>CM063169.1:219509833-219837333 GCA_031835075.1 Saguinus oedipus | reverse complement strand
TGGCCAGGGCCCTTGTCTCTATTTGGCTGAGGACAGATGGCCCGTCTGCTCTGAGGCACTCCCATGGGTCCTGTTCTCACTGCCAGAGCTCCTAGCAGGGAATGCTTGCTGGGCTGTGAAATCCAAGGCAAAGTACAGCACTGACTCTTACCCTCCTTCCCCAGCCCACTTGGCCTCACCATTCCCTTCTATTGCCCTCAGCCTCTCTGGAGCCATTAGAGTCAGCAGGGAAAGAAGGTACAGGAATGAAAGAAGTGGTGGCCATTCTCTTTTCCCAAAACAGGGGCAATGGTCAGACATTTTAGCTCCTGAAAACCCATCCACACGTCTACCCATACATTCATATATCCCTTCATTATTCATCCACCCACCTACCCACCCATCCATCCATCTGTTCAATCATTTGTCCATCCATCCACCCACCCATCCACTTATCATTCATCCCCCATCAAACTGTCCAACCATCCATCCATCCCTCCATCCATCTCCTTCTACCCATCCAGCTATTCATCCATCTATCTATTCATCATTCATTCACTCATCCATTCATCCATCTCTCTGTTCAGCCATCCATCCATCCACCTACCCATCATCCATCCATTCATTCACACCACCCATCCCCCACATCTAACTATCCATCCACCTGTTATCCTTCCACCTATCTGACCATCCATTCATCTATCTATTCATCATTTATCCACCCACCCATCCATTTATCTGTTCAATCATTCCTCCATCCACTGATCCACCCACCCATTTTCCATTCATTCATCCAGCCATCATCCATCCCCCCATCCAACTGCCCAACCATCGATACATTCATTTATCCATCATCCATCCAAACATGCATCTATCCATTCATTCACCTCTGCTCCTTGTCTGATGTCTGCTCTGTGGATCTATGGGGCCTCTGCTGGCTGCTGTGGACACAGGGACAGCCAGTCTGGTCCCTGACCCAGGGGAGCTCACAGTGGGTTGGAGGACACTTCACCACCCCAATGCTGGGTGAAAAGTGCTGTGATTGCCCAGTGGGGCTGGGGTGTGACCTCATAGGCTTCCCACAGTGGTAGAGGATGTGGTTAAGAGGTCTGAGTGAGAGATGAGGGAGGATAGGCTGTGGGTCCTGCTGGGGCGGCTCCTAAATGCCAGCTATGGAGTCTGGAGGGCCTTTAAAAAAAACCTGAGATCAATTCATATACCATAAAATTCACCCTCTTAAGGCATACAATGTAATTTTTAGTATAGTCACAAGATTATGCAACCACCAATCTAATTCCAGAACCTTTACGTCTCCCTGAAAGAAACCCTGCACCCTCCCCCACGTCCCCGGCACCTGGCGATCACCAATCTTTCTGTGTCTGTAGATTTTCCTATTCTGGACATTTCATACAAATGGAAATCTAGAATTTGTGGCCTTTCCTGTCCGGCTTCTTTCATTGAGCACCATGTTTTGAAGGTTGACCCACGATGTGTCACTTATCAGGACTTCAGTCCTTTTTTTCTTTCTTTTTTTTTTTGAGACGGAGTTTCGCTCTTGTTACCCAGGCTGGAGTGCAATGGCGCGATCTCGGCTCACCACAACCTCCGCCTCCTGGGTTCAGGCAATTCTCCTGCCTCAGCCTCCCGAGTAGCTGGGACTACAGGCGCGTGCCACCATGCCCAGCTAATTTTTGTATTTTTAGTAGAGACGGGGTTTCACCTCGTTGACCAGGATGGTCTCAGTCTCTTGACCTTGTGATCCACCCGCCTCGGCCTCCCAAAGTGCTGGGATTACAGACGTGAGCCACTGCGCCCGGCCCTGGACTTCTGTCCTTTTTATGGATGAGTAGCATTGCATTGCATGTATGTACCACATTCTGTCTATGCATTTTCTGTTGATGGAAATTTGGGTTGTTTCCACTTTTTGCTGTTGTGAATAGTGCTGCTGTAAACATTCATGTGTACATTATTGTGTGGATATGTGTTTCTGTTTTCTTGAGTAGATACCTGGGGTGGGATTGCTGTAACTCTATGTTTAATTTTCTGAGGAACTACCAGGGTGTCCTTCAAACCTCCCGCACCATTTTACCTTCCCACCAGCAATGTGTAAAGGCTCTAATTTCACTACATCCTTGCTGCAATTTGTAATTGTCATTTTTTTTAGTATCGCCATCTTTGCCATTGTGACGTGCTGTGATATTGTGGATTTGGTTTGCATTTCCCTGATGACTAGTGATATTGGGTCCCTTTTCATGTGCCTGTTGCCATGAGTATGTCTTGTCTAGAGAAGTGTATATTCGACTTCTTTGGTCGCTTTTTTTTTTTTTTTTTTTTTGAGACAGAGACTCACTCCATTGCCCAGGTTGAAGTGTAGTGGCACGATCTCGGCTCACTGCAACCTCTGCCTCCTGGGTTCAAGTGATTCTCCTGTCTCAGCCTCCCGAGTAGCTGGGAATACAGGCATCCCCACCATGCCCAGATAATTTTTGTACTTTTAGTAGAGATGGGGTTTCGCCATGTTGGCCAGGCTGGTCTTGAACTCCTGACTTCAAGTTATCCCCCTCGCCTCAGCCTCCCAAAGAGCTGGGATTACAGATGTGAGCTACCGTGCCCAGCCCTCTTTGGTCACTTTTTAATTGGGATATTTGTGTTTTTTTTTTTAAAGTATTGAGCTGGAGTAGTTTCTTTATATATTCGAAATACTATATCTGTATTAGATATGTGATTTACAAATAGTTCCTTTTAGCCTTTAAGTTGTTTTATCACTTTCTTGTGAATGTCCTTTGAAGCACCAGTTTTCCATCTTGATGAAATCCATTTTCTTTGTACTTTTATTTGGTTGTTTATGCTGTTGGTGTCAGAAACTCTTGGCTAATCCGAGGTCCTGAAGATTAGCACCTGTTCTCTTCTGCTTTTTATAGTGGCAACTCTTCCATGGCTATCTTCGATCCATCTTGAGTTAGTTTGTGTATATGGAGTGAGGTAGGGGTCCAGCTTCACTCTTTTGCATGTGGATACCCAATTGTCTCAGCTCCATTTAGTTGGAAGATGATTTTTCTTTGATTGTCTTGGCACCCTTGTTGAACATCAATTGGTCATATATGTGTGTATGGGTTTATTTCTGAACTCTTACTCATATTGACTGATATGTCTTTTCTCATGACAGTACTACACCGTCTTGATAGCTGTAGCTTTGCGTAAGTTTTGATCGTTTGCAGTAAGTTTCAAGATTGTTTGTTTTTTCTGGGCCCCTTGCATTTCCATGTGAATTTTGGGATCAATATATGCAAAACAGGCAGCTAGGATTCTGATAAGGTGAGGAGACTCTTCGTCTACAGGGCAATGGGGAACTGTGAGGGTTTTTGAGTAGGTGAGTGACAGGGTCAGACTTGGGTTTTGCTAAGACAGATCTTTCCAGCATGGGGAATGGATTTGAGGGAATGGGCTAGACCCAGGGAGATGCAAGGAGAGGTGGTGACAGCCAGGGGCTGGCCATGGGACAAGGTGACAGGTAGGGGCTGGCCATGGGACAAGGTGACAGCCAGGGGCTGGCCACGGGACAAGGTGACAGGTAGGGGCTGGCCATGGGACAAGGTGACAGGTAGGGGCTGGCCACGGGACAAAGTGATAGCCAGGGGCTGGCCATGGGACAAGGTGACAGCCAGGGGCTGGCCACGGGACAAGGTGACAGGTAGGGGCTGGCCACGGGACAAGGTGACAGCCAGGGGCTGGCCACGGGACAAGGTGACAGCCAGGGGCTGGCCACGGGACAAGGTGACAGGTAGGGGCTGTCCACGGGACAAGGTGACAGCCAGGGGCTGGCCACGGGACAAGGTGGCAGGTAGGGGCTGGCCACGGGACAAGGTGACAGGTAGGGGCTGGCCACGGGACAAGGTGACAGCCAGGGGCTGGCCACGGGACAAGGTGACAGCTAGGGGCTGGCCACGGGACAAGGTGACAGCCAGGGGCTGGCCATGGGACAAGGTGACAGGTAGGGGCTGGCCATGGCACAAGGAATTGGGGGAGGCAGAGGAGTCAGGGTCTCAGACTGGTGGGCTGCAGGAAGGGATGAGGGGTTGCACTTCTGGAAGGCCCAGCCCTACTCCCCAGCCCTGACCCTGATTTCCTGGCTCCCCACACTTCTTGGTCAGGGAGAGGGGCCAGGGAGCAGGCTGGACTGGGCGTTGGGACATCCGGACCCAACTCTGCCTCTGACACTGCTCCACTGTGACCTCCTACATGTGAGTCCCAGCCCCAACCCATCCCACCTCCCCAGGGCCTGGATTCAAACAGAGTCATCCAGGAGAGCTGGAAGGGCCTTATGAATCCATGCAGGCCAAGGTCCATTTTATAGATGGGAACCTGGAGGCCTCATGTGATTGACTCCCTGCTCCCCTCTGAGCTCTTTGGAGCCTCAGGTTTTGCCCTCACCAGTCCCTGGGTCCATCCTCTTGAGCCTGAGAACAAACTGCCAGCTCACAGCTCATCCGACCCAGAGCTGTGACTGCACGTGACACTGTGACCAGACTGTTCCAGAAAATCCTTGCTCAGGAAGGCACAGTAGCAAAGGACTTTCTTGGTTCAGGAACGTCCTGGAACCCACTTATCTGAACAATAGTGAACAATAGCTTACCTTGCTCATTAAATGACTGCTCTCGCCGGGCGCGGGGGCTCGAGCCTGTAATCCCAGCACTTTGGGAGGCCGAGGCGGGTGGATCACGAGGTCAAGAGATCGAGACCATCCTGGTCAACATGGTGAAACCCCGTCTCTACGAAAAATACAAAAAATTAGCTGGGCATGGTGGCGCGTGCCTGTAATCCCAGCTACTCAGGAGGCTGAGGCAGGAGAATTGCCTGAACCCAGGAGGCGGAGGTTGCGGTGAGCCGAGATCGCGCCATTGCGCTCCAGCCTGGGTAACGAGAGCGAAACTCCATCTCAAAAAAAAGAAAAAGAAAAAAAGAAATGACTGCTCTCTCACCAAGACGTGCTAGAAACGCCCACCTCGCTGCGTCCCCAGTGCCATTCTGCTGCATCAACGGCTTCACCCCCACCTCGCTGCGTCCCCAGTGCCATTCTGCTGCATCAACGGCTTCACCCCCACCTCGCTGCGTCCCCAGTGCCATTCTGCTGCATCAACGGCTTCACCCCCACCTCGCTGCGTCCCCGGTGCCATTCTGCTGCATCAACGGCTTCACCCCCACCTCGCTGCGTCCCCGGTGCCATTCTGCTGCATCAACGGCTTCACCCCCACCTCGCTGCGTCCCCAGTGCCATTCTGCTGCATCAACGGCTTCACCTAGTCCCAGTTCATCTCCACAAACCTCTTAGACCCAAGGCCCTCAGTTACAAAGACCTCCCCTGACACTCCTGGGGCTCCGTCAGGGGTGCCCCCCGTGGACGCAGACACTGAGCTTGGCTTGGCTGGGTGACTGCTGAGTCTCCCAGGTGGGATGGGGCCCCTACGCACTCCTCGCCCCCACTTCCTGCCTCTCCTTAATGACACCTCTCACTCTACCTTAAAAAAGTTAACAGACTTTATGATTCTTGTTTTTTTTTTTTTTTTGAGATGGAGTTTTGCTCTTATAGCCCAGGCTGGAGGGCAATGGCGCGATCTCAGCTCACTGCAATCTCTGCCTCCCAGGTTCAAGCGATTCTCCTGCCTCAGCCTCTTGAGTACCTAGGATTATAGGCACCTGCCACTATGCCCAGCTAAGTTTTTGTATTTTTAGCAGAGACGAGGTTTCGAGATGTTGGTCAGTCTGGTCTCGAACTCCTGGCCTCAGGGGATCCACCTGCCTCGGCCTCCCGAAGTGCTGAAATCACAGGTGTGAGTCACTGCACCTGGCCACTTCCATGTCTTTTCATGGCTGCATAGCCCATTTCTTTTTAGCGCTGAATGCATCTCATTGTCTGGCCGTGCCTGAGTTTTTTCCGGCATTCCCCGGCCAAGGGACATCCCGGTTGCTTCCCGTCCGTTTGGCTCCAACAGTGTTACGTGTGGAGCTGCCTTTCCCCCCCTTGAGGTTCCAGGGCCAGGCTATCCTGTGACCCTGGGTCACTGAGCAGATGTGCATGGAGTGATTCGCGTTAGGCTTTCTGCACGGGCCCTAGGACCCTCATCAAGACTCAGGAGCCCAAAGCAAGGGTCATTGCGGGGGAGCTGCAGCTGAGGGAGATTGGGAGAAGGCAGGTAGGTAGGAGCCTACCAGGGCACCATCATTTGACAAACGCCAACGAGGCCTGTCCCTGGGAAGCCAGTGGGCCTGTCCTGGGAAGGCCTGGCCTGGAGTGTCAGCAGGAGGCAAGGCTGTGGATCAGAGGCTCCGCTGCAGCCGCAGGATGAGTGGGCCGAGACCAGGGGACGGTAACGGGTGGGCAGGTGCACGGGAGAGGCTGCCACAGAGGGCACAGCCCATGCAAAGGCCTCGCTGAAGTCCCGAGCATGGCTCAGGGCATCAGGAGCAGAGGACCCTGTTGGGCAGGCAATGAAGGGAGGAAGCCCAGGAAGCAAGGCAGGCAAGCAGGCTGCCCCGGCCCCGGCCCTGGGAAGAGTTTAGATTCTACACGGCGGTCCCTGGACCTGAGCAGAGGATGTTCAAGCAGAGGGGCAGCAGCTCTGATTTACGGTTTTATGTTCAGGCCAGAGACCAAGATGGTCTGAACTGCAGAGGGGGGCGAGGAGGGGGCTTTGGGAGGGGTGTGGGAAGTAAAAAGTTCCTCTTTACCCAGGCTGGAGTGCAATGGCACGATCTCGGCTCACCACAACCTCCGCCTCCTGGGTTCAGGCAATTCTCCTGCCTCAGCCTACTGAGTAGCTGGGATTACAGGCACGCGCCACCGTGCCCAGCTAATTTTTTGTATTTTTAGTAGAGACGGGGTTTCACCATGTTGACCAGGATGGTCTTGATCTCTTGACCTCGTGATCCACCCGCCTCGGCCTCCCAAAGTGCTGGGATTACAGGCGTGAGCCACCGCGCCCGGCAAAGTTTTCTTTCTCGTTAAAGAATAAATCATAGATGTGCTAATAACTCTTTGTGAAGCCCTATCCCATGTAGCTGTTAGACACACCATGCTCACAGGCACGTAGTACATTCTATGTCCTTGTACTTTAACCAAGATATCTGTGCTGGACGTGCTCACAGGCAAGCCCCAGCTCTCCACTGCTCTCACTTGTTTAGAAAAGTTTTAAGTTGTTAGCCAATCGGATTTTAGTTTAGATTGTGAGTTCTGGCTCCAACCAGCAGAGATCAGACACAGCAGTAAGGACGACCCAAATTCTTAAGGAATAAATTTGTCTGTTTTCCTTTGTTCATTGTACTCTTGTGGGAAGATAGCTAGTGAGGGTCCCCTTCTTGCAGCCCAGGAAGTAAAAGTTGCATTATTGAAAGATCCTTTGTCTCACTGCTGATTTTTCTTTGTAGTGCCAATGTCTATTTCCAACAAGGGGCTCCTGGGGCTGGTGTGTGTGTGTGTGTGTGTGTGTGTGTGTGTGTGTGTGTGTAGGAGAGGCGCAGTTTGCAGACGTCCAGTCAGGAAGAAGCCCAGGTGTGGCCGCAGCAGGCACTGGCCTCCATTGCTGCCTGTGAGCCGGCGTCTGGCTGTTCTCATCGCTCCTCCCCGGCCTCTGTCCAGGCCCTGCTGGCCACCCTACCCTCTTCCCCCCATGCCTCAGCTCCTCCCTGCCTCAGGTGGGGCATTAAATTGGTGCCTCTGGGGCAGCGTTTGAGGCAGTGGAATGTTCCTCCTCTCTCTCCTCCCCAGCATAGGCCACGTTGCCTCCAGCCACATGCATGGGCACTGTGGGGCCTGCAGGCCTCACCTTGGATGTGGAGCCTGGCCAGGAGCTCTACGAATATTTCCTGTTGCACTCACATGGTCGTCCCAGGGTGTAGACACCACTGCCCCAGTGTTATGGTGAGGGGACAAGGCCCAGGGAGGTGATGGACGGGGGAGAGCTGGGAGGGCGGCAGAGCTGGGCTGTGAATCCAGGTCTGAGTGCCCAGTGCCGCCTCTCCAGCACGGTGGCCCTGCCCCTGCACTGCATCCTTCTCTTTCGAACTCACTGGCCAGCTGCACATTGAAGAGGTGAGGCTGGAGGTCCACTTTCACTTCTGAAGATCACCTGGGGGCATTTCTGAGGCAGAGCTGAGGTCTCTGCCCAGGGAGACTCCTGTCTATCCACACAGGGGGGCTCCCTGTGGGAAAGGGGATTGGAAGCTGCGTTTGCAAACCCTGGACAGAAGATCAGGACCACCCACTAGGAAGGAAGGGCAGGAGGGAGAGGATGGCCCTTCCCCCCCACCCCCTGCAGCCTACAACAGAGCCGCAAACATTTGTAGGTTTCACCTGAGGAGGGAGAGCTGGCTCAAGCTTGGCTTTTAGGGTGGGGGCGTTGGAGATGAGCTTTGGATTTTGAATGCCCACCTGGTGGTTGTGGGGGTCCCGGGGATCCCTGCCGCTCACTGTCTTCACCTCCGTTTGGTTACCTTGTCCACAGGGTGAGCTGATAAGTAGTTAACTGGAGAACAGTGGTGGGGAAGGGAAGGAAGTTGGGTTGTCTGAAGCATCTAGGAAACTTGTACCCTCTGCATTGATGCCCCATGCTCATCCCAACTGGATGTCCCGTCTAAACCTACCCCTACCCCTACCCCTCCCCCTAACCAACCTAACCCTGACTTTAACGTTACCCTTCCCAGGTGGATGTGCTGCTGTCTTCTCTTCGTCAACCACTAGGTGGCAGCAGCGCCCCACGGATCCCGTCAAGCCGCCTGCGGGTGTGGACAGGAGAGCTACTGTCTGGCCTGGGGGTGACTCACACCTGGCCCCTCCGTGGACGCCGTCCAGGACGGTTCTGGACGAAGAAAATTCCAGCTGTGGCCCCTCCTGGGGCTGGGCTGGGAAAGCCACACCTGCGCCCCTCCGTGTCCCCCAAGGATCACCTTGTAGCCCCCATCAGCAAACCCTTCCTGCCGTGCCTGGCGCGTTCTGGGGGCGGGCCCGGGTGGGGTTGGACCGCCCAGGTGGCTGCCCCGGCCCCTGCCCCAGGAGGAAGGCCCAGGTGAGGGGGGCTGGTGGTCAGGGAGGTTTCCCAGGAGGGAGGCCCAGTGGGGAGAGGGTGGGGGCATTCTGTGGGGGAGGGCTGCGTCCACAGCACCAGGGACCCAAGTGGTGCTGCCCACACCCAGGACCAGCCAAATAATGAGCCGGCCCAGCCCAGGTGAACCTGATGGGGAACTTCTTCACAAATGCTGAAGGATCTCAAGACAGGATGACAGAGCACTCGGTCCAGCTCGAGCCCTCTGGGCATGGCCCTGCCAGCTCCCTGCGCTCCCCTTCCCGAGCACCCCAGAGACGCTGCCCACAAAGCCTCACTCTCCATCAGGTCAACTCCCGGCAGCCCTGCCATGGAACGGGGTGGCCTCAGCCCCATTTTACAGAGGAGGAAACTGAGGCTCAGGGAGGGGAAGAGACCTCCCTGGGAACCCCCATCCCTTCCCTGTCCAGGCCTTCCGTCTGTTGCCATTGCTGCCCTAGGAGCCTGGGGCTGGCCCTCAGAGTCCCAGGCCAGTCCCTCCCTGCCGGCGGTTCCTCCCTCCGTGTCTTCTCTCTGTCTCTTACAAGGACACTGTCATGGGACTAAGGGGCCACCAGAAAAAATCCAGGATGCAATTAGATCCTGTCTCCAAATGAGGTCATGCTCACAGGTTCCGGGGTCAGGACGTGGGCAGTCCCCAGGCAGGCAGGGCAGAACCACTCAGACCCTGAAACCTGCCTCCTGGCCCTGTGCCCCTGTCCTGGGGGCCTGTCCGGCCATGGTGGAGGCCTCTGTCCCGAGTCACCGACTTTGCCACCTGTGTTTGTCACCCACTTTCAGCGTCAGCAGGGGCTCCCCACCCCCACTTTGGAGGGTCTGCTGAGTGGTCTCTGGTGGCTTCCACCAGCCTGGAGTGGTGCTGAGCTGGCAGCAGGAGGCCTGTCCAGGGAACCCCAAAGAGACTGAATATCCTGAATATCACCCTCCCCTTGCTATACCCTGCTTGTCACCAAGGCTCTGTACAAACCTCACCTCTTCCTGGAAGCCCTCACAGACCACCAGGTAGGCTTGGGCCTCCTCTGGGCTCCCTCTCTCCAGTCCAGCCCACTCTGTCATGATCTCGGACAGGGGGCTCACCCAGGGCCCCAGGGGTCTAGCACCCTGTGCCCCATCCCACAGCCTGGGAACCACCCAGATGGCCCAGCAGGTGGTGGGAGAGCCCTCATCCCTCCCCCTACCACACAGAGAGGGCAGGTGGGGGCCCCGGCCCAGGAGCTTCTCCCCACTCGGTCACTCTCTGTTTTTGCACCATGAAGACAGCTGAGGGGGGGCACTGGGGCTCCATGACTGCAGTCACTCAGCCCCTCCGTGCCCTTCAGCCTGGGCCCTGGTGGCGTGGCTGCCATCGGCTGCCCACCTCACACCCAGCACCCCAACATTTGGAACCGTCTGCAGTTTCTTGACCTCCATCTTGCCTCTGGGTGTTGCAGGCGCCATTCCCACTTTCCTGCAGCCCAGCCCCCCAACCCCTCCTTCCACCCTTCCCTGTGAGGGGTGGGTCAGGGCACCTGATGCCCTCCACGGGTAAGACTTCATTTTTGAAAGCACAGTCCCACCCCTGTGCCTCTGCCTCTGCCCACCCCATTTTTCTTCTCTGTGTTCCCTTCTTCTTGTCCCCCCACTTTATTTCCATCTCCTAAGCTTTCTCGCCCTGGCCCTGGCCCTGGCCCTGGCCCTGGCCTTGGCCCTTGCCCTTTTGCCCTTTTGCCCTTTTGCCTTTTTGCCTTTTTGCCTTTGCCTTTGCCTTTGCCTTTCTTCTTTCTTTTTTATAGAGTCTCACTCTGTCACCCAGGCTGGAGTGCAGTGGCATGATCTTGGCTTACTGCAGCCTCTGCCTCCCAGGTTCAAGTGAGTCTTCTGCCTCAGCTTCCCAAGTAGCTGGGATTACAGGCACCTGTCACCCACCACACCTGGCTAATTTTGTATTTTTAGTAGAGACAGGGCTTCTCCATGTTGGCCAGTCTGGTCTCCAACTCCCAACCTCAGGTGATCTGCCCGTCTCGGCCTCCCAAAGTGCTGGGGTTACAGGTGTGAGCCACTGTGCCTGGCCTCTTTCTTGTTTTTCTAATCTCAGCCAAAAAAGGGCCTCCTCCAGGAAGCCTGCCCTGATTTCCTGGCTGAGCAGGCTCGCTCTTTCCTTGAAACCCCACCCTGTAGAAGCTGCCCTCTTCTCATGAAGTGGAGCACTCGGGTCCTGGAGATGGGGTCGCAGATGTGCCCATCAAAGGTCTCCCGGCCCAGACACCTTTGAGCCCTCAGTTTCCGGAGGCCAGGCAGGGAGTCTCAGATCTCAGGAGCCCAGTGCCTGCCTGGGCCTTGAGCAGGAGTTCGGGGGACACTTAGTGATTTACCGCCAGGCACCAGGCAGTGATGGCGTGATGGAGTGAGGTCGCTGACCAGTAACCTGTTTCTGTGTGGTGCCCAGGTGCCCAGGGAGCGGGGCTGTGGCGAGCACGATCCCCTGGTTAAAATCGTATCTGCCTTTAGGCCTCGATATGCCACACGGAGAGATGATGAAATGAGAGGCCAGGGAGTCTTCCTTTTGTTTGTACACTTTCCTGTAGTGTTTGAAATTTTTTTACAATGTTATCTTTATTATCCTATAAATCAATACTTTCATTCCCAACTTTGAAAAAGTGAAAGTGTTGAGTGATGTGGCTCCATTCTGGTTTCTGCAGACCCGGGAGGGGCTCTGCGGTCCCCTTGTGCCCACACATACCTGGCTTGTCCCAACAGGTGGGTTTTCTGAGACGGGGCTCTTGGACACAGGTCTGTCCTCAGAGCCAGCAAGCAGCTCCAGAGAAGAGACAGCAGGTGCCCAGGACGAGGTGGCTCAGTTGCCAGGTAACAGTGGTCACCATGGCAACGGCTGCCTCCTCGGAGGCTGCAGAAGCCTTGACACCCCCCCACCCCGCAGGCCGGGGGTGGTGGAGGCAGTGGCGCGGGGCAGCCCCTGCCCATCTGGCCACCCACCTCTGCAGCTTTTCTTTCCTTTCCTCCTCCCACCCTTGCTTCAGGCTCAGGGTAGGCTGTGGGGCGTGGGCCGCCATGGCCCAGCCTGGGGTCTGCCCTGGTCCTTCCATGGATTCTCCTATGCCCCTGCCCTTTTTGGGGCCCAGTTTCCCCATCTGCCACATGTGGTGGTAGCCTCTGCTTTTTCCTCCCATTCACAAGCATCTCTGGAGCGTCGGCCCCGTGCCAGGCTCCGCATTGGCCGGGGCCCCCCTTGCTGCCTGGCATTGCGTGGGGTGTGTGACTGGGGCGCCAGGCTTGTTTGGGTAGGTGGGCAGTCACGAGTGTGGAAGTGGAGAATCTCAGGGCCGGAGGCAGCAAAGCTGGGGTCTGGGGCCAAGCGGGGTCAGACGCCTCACCTGACAGCCTGGGTTCCTCATCTGTGGCTGAGGGAGACCCGGTGGCCCTGTCCACAGCCCCACTCCCTGGGCACCTGGGCACCTGGGCACCACACACAACCAGGTTTCTGGTCAGCAACCTCACTCCATCACGCCATCACTGCCTGGTGCCTGACACTCACTGAGTGTCCCCTGAACTCCTGCTCAAGGCCCAGGCAGGCACTGGGCTCCTGAGATCTGCGGGGGAAGCCGGCACACAGGAGGGGCCCGACAGACCCACAGCCACGCGTCCGAAGCCCCCCGGGGGCCCAGGCACTCCGGGCCACCTCGCCCCATCCCATTTTTATTTGCGCTTCATCCTTAACCCATTCTGCTCCTGTTCATCCAGCACCTCCCGGCCTGTTGGCTTCTGGAAGGGTCTGTGGGGGCCCAGCCGTTCCCAGCCCCTGTGTGGGCAGTTGTGATCCCAGGAGCAGCTGCTGAGAGGCCCAACTTTGACCGTCGGAGGGGATTGTGTTAGCACCAGGCTTCCCGCAGCGCAGATTACTCGCCATGGCCACCTCCTATCAGCTACGCAATCAGGTTGTGCACAGCAGGTGTGGGTGGTTGTCAGACGCGGGGAATTGCGGGGCCATCCGGGGTCACTTCAGGGAGGCCGAGGTCTGGGCCAATGGAGCTGCCTGGCCGACCCGTGTGTATTTCATTAAGTGGCACCAGCATTGCCCAGAACACAACTCGACCCCAGCCACCTGCAGCCGGCGGGACCCACAGCAGGTCGCAGGTCTGGGGGCCACTGCAGCCTCCTCATTTCCCAGGGACACTGCCTGCAGCGACTGGCTTCAGTGACCTCTCCAGCGAGGCCGAGCCTGGTTCCTGCCACGGAGGGTTTTGGGGGCGTTGCTGAGAGAGGCCTGGGCCCCCAGCCCTGGCCTCCTCCCACCCCCGTGGACATGCACCCCACACTCACAGACTCATCCTATACGTGTAGACATACACCACCCACGCTCCACAGTGCACACACCTCACACAGACACAAACCACACACCACACACTCCACACACACTCCACAGTGCACACACCTGACAGACACACTCCACAGTGCACACACCTGACACAGACACACTCCACAGTGCACACACCTCACACAGACACACTCCACAGTGCACACACCTGACACAGACACACTCCACAGTGCACACACCTCACACAGACACACTCCACAGTGCACACACCTGACACAGACACACTCCACAGTGCACACACCTGACACAGACACACACCACTCACCACACACACACTCCACAGTGCACACATCTCACACAGACACACACCACTCACCACACACACACACACTCCACAGTGCACACACCTCACACAGACACACACCACTCACCACACACACACTCCACAGTGCACACACCTCACACAGACACACACCACTCACCACACACACACACACTCCACAGTGCACACATCTCACACACACTCCACAGTGCACACACCTGACATAGACACACACCACTCACCACACACACACACTCCACAGTGCACACACCTCACACAGACACACACCACTCACCACACACACACACTCCACAGTGCACACACCTCACACAGACACACACCACTCACCACACACACACACACTCCACAGTGCACACACCTCACACAGACACACACCACTCACCACACACACACTCCACAGTGCACACACCTCACACAGACACACACCACTCACCACACACACACACTCCACAGTGCACACATCTCACACACACTCCACAGTGCACACACCTGACATAGACACACACCACTCACCACACACACACACTCCACAGTGCACACACCTCACACAGACACACACCACTCACCACACACACTCCACAGTGCACACACCTCACACAGACACACACCACTCACCACACACACACACTCCACAGTGCACACATCTCACACACACTCCACAGTGCACACACCTGACAGACACACACCACTCACCACACACACACACTCCACAATGCACACACCTCACACAGACACACACCACTCACCACACACACACTCCACAGTGCACACACCTCACACAGACACACACCACTCACCACACACACACTCCACAGTGCACACACCTCACACAGACACACACCACTCACCACACACACACACTCCACAGTGCACACATCTCACACACACTCCACAGTGCACACACCTGACATAGACACACACCACTCACCACACACACACACTCCACAGTGCACACACCTCACACAGACACACACCACTCACCACACACACACTCCACAGTGCACACACCTCACACAGACACACACCACTCACCACACACACACACTCCACAGTGCACACATCTCACACACACTCCACAGTGCACACACCTGACATAGACACACACCACTCACCACACACACACATTCCACAGTGCACACACCTCACACAGACACACTCCACAGTGCACACACCTGATATAGACACACACCACTCACCACACACACACTCCACAGTGCACACACCTCACACAGACACACACCACTCACCACACACACACTCCACAGTGCACACACCTCACACAGACACACTCCACAGTGCACACACCTGACACAGAGACAAACCACTCACCACACACACACTCCACAGCGCACACATCTCACACAGACACACTCCACAGTGCACACACCTGACATAGACACACACCACTCACCACACAGACACACACACTCCACAGTGCACACACCTCACACAGACACACACCACTCACCACACACACACACACAATCCACAGTGCACACATCTCACACAGACACAAACCACACACCACACACTCCACACACACACTCCACAGTGCACACACCTCACAGACACACACCACTCACCACACACACACCCTCCACAGTGCACACACCTCACACAGACACACACCACTCACCACACACACACACACTCCACAGTGCACACATCTCACACAGACACACACCACTCACCACACACACACTCCACAGTGCACACATCTCACACACACTCCACAGTGCACACACCTGACATAGACACACACCACTCACCACACACACACACTCCACAGTGCACACACCTCACACAGACACACACCACTCACCACACACACACTCCACAGTGCACACACCTCACACAGACACACACCACTCACCACACACACACTCCACAGTGCACACATCTCACACAGACACACACCACTCACCACACACACACACTCCACAGTGCACACATCTCACACACACTCCACAGTGCACACACCTGACATATACACACACCACTCACCACACACACACACTCCACAGTGCACACACCTCACACAGACACACACCACTCACCACACACACACTCCACAGTGCACACACCTCACACAGACACACACCACTCACCACACACACACTCCACAGTGCACACATCTCACACACACTCCACAGTGCACACACCTGACATAGACACACACCACTCACCACACACACACACTCCACAGTGCACACACCTCACACAGACACACACCACTCACCACACACACACTCCACAGTGCACACACCTCACACAGACACACACCACTCACCACACACACACTCCACAGTGCACACACCTCACACAGACACACACCACTCACCACACACACACTCCACAGTGCACACACCTCACACAGACACACTCCACAGTGCACACACCTGACACAGAGACAAACCACTCACCACACACACACTCCACAGTGCACACATCTCACACAGACACACTCCACAGTGCACACACCTGACATAGACACACACCACTCACCACACACACACACACTCCACAGTGCACACACCTCACACAGACACACACCACTCACCACACACACACACACACTCCACAGTGCACACATCTCACACAGACACAAACCACACACCACACACTCCACACACACACTCCACAGTGCACACATCTCACACAGACACACACCACTCACCACACACACACACACACTCCACAGTGCACACAGACACACACTCCACAGTGCACACACCTGACACAGACACACACCACTCACCACACACACACTCCACAGTGCACACACCTGACACAGACACACACCACTCACCACACACACACTCCACAGTGCACACACCTGACACAGACACACACCACTCACCACACACACTTCACACACACACTCCACAGTGCACACACCTCACACAGACACACACCACTCACCACACACACTTCACACACACACTCCACAATTAGCCATGTGCTGTCCTGCCGGGGCACTGTGAGGTTGTGTGTGCTGCTGCCCCTGCTCCTGTGAATGCTTTTGCTGTGGTTGTGATGAACAAAATGATCGTTTCTACAGTGGCTGTTATTGTTGCATTTATTAACGCTGTTAATTGTTATTTCTCCTTGGTGCTGACTCTCCCGGCTGTGTGCCAACTTCCCGTGCAGCCGCGGTTCTCAGCCCAGTGATTTTGCCCCCAGGAGACACTTGACAACATGTGGCAACATTTCTGGTTGTCACAGTTGTGGGGAGGTGGGCTGCTGGGGTACTGCGTGCAGGCCGGAGGCGCTGTTGGACCCTGCGATGCACGGCCCCACCACGGGGAGTTGCCTTGTCAGAGGCCCGGCTTCCTCATTATCCAGAGCAGATGGAACCCTTTGTGGGGGCAGCGGGGAGCTGAAGGGGGCGGGTTCAGGTTTCTAGAGTCCTCTCTGGGAAAGCAAACACGGGGTAGTCACGATGAAATCTCCGCAAATCAGACCCCTGGGTTCCTTCGTGGCTTCAGCATTTTCCTGCTGGGTAGACTTAGCTTTCCTGGACTGCTGGAATGGAATACTGTGGACTGGGGGCTTACAGTTCTGCATGCTGGAAGCCCAGCTTCAAGGGGCCGTGGATTCAGGTTCTGGCAAGGGCTCTCTTCTTGGGTTTGCAGATGGCCCCTGGGTCCTCACAAGGAAGGTGGGGGGAGGGGGGACAGAGCATGAAGGGGAGGAGGAGGAAGAGGGCAGTTATGGTGTCTCTTCCTCTTCTTCGAAGGCCACTAATTCCATCGAAGGGGCCCCATCCTCATCTAACTTAATCGTATCCCAAAGGCCCCCACTCCATATACTACACTGTTACATTGGAGGTTAGCTTTTTTTTTTTTTTTGAGACAGGGTCTGACTCTGTTGCCCAGGCTGGAGTACAGTGGTGCAATCATGGTTCACTGCAGCCTCAACCTCCTGGGCTCAAGCAATCCTCCTACCTCAGTCTCCTGAGTAGCTGGGACCGCAGACATGTGCCACCACACTGGGTAAGGTTTTAAAAATTTTTTGTGGGCTGAGCGCAGTGGCTGACACCTATAATCCCAGCACTTTGGGAGGCCGAGACGGGTGGATCACAAGGTCAAGAGATCAAGACCATCCTGGTCAACACGGTGAAACCCTGTCTCTACTAAAAATACAAAAATTAGCTGGGCATGGTGGCCTGTGCCTGTAGTCCCAGCTACTTGGGAGGCTGAGGCAGGAGAATTGCTTGAACCCAGGAGACGGAGGTTGCGGTGAGCTGAGATCGTGCCATTGCACTGCAGCGTGGGTTACAAGAGTGAAACTCCGTCTCAAAAAAAAAATTTTTTTTTTGTAGAGCAAAGGTTTGGCATGTTGCCCAGGCTGGTCTTGAACTCCTAGATTCAAGAGCTCCTCCTGCCTTGGCCTCCCAAAGTGCTGGGATTATAGGCATGAGCCACCACACCTGGCTTCAAGGCTTCAACATATGAATTTTGGGGGACGCATTTAGTCCATAACATGTGTGATCCTTTTGTAAAATTTCTTTTTACTTTAAACATCCATACACCCTTGTGGCTGCCACCTGGTGGAGGTGTCCTCGTGTTCTTTCTCCCTCAGTACATTTCCTGCGCTGTTGGTGCCCTGGCTTCCAGCACTGCACATAGTAGCGTCTGTTATTGAGCTTCACGGCCCTGGAATCATGCCGGCCGGAGCCACTTCTGTCGGAATTCTTCTGTTCATTGTTATGCTCGCAAGATAAACCCATTAAAACAAAAGTAGCAGTTGCTTGCTTCCTTTTTATTGGTATTACTTATTATGAATATACCACAATTTACCTGTCCCTTCTATTGATGGATGTTGGGTTTCAGTTTTTGTGTACTTTGAAAAAAAAGCGGCTATAAATTTTCTTTTCTTTCTTTTTTTTGAGATGGAGTCTTGCTCTGTGGCTCTGGCTGGAGTGCAGTGGCACAATCTTGGCTCACTGCAATCTCCGCCTCCCAGGTTCAAGTGATTCTCCTGCCTTAGCCTCCTGAGTAGCTGGGGCTACAGGCAGGCTCCACCACACCGGGCTGATTTTTGTATTTTTGGTAGAGATGGGGTTTCACCGTGTTGGCCAGGCTGCTCTCAGACGTCCTTACCTGAGGTGATCCACCTGCCTCAGCCTCCCAAAGTTCTGGGATTACAGCACGAGCCACCGTGCCCAACCAAATTTTTTTTATATGCCTTTGGTGGACACATGATCTCATTACTTTTGTAGATATTTAGAAGTGGAATTGCTGGGCCAAAGGGTTGGAGTCAATATAGCTTTTGAAGGTACTTACGAACCTTTTTGTAAAGCAGTTATTTGGCATCTGCAAAAAAATTTAAATAGGGCCAGGCATGGTGGCTCACCCCTGTAATCCCAGCACTTTGGAGGCCAAGGTGCGTGGGTCACTTGAGGTCAGGAGTTCAAGACTGGCCTGATCAACATGGTGAAACCCCGTCTCTACTAAAAATACAAACTTAGCTGAGCATGGTGGTGCGTGCCTGTAATCCTGGCTACTCAGGAAGCTGAGGCAGGAGAATCGTTTGAACCCGGGAGGTGGAGGTTGCAGTGAGCCGAGATCGCGCCATTGCACTCCAGCTTGAGAGACAGAGCAAGACTCCATCTCAAAAAAAAATTTTTTTTAATACTTTTTTTTTAGAACGTCTACAGACTTGCAGTGAAATGAAGATGGTAGTGTAGAGAGTTCCCGCATCCCCTGTCCCTAGTGTAGAGAGTTCCCGCATCCCCTGTCCCCAGTGTAGAGAGTTCCCGCATCCCCTGTCCCCAGTGTAGAGAGTTCCCACATCCCCTGTCCCCAGTCCCCTATTTTAGCATCTTGCATGGTACATTTGATGCAAGTATTGAACCAGCATTGCTAACGTTCTCGTTAACTAAAGCCCGTATTTTACTCAGTTTTCTTAGTTTTTAACCTAACGTCCTTTTTCTGGTCCAAGATCCCACTCAGGCTCCCACGTGATATTGAGCTGTCAGGTCTCATTAGGCTCCTCTGCGCTGTGACCTTTTTTTTTTTTTTTTTAAATTGGTCATTTTCAAATAAAATGTTACTTAAAAACATGGAGATAATTGTAGATTCACACACAGTTGCGAGAAGTAATAGGCTGGGCATGGTGGCTCCCACCTGTAATCCCAGCACTTTGGGAGGCCAGGCGGGTGGATCATGAGGTCAAGAGTTCGAGACCAGCCTGACCAACACAGTGAAACCCCATCTCAACTAAAAACACAAAATTTGGCTGTGCATGGTGGCTGAAGCCTGTAATCCCAGCTCCTCAGGAGGCTGAGGCAGGAGAATCACTTGAACCCAGGAGGCAGAGGTTGCATTAAACCCAGATCACGCCATTGCACTCCAGCCTTGGTGACAGAGCAAGACTCGGTCTCAAAAAAAAAAAAAAAAAAAAGGGAAAAAAGGTCTGCTTATCTCAGGTCAAATGTCACTTCCTCAGGGAGGGTAGGGGCCCAGGGGCCAGGCAGGGCTGGGTCCTGCAGGCACAGTCACCCATGGCAGGCTGACCTGGGCAAGGAAACAGAAGGGTTTCCAGTGCCCTTGGGAGGTACAAGGACGTGATTTGCATTTGAAAACAACCTGTTGGGCTGGATGGAGAGCTGATACTGATACTTCTATTTTTTAAGAAAGGCCAACTCTCTCGGTGTCCCAAGGGAAGTACAACTCTGTGATGCCAGCTTTGATGAACAATCTGTCTCCACCGAAATGTTGGAGGACAAGGCGCCCAGGACAAGGCTGATACATTATTCAGCCTCACAGCTGTCTGGGCGGAGGGGCCCCAGCTGTTTCCTCATGTGCTGCCTTTGCTAGACCAGGGCCCGAGAGGGGCCCGGGGAGGCCAGCGCTGACAGGGGGCAGAGACCGAGGCAGGCTTGAGTCTTCTCGGTTTTTCAGCCAAGGGCCTGAGCCTGGTCACTTCTTTTTGTTCATGGACCTTAATGAATGCTGACGGCGGGTGGCCCAGGCCCTGAGCCACGGACGTGAGTCAGCAACAATCCAGAGCTATCTCGGTGTGAGGCGGGGACTGGTATGAAGACAGCTCAAAAGCAGCAGGTGGACACAGCAACAAGGGGGCATGGGAGCCCAGGCCAGGAATGACAGCCAGGTCGGGAATGCAGGAAAGAGCATGTCCAAGCTGGGTTCTAAAGGATGAGTAGGAGTTCGCCAGGTGGAGGAGGTGACTGAAAGACATCCTTGGCAGGGACCAGCAGGGGCCAAGCTCTGGAGGGTTGCAAGGGCACAGGGCATGGGCATGAGTGGGACAAGACATGGGATGGCAAGTCTAAGCAGGGGCTGGATCCTGGAGAGCTTTGAACGTCAGGCTTCTGAGTCTGGACTCAGCCCTGCAGCCCTTCGGAGCTCTTGAGTGGGATTAAGAAGGGAGTGCTGTGGATCTGTAGTTTACAGGATGGATCTCAGGTATGCAGAGCGATCCACATGCCTGAGGGTGACCCGGACTGAACTTGAGTTGAAAAAGACAGGCCGGCTGCCATGGCTCGTGCCTGTAATCCCAGCACTTTGGGAGGCTAAGGTGGGTGGATCACCTGTGGTCAGGAGTTTGAGATCAGCCTTGATAACCTGGTGAAAACCCGTCTCTACTAAAAATGCAAAAATTAGCCGGGTGTGGTTGTAGACACCCCTAATCCCAGCTACTTGAGAGGCTGAGACAGGAGAATCATTTGAACCTGGGAGGTGGAGGTTGCAGCGAGCTGAGATTGCGCCACTGCACTCTAGCCTGAGTGACAGAGCAAGACTCTGTCTCAATAAAAAAAGAAAAAGACATGGCCTGCCCTCGGGGAACTCCCTGTCTAATGGGAGAGGTCTGAGTGGCCTGCATACCTTGGAAATTAGGTAGTATCATTCCTGTTTACAGATGAGGATCTGAACACTCAGAGAGGTTGGGGAATTTGCCCAAGATCACACAGTGTGAAAGGCAGCCCGGAGATGACCCCTAGCTACTGATCACCACCCTGGGCTTCTCTTCTCAGTCGTCAGATGGGGACGCAAGACCGCTGACTTGCCGAGACGTGGCGAGGTGGGTGGATCTGTGTAACCACTGCCCAGCACAGGCTGTGCCCTTGAACTCCTCCCATGGCCTCTTCAGCCTGGGAAACCCAGCACCTGGCACAGGCTGTGCCCATGAACTCCTCCCCTGGCCTCTTCAGCCCAGGAAACCCAGGCTCCTGGGGGCATTTTCTCAGAATGTCTCCCAGGCCAAGCCCCCCTCTAGTGCCACCCTTACTGGCCCCAGAGAGTCAGGGTGGAGTGGGAGGGAGCAGTGAGACCCCAACCTGAGCTAAGGGTGAGGCTGGTTCAGCCCCATAACGATGGTAAACATCAGCAGAGCCCGTGAGCCGGGGGTGGTTACCTTGTTACATCAAACCTCTGATTAGGTAAATCCTATCAGTCCTATTTCACAGGTTAGGGGAAACTGAGACTCAGAGCCCCACCCAAGGTCACATGGCTGGTAAAGTGGGAGCTGGCACCCAAACCACAGGTCCTGAAGCCAAATCCCATGCTCTTCCCTCCATACTCCCCACCCAGAGTGAGGACAGCTCCAGAAGTCCCGAGCTGGGGTTGGCCAGGGTCAAGGTGGCGGGGTGGGCTGGCTGGGGGTGGCCAGGGTCAAGGTGGCAGGGTGGGCTGGCTGGGGGTGGCCAGGGTCAAGGTGGTGGGGTGGGCTGGCTGGGGGTGGCCAGGGTCAAGGTGGTGGGGTGGGCTGGCTTGGGGTGGCCAGGGTCAAGGTGGTGGGGTGGGCTGGCTTGGGGTGGCCAGGGTCAAGGTGGTGGGGTGGGCTGGCTGGGGGTGGCCAGGGTCAAGGTGGTGGGGTGGGCTGGGCAGGACCCCTACCATAGCAGCAGATCCCATGCACCTGAGACCACCAGCAAATAACAGGTGCTGGATACCTGGGCCAGGTGTAGCTGATTTGCATATACCGTTTCTAGGCCTCTTGCTGGCCTTTCCTTGGGGCCTGAGTTCCGTCACAGTGAGGGAGGTGGGATCTGAGGCCAGGCAGGTGTCACTCCAGGCCACAAGCGTCCCCTGCTGCAGGCTGCCTGAAGCTTCCCCTTCCTGCTGTGATCCCCGGCAGGGGGCTCAGGGCTGGCACCTGGGCCTGGGTCAGCTGGGTGGAGACAGGCTGCAGTGCCCATGGTGGGCTGTGGGGGGCAATGGCACCCTGTCCAGCCAAGGTGGACCTGAGCTGGAAAGAGCTGGTCTGAGTGTCTGCGTGGGTCAGAGGCACCTGCCCCGCTCAGCCACCGGTCCACATTTTGTGGTCACTGTGTCAGAGACCCACCTCCTCCCGGTGCTCTCACTGGCTCCCCCGCTCTGCCCACTTCAGCCCCTGGCACATGTGGAAGAGACACCCATTGAGTGAGTGCCCCTCTGTGTCACCTGCTTGGATCTAGCTTGAGCTGGACACGCTGGGGACAGAGGGGCAGGTCAGGCCCAGGCTCTGCCTTTGAGGGGCCAGCCCGGGCTCCCTCCCCAGCGCCCAGCCTCAAGCATTCTCCCTGTTGCTTCCTGGACTGTCAGGCGCCCCTGTGGCATTAAGCCCCTTGGGTGTGCTGGGCTTAGTCCCCTCATCACTACCTCGATCCTGAACCTTTCCTTTCCTCACCTGCCTGCCCCTCCTAGCAGATGACCCTGGGCCTCTCAAATGACACACTACTGAGCAAGAATCACAACACAGAGGTAAGAGGGTGTCCCAGGTGAGAGCAGGGACCCTGGAGTCAGGCTGCCACTGACCCTTCCAGGTTCTGCTTCTCAGCTGTGCAGCCTTGGACAAGTTACTTAACTTTTCTGTGCAAACTAAGAAGGTGTCAGGAGGTTTTCAGGCAGGCGGGCTGGGTGGGGTGTGGGGACAGTGGAGGGGGTGGGTAGGCAGTGCAGGACTAAGGCAGGTATGAGTAGTGACAGCTGCTCTGTGTGGCGCTGCCTCAGGAGTGGGGCTGGCTGTGGGGTCAGGCCAGGCTGAGGCAGGAGTGGAGCGTGGGCTCTGTGGATCCACTGAGCTACTCTCAAATTGAGAGCCATACTGTCCCCAAGGTGCACCCTCGGCCCAGCCGAGGCCGGCTCTGGAATCTGGATGGTTGTGTAGTTAAGGTTCTGCAGGTAAGTGTGGCCTCACCCTCCAGATGAGGCAGGGGGAAGAGGCCCCAGCATGCATAGTGGCCGGCAGAGTGAAACGTGCTGGTCCTCTCGGCAAGGGAATCTGCCGATTGCTATAACTGCCCGGTGCACTGCGCTTTGACCCGCCAGCCCCACTAGCAGGAATGTGTCCCGTAAATAGCCCTGACCCCCACCCCACAGACGAGAGCCTCCAGGCGAGGAAATTCACAAAGCATGACTTACAGTAACAAAAAATAGAAACAGCCCTTGAGTCGACCAATAGCGGGCTGACTGGATAAAGTGTGGAGCACAAAAAAATGTGGGAGATTGCCATTTGTCAATGAAACTATGCCCCTAAGCGAACACAGCCAGTGCTGACTACACGGGTCTCTACTGTGCCACACTCTGTGTAAGAAGGTAGATTTGCTATATTTGCATAAAGAAGCACTTTTGGAAGATGCACAGAGAAATGAATCAGGGGCAGGGGCAGAGTTCGGGGGCCCGTCTAGTGTTATAACATGGAAGTTAATTC
Organism: Saguinus oedipus; assembly: GCA_031835075.1. Classification (NCBI taxonomy): domain Eukaryota; kingdom Metazoa; phylum Chordata; class Mammalia; order Primates; family Cebidae; genus Saguinus; species Saguinus oedipus. The sequence continues at coordinate 219,812,946 of CM063169.1, read as the reverse complement.
ATGTTTTCAATGGAGTTATATGTATTATTTGAAAGTGCAGAAGAGTAAAATAAGAACATTCATTTAAAAGCTCCCCTTAAGAAAACACCTGATTTTCTCCACGTTCTGTTTTTGCTACGAGCCATGCTCTCAGCCCCGCCTGCCTTCGTGTTGTTCCTGGGCCATGGGGAATGTGAGCTGCGAAGTGGAGGCTCATGGGGATCCATGTGGGCAGAGGCAGAGTCTGAGCGGGCAGGGATGGCTGCTCCCAGGCCAGGCAATGCTGCTGGAGACTGGAGCGAGGGACGCTGATGTGCAGGACTTCACAGCCTCCCTTTTAAACTGCACAGCAGTGCCCATTTCACAGATGAGTAAACCGAGGCTCCTAAAGGTGAAGCGACTTGCCCAAGGCCACTTGGCTGGGAGGCAGCAGGGTAATGACTCGAACCCTGATCAGTGTTCCTCTGCAGCCTGTGCTGCTGGCCAGGGAGCTGGGACCCAGGAGCCCAGCAGTCACACATAGGGCAGGGGGAAGGGGCGGCTCAGAGCAGCTGAGATCAGCTTCCCACTTCATGCCCACGTGGGTTCTGCCCTGGTCTGTTCAGGCTCAGAGCAGGAGCCAACCTTAGAGGTTCTAATGCATCTGGCTGGGGAAAGGCTGAGCCTGAGAAGGTTCTGGAGCCAGAGCCAGTGCAGAGGCACATCACTGTGGGCAGAACTGAAATGAACAGGTGCAGGGCACAGACACACGAGCCCGGCGTGGAGGGGGAGGCTGAGGCTTCTCCTGGCCAGGTGCCAAGGAGAGGTGAGGGGCTGGCACTGATGTCCCTGCCCAGGGCCCAAAGTCGAGGAGAGGCAGAGCACAGCCTGCTGGGCCCCGTCTCCCTGTCCACACCGAGAACAACTGGTCCCTTGCTGGCCAATCATTATTTTGTTTCCTATTTTTTTTTTTTTTTTTGAGATGGAGTAATGCTCTGTTGCCTAGGCTGGAGTGCAGTGGCACGATCTCGGCTCACTGCAGAACAATCTTGGCTCACTGCAACCTCTGCCTCCTGGGTTCAAGCAATTCTCCTGCCTCAGCCTCCTGAGTAGCTGGGATTACAGGTGCATGCCACCACACCTGGCTGATTTTTGTATTTTTAGCACAGATGGGGTTTCACCATGTTGGTCAGGCTGGTCTCGAACTTCTGACCTTAGGTGATCTGCCTGCCTTGGCCTCCCAAAGTGCTGGGATTACAGGCGTGAGCCACTGCGCCCGGCCGCCAACATTCTTAAGGTCTGCCGGGAGTGCGTCAGCCTGTGTCTCCCCAGCATGTCCCTCATGTGGTCCCCTTCTGTCTCCCCACAGGGCCCCAGTGATGGGAGGTAATCCTTTCTACAAAGTGAAGCACTTGAACCTCCATGTATATTCTTTGTCACCAAGGATTTGAGGCTAACAACGTGCTCTTGTTTCTGGCCTAGATTTGTGAAATTTCCCGAGGCCACTACTCTGATGGTTGGTGTTTCAAGGCTGACTGTAGGAGGCCATCCTGGTGAGGCTGGACTCCCTCAGCTCTGGCTGGTGAAGCCACTGCCCGGGACACCCAGAATCCTGGCTCCTCCAAGTACGCCAGCCCGCGTGGGTACGGATGCACTGTCTGTGAGAACTGACTGTGTCCCAAATTCTGGGCAGACCTTGGGTGGGGACACAGCAGCCCTGTGGCTCTCGTAACTCCTGTGCCTGCAGGCTCCCAGGAAACCCCACGTCCTCAGCCTAAAATATACTAGAAAAACTCCCCTGGGATCCTGGCATCAACACCACCCTCTCTTCTTTACCATCACTCCTTTCCCTCCTTCTTAGTCAACGTTTCCATTCTGCCCTCTATTCACCAATACTTGTTCTGATGCTGGAATTGTGAGGCCTCTCTTCTTGATCAGGCCAACTCCTACTCATCCTTCAAAACCCATCAATGCCCCCTTCTTTGTGAACCTTTCCTAGTGCCCCAGGCAAGCACTCCCTCACTCCTGGTGCTGTCAAAACACCCACCCACCCACCCACCCACCTGTCCCTCAAATACTTGTGTCTGCTCTGTACCGTAATCTAAGGAGGCTCAGCAAAGTTCAGCCTAGCCCCTGACCTTGACCCCTTGCAGACCTCAAGCCCTAGGACTTTGGACTGACTTTCCTCAACCTTTGTTGGCCTTGATGGTGGAGGAGTCAGAGGTGACGACATGTGAACACACAGGATGGACAGAGGGAAGAAGGCCAAGGGCTGTGAGCCCAAAGGCAGTGCCCAGAGGCATGGTCTATGGATTTTTTTTGGGAGTGATAAAAATGTTCTGAACTTGATTGTGGTGATGATCAAGTCTATGAATATGCTAAAAATCACTCAATTTTACATTTTAAATGTAAAATTTTAAATGGGTAATTTGTATGGTATGTGAACTAGATCTCAAGAAAGCTGTTCAAAATATCATACTGGTTGAGCCTAGTGGTATTTTAAAAAAGTATGAACATAGGCTGGGCGTGGTGGCTCACACCTGTAATCCCAGCACTTTGGGAGGCTGAGGCGGTGGATCACCTGGGGTCAGGAGTTCAAGCCTTAAGTATGTTGTATGATACGCCTACATACAAATGGAAATGGCATGCACAATGACACTTTGCCGTGGGAACTGTCCTGGAAGGTTTATGAAAACATCTGAAATTGAACCTACAATTGTGTTATTAGTGACTATACCCAGCCGTGCTAAATTTATTGTATTTGATGAATGAATGTATTTAGTCTAGTCACAGTTACTTTGGTTTAAATGCATGTGTCGGCCGGGCATGGTGGCTCGTGCCTGTAATCCAAGCACTTTGGAGGCCAAGGCGGGCAGATCACCTGAGGTTGGGAGTTCAAGACCAGCCTGACCAACATGGTGAAACCCTGTCTTTTTTTAAAAAAAATTAAATGTATGTGTCTTTAGGGTATTAGTTTTCACACTGCTATAAAGACCCCAAACTGGGTAATTTATAAAGAAAAGTGATTTAATTGATTCACAGTTCCACAGGGCTGGGGAGGCCTCAGGAAACTTACAGTCATGGTGGAAGGAGAAGAGGCACATCATACATGGCGGCAGACGAGAGAGAGTGAACAAGCTAAGGGAGAAGAGCCCCTTATAAAACCATCGGACCTTGTGAAAACTCACTCACTATCATGAGAACAGTACAGGGAAACTGCCCCCATAATCTAATCACCTCCCACTAGGTCCCGCCTTCAACACGCTGGGGAGTGTATGGATTACATTTGGAGGTGAGAGTTGGGTGAGGATGCAGAGCCAAACCATATCAGAGTTTTAAAAAATGTATTTGTAATTTGTACTCTTGGCAGGGTATTCTTGGACTGCAGGGGTTACTGTCAATGGGTGATTCCTGTTTTTATTTGATAGAATCATCTAATGTGGTGTACCAATTTTTATAAGGATAGATAATTATAATAACTGTATATTTGACAACCTATTAAAATATTTTGCATGGAACTTCTTTTGTTAATTGTAACATGCTAACAAACTGACAGTGGTTTAAAAATAACAACAACAACAAAAGAACAAAGGTTAAAAGTAGACATTTTTATGGGAAACCCGGAGAGTTAGCAGGTGGTCGGGAAGCATTGTGACGAGCAGAACAACTGGAGGAATCAGGAAGCCAAAAGCCTCTAGACCACGGTCTGCCCAAGCAGTCCCCTACTGAAGCCCCAGTGAGGCCCGACCCTGCTTAGATTTTAGGCCGGGGCATCCTGAGTCTTCTTTGGTGCCCCAGGGCGGCTAGCAGGGACACACTTGGTCATGCTCCAGGACATGGCAGAGGCACAGGTGTGCCAGAGTGGGGAAGGGAAATCTAGTGTCAGGGGGTGGTTAGAAAGCTTTTCAACAAGCAGAAAAAATTGGAAAGGGAACCGGAAGCCAAAAGCCTCCAGCCCCTGTCAACCAACGCAGTCCCCCATTCAAGCACAAGTAAGGTCCAACCCTACTTAGAATTCAGGCTGAGGTGCCCCCAGGCTGCAGTGGCATTAAGTGATTTCAGAGACAGACCTTTTCAGGGAGGTCCTGGGCCACAGCAGGGGTGCAGCCAGGTGGAAAAAGGCTGGCCAGAGTCCGGGGCGGTTGGTAAGCATTGTGACAATCAGGGTAAAGATGGAAGGGAGCAAGAAGCCAAAAGCTTCCAGCCCCTTTTCCATCCAGAGGGTTCCCAATCAAAGCCCAAGCCAGGACTGATCCGGCTTAGCTTCTGGGCTGGGGTGCCTTCAGGGGACTATGGCACAGCTCTGCTGAGACGAACTTTTATGGGGAGATCCTAGGCAGAGACGGTCTTGCAGGCTGATGGAGATGAGGAAGGCAGGGTCAGAGGGCAGTTGGGAAGTGTTGAGAAAAGAAGAAAGTGAAAAGGGAGCGGGGACGGAAAAGCCTCCATCCCATGGTCTCCCCAGGCAGCCTCCATCCAGTCCCCAGGCAGCTGACCCTTCTTAGCTTCTGTGCTGGGGCCCACTTCGTGTCCTGTGGCACCTGTCCTGAGGACCTTCACAAGGACGGCACAGGCTGCTGCGGGGACAGAGGCAGGTGAAAAGGAGGGGACTAGTGAGTCAGGGGGATTGGGAGGCATTGGGACAAGCGAAGAAAAGCTGAAGAAAGGGGGAAGCCAAAAGCTTCCACCTCCTGGTCTCCCCAGGTGGTCCCCTGTCCAAGCCCCAGTCAAGCCTGATACTGCTTAGTTTCTGGGCTGAGGCGCCCTCAGGCTGCAACAGTGCCAGGGGGCTGGTGGAACAAAAACCTACAGAAAGGCCCCTGTCTTTGGCAGGGGTGCTGGTAGCCGGGAAACGTATAGAAACCCAGAGTTTCAAGAGGCAATGAAGAAGGTTTGTGACAAGCAGGAGACAGCGGGAAGGAAACAGAAAGCCAAGGCCTCCAGCCCATGTCTTCCCATGCAGTCCCCCATCCGAGACCCACCCGAGCCAGACCCTGCTTCGCTTCCAGGCTACCATGATCTGTGGCTGCTCCAGGGAAGACCCCGGCTGCAGCAGGGGTGTAGGTAGGCAAGCGGGAAAGAAAGAACAGAGAGTCAGGGTGGTTGGTAAGCACTGGGACAAGTGGAGAAAGCTTGAAGAAGGCAAAAGGCAAAAGCCTCCAGCCCTTGGTCTTTATTGGGAGTCCCCCATCCAAGCCCCAGCCAGGCCTGCCCCTTCTTAGCTTTCGTGCTGCAGTGCCCTAGGGCTGCTATGGCACCTGGAGACTACTGAGACAAACCCACACAGGGAGTTTGTGGGCCTTACTTTCTGGGCTGAGGCGTAGGGGTGTAGGCAAGGGGGAAACGGGAGACAGAGTCAGGGGGCAGTTGGGAAGCGTTGGGAAAAGCAGGGGAAATCTTTAAGAAGGTGAAAAGGAAAAAGACTCCAGCCCCTGGTCTTTGCAGACAGACTCCCATCCAAGACTCTGCCACGCCCAACGCTGCTTAACTTCTGGGGCCCTGCCCACAGGCTTTCCTGTTGCAGCCACATTTGAGGGAAGAAGGGAAAGGAGCCAGAAGCTAAAAGCCTCTAGCCCCCTATACCCTCTGGCCATCCTCCATTCAAGCCCCAGCCAGGGCTGACCCTGCTTAGCTCCTGGGTTGGTGTGCCCTCAGAAAGCTATGGCACCAGGGATCTTACAGGGAGGAAATCTTACAGGGAGGTCCCAGGCCACAACAGGCTTGCAGGCTGATGGAATATGGGGCCAGAGTCAGGGGGCAGTTGAGAAGCATTGGGACAAGTAGGGGAAAGAGAAAAAGGTGGGGAAGCCTCCAGTCCCCAGTTGAGAATCATCTGGACAAGTGGGGGAAAGAGAAAAGGGTGTGGGAAGAAAAGAGCCTCCAGCCCCTGGTCTCCCGAAGCGACCCCCCATCCAAGCCACAGCCAGGCTCGACCATGCTTAGCTTTCACACTGGGGCACACTCAGGCTGCTATGGCACCTGAGGGCTGCTGGGAGGACCTTCAGAAGAACGTCCTGGACAGCCGAGGGGTGAAAGCTGGAGGAAAAGGTGGAGCCAGTGAGTCAGAGGGTGGTTGGGACAAGTGGGGCAACGTGGAAGAAACGGGGAAGGCAAAAGTCTCAGCTGCTGGTCTACCCGGGTGGTCCCCCATCCAAGTGCCAGCCAAGCAAGACCCTGGGTAGCTCCCGGGATGTGGCACCCTAGGGCTGCTATGGTGCCTTGGGACTGCCGATACAAACCCAAATGGGAAGTCCTGGGACAAGGCGTGGGTCTAGGCAAGTGGGAAAAAAAGATGCTGATTCGGTGGGGTTGGGAAGCCTTGGGACTAGTGGGAGAAAGCTTGTTGATGTCTAAAAGAAAATGCCTCCAGCACCTGGCCTTTACAGACAGTCTCCCATCCAAGCCCTGCCAGGCCTGACCCTGCTTAGCTTCTGGGCTGTGGTGCCCTAGGGCTACTATGGCACCTAGGGGCTGCTGAGACAGACCCACATGGGGAGGTCAAAGGTCTTGGTGTGGGTGTAGACAAGAGGGAAAGCGTTGGGACAAGAGGGAAAAGTTTGACGAAGATGAAAAGGCAAAAGCCTCCAGCCCCCAGTCTTTCCAGGTGGTCCCCCATCCAAGTCCCTGCCAGGCTGGTCCTTGCTTAGCTTCCTGGCCCCTACCTGCCGGTGTTTTCATTGCAGCCTGGTACCTCTTTGTGGTGGTTTGTACTGGCAGGCCCCGTGGGTCCCTGAAGCCTGAGGGTGGCTCATCCTGGACGCTGAGCAGGGTTTGGCTTAACTGAAGCCTGGATAGGGAACCACCTGGGGAGATCAGGGCTGGAGGCTTTTGGCTTCCCGTTCTTTTCCCACTTTCCTCCTCTTATTGAAACACTTCTTAACCACCTCCGGATGCTCTGGACACCATATCACGCCCAAGGCATACTCAGACCTCCCTGTGGGGGTCCATCCCGGGTGACTCCAATTGCCATAGCAGCCTGAGGGTGCCCCAGCATGCAAGTTGAGCAGAGTAGGGCATGAGGGACCACCTTGGGAGTCCGGTGGCTGGAGACTTTTGGACTCCTGCTAACTTCCTGCTTTCCTTCACTTTTGGCAACGATTTCCAACTGCCCTCTGACTCCCTAATCTCCCATTTCCTCCCGCCAGTGCCCCCACCTTGAACTGGAACTTCTCCATGGGGGTTTGTTCCAGCAGCCTCCCATCACCATAGTAGACTGAGGACCCCCAGCCCAGAAGCTAAGCAGGGTTGGGTCTAACAGATGCTTGGATGGGGAACCACGTGGAATGACCAGGCTTCGAGCTTTTTGGCTTCCTGCTCTTTTCGACCTTTTCCCCCTGTAGCAACATTTCTCAACCACACCCTGACCTTCAGACTGCTATGGTTTGCAGAGGCTGCAGAGATGAAGCCCCATAGGCAGGGGCCTGGCCACAGGTAGGGGGCAGGTTAGCTGGAAAAGAAATGCCAGAGAGTTAGCGAGTGGTGGGGAAGTGTTGTGACAAGCATTAAAAAAAAAAAAAAAAAAATGGGAGTGGGAAGCCAAAAGCCTCTAGACCACAGTCTCCCCAAGTAGTCCCCTACCCAAGCCCCACCAAAGCTCTACCCCGCTTAGCTTCTATGTTGGGGCACCCTCAGGCTGCTATGAAGCCCAAGGCTGCCATCATGGTCCTCCTCAGGGACACCTCACAACACAGAGTGGGCACAGGAGTGTGTGGAAGTCAATACGGAAAAGCCAGAGAATCATTGGGCTGCTGGAACGCTTTGTGACAAGCAGGAAAAGTGGGAAAAGAGTAAGAAGCCAAAAGCAACCAGCCCCCATCTCCTTGGGCAGTCCCCAATCCTAGCCCAAGCCAGGCTCGACACCTCTTAGCTTCAATGGAATTTGGTGCCTTCAAAGAGGAGAGGTCCCAGGCCAGAGCAGGGGTGCAGGCAGGTGCAAAAAAGCTGGCCAGAGAGTTGGGGGCAGATAGAATTGCGACAATTGGAGGAAAACAGTAAGGAGGCAAGAAGCCACAAGTCTCCAGCCCCATGTCCCTCCAGGTGTTCCCCCATGCAAGCCCTAGCCAAGCCTGACCCTGCTTAGCTCCCAGGCTGGGGCACTCTCAGCGTGCTTTGGTGCCTCTCTACCCGTTAAATACAAACTCCCTGTTCCCTCCTCTGCCAGCCCCTGGCAACCACCATTCTACTTTCTGTCTTCACCATTTTGACTATTATTTTGTCTTTGCTTTTGTTTTGAGATGAAGTCTCGCTCCGTCGCCCAGGTTGGAGAACTGTGACTCGATCTCGGCTCACTGCAACCTCCGCCTCCTGGGTTCAAGTGATTCTCATGCCTCAGCCTCCCACGTAGCTGGGATTACAGGCATGTGCCATCATGCCCCGCTAATTTTTGTATTTTTAGTAGAGACGTGGTTTCAGCATGTTGGTCAGGCTGGTCTTGAACTCCTGACCCGGCCGGACAAGGTGGCTCACACCTGTAATCTCAGCACTTTGGGAGGCCAAGATGGCAGATCACAAGCTCAGGAGTTTGAGACCAGCCAGGGCAACATGGTGAAACCCTGTCTTTACTAAAAACACAAACATTAGCCGAGCACGGTGGTGCGTGCCTGTAATCCCAGCTACTCGGGAAGCTGAGGCAGGAGAATTGCTTGAGCCCGGGAGGCGGAGACTGCAGTGACCCCAGATCTGCAACCTCCTCCTCGGGTTCAAGCGCTTGTCCTGCCTCAGCCCCTCCAGTAGCTGGGATTACAGGCGGGCGCCACCAAGCCCGGTTAATTTATGTATTTTTAGTAGAGACGAGGTTTCAGCATGATGGCCAGGTGGCTGGGATTCCCCCGCCTCGCCCCAGATCCCCGGCAGAGGCCAGCACGGCCCTCCCGTGGGTGTCACAGAGGCAGATGCGATGCGGGTCCCTCTCCCTGGGAAGGGGCGGGCTGGGTCCAGTCCGCAGGGCCCCTCCGGGCGCTGACCTAGGATGGAGTTGAGGTGCGGCGGCGCTGGACCCCAGGGCCCCTGCCTGCCTCCTGGGGAGCCGGGTGACCCAGGCAGCCCCGGTGAGGCTCCCGGGCTCCCACAGGACGGATGCGGACAGGGAGTCCGCCGGGGAGGCCTCCCTGCTGGACTGTCCCTCCAGCCCCCAGCTTTCCGTGGTTCTAAGGGCCCCCTCTGCAGAGAGACCCGGGAGCCCGCCCTGCATCCTGAGGCGCCGCGCTTGAGGGACCCCAGAGCTCCTTTGCGGATCGTGAAGCTGAGGTCCAGAGGAGGGCAGGGGCAGGTCCTGGAAGCTCCCCAGGCAAAGGGAGCCGATCTCGAGGCTGGGGTCACAGGGCTCCACTCCTGTGATCTCTAAGGCCCTAGAGCCGGGAGGAGAGACTGGGTACCTTTCGTCCACCGCTGGGGCTGGGCAGAGGCTCAGCCTGTGCCGCCCAACGCGAAGCTGCTTCTGTGCAGTCCGAACCGCGGCCCCTTTAAGAGGGGGTGGTGCGTCAGCCAGTCGCTAGGGACGCTGCGGGCGTGCGCGCCTCTACGGAAGCCGAGACGGCGCTTTCCGCGGGGCCCCGGCAGAAGCCGCAGCGTAGTTGAAGCGAACGGAAGCGGCGGCGATGTGGTCGGAGCGAGCGAAAGCGGCGGCCAGAGTCTGGGGCGTAGTCCTAATGAGCAGAAGCGCAGTCGACATCCCAGCGAGCAGAAGCGACCGCGCGGTCCCAGCCGGCAAAAGCAGAGTCGGCGTCCAGCGAGCAGAAGTGGCGGCGTCCAGAAGCGACGAGCTTCGGAGAAGCCGTGGTGGCTTCCATGTGATGGGGGAGCAGGAGGGAGGCTTCCGCGGTAAGTGGCGGGGCATGGACCCCACCGGGAACCCTCCGGGCCTCCCTGGTCCTTCCCCACCGCTCGCTTTTGGGCCCTGACTCCTTGTGGGCATCTGGGCCCTAGTAGTCTGCGTGGCGGTGGTTGTGGGGTCCTGGCCGCCCCAGCGTGCGCACCCTGGCCGGGAACGGTGTGCGACCCGCGTCCAGCGTATAGGAGCCCCTGGCCCAGAGGCCGCGGTGAAGCGCGGGACCTGGGACCCTCCGAGCCCCAGGCCCTCTGAGCTGAGGTCCAGGGTTATTTTGATGTTTCAGGACCTTTAGAAAGAGACCTCGCTAGAATACAATAGAACAGGTGACATTTGTAGTGTCAATTCTTTGAGGAGTCTCCAGGTATTTAGCTGTTTTTCAGTGTCTATTCTGATTTTCATTTACAGTGTATGAGTTCCCTTTTCTCCATAACCATACCCGTGTTCCTTTTTTTTTCCTTTGGAGACAATCTCGTTCTGCCCCGGCTGGAGTGCAGTGGTGCCATCTGGCCTCACTGCAACCTTCGCTCCCGGGTTCAAGCAATTTTCCTGTCTCAGCCTCCTGAGTAGCTGGGACTACAGGGGCCCGCCACCACGCCAGGCTAATTTTTGTATCAGTAGTAAAGACGAGGTTTCTCCATATTGATCAGGCTGGTCTCAAACTCTTGACCTCAGGTGATCTGCTGCTTCGGACTCCCAAAAGTTCTGGGATTACTGGATTTCAATTAAACCACACACAGTTAATTAACTTTGTTGGATAGTTAATTTTGAGGACTTTTTATCTGTTGTTGGATTTTCTGTCGCAGAATTGTCTGTTCAGGTCCTTTGCGAAATACTGAATTCTTTTGCTACTTTGTAGTGTTTTTTTGTGTACACCTTAGATGACAACTCATGAATTACACGATTATCTGAAATTTTTGCCTAATCTATAGGATGCTTTTTAAGTTTGGAAAGTAGTTTCTTTGCCGTGCAGAAACTTTTCAGGTTGATGTAGTCCGTGTTTATTTTTGCGTTTTATGCATGTAATTTTGGTCACCCGTATAAGAAAATACTTATCAGTGAGAAAGCATTTAATTGTCAATGAGGTTTTTCTTCCAGGGTGTTTGTTTCTTTTTCTCTTTGCAAAGGTGAGCAGAGATTCAAGTGACCCAGAATATATGCTCAACCTGTGTTTTAGTTAAAAACATTTTGTGGTTTATGGTCTTTTGTTCTGGTCTTCGGGGTTTTTTTTGGTTTGTTTGTCTTTTGCCAGGGGGTGTTGATTTTCAAATATCATGTAAAATCAGGGTCCTGCTTCTCTCTTCTGCATTCAGATAACATTTTTCTCAAAGGTATTCATTGAGCAGACTCTGCCTTCCACACTGCGGTGGGCTTTATCAAAGTGAGTTGACTGTGTCCATATTTGCGTAGATCTTGTTTTGGCCTCCCCATTTTTATCCACAATTCTAGGTATTGTTTTTATCCAGGTACCGTATATGTGCTGCATAACTGCAGCTTGGCAGTGTGATTTAATATCGAGGATTGGGGGTCCTCACTTTGATTGTATTTTTCAGGATTCTTTTAGATATGAATTGCTTTTATGGTCCCTGTGATTTTTAGCAATATGTATTTATTTCTGTTAACTTTTTTTCCGCAACATAAAGGTGCATAATTAGGGGTACATTTTCACACGTATAGATTGGGTAATGATGAAATCAGGGTACTTAGGATCTCTGTTCCCTCATAAGGTATTATTTTTGTGTGGAGAGAACACATAAAATTCTCCTTTCTTGTTCTTTTGAAAAATATAATATTGTTAACTCCAGTCACCAGGCTGAGGAGAACACTCAGATTGATTCCTTTAAGGTTAAGACAACTTTGCTTCCATAACCAATCCTACTCCCCCTGTATCTCCCACACAGACCCTGGTAGCCAATACTGTGCTTTCTGCCTCTTTAAGACAGACATCTTAAGATTCAGTGTTTGTCTTTCTTGGCCCAGCTCATTATGTTTAACATAATGTTTTCCAGGTTCATCTGGGTTGCTCCACATGACACTGTTTCATCATTTCGGTGGCCGAAGAATATTCCCTAGTGTATGCATACGAGAGTTTCTTGATCCCGTTGTGGATGGACAGGTAGGTAGAATGTGTACCCAGTAGTGGGAATGCTAGCTGGTATGCTATTTTTCTTTTCTATTCTTTGCAGGACCCCCAACTGTTTTTTATAGCGTTAATACTAATTTATATTTCCACAAACAGTTCCCCTTTGTGGAAATTCATACTAGAAGTTGTCTTTTTAAATATTCTGTTTGTAATGTTCATTCTAGTTGGGAATGAGATAAGATCTGAGTGTGGTTTTGATCTTCATTTTTCTCATGCATAGTAATGGTAACCACATTTTTGCAAATGTTGCATCAGTTTCTTGTCTGCACAAATATCTCGTCAGGTTGTTTGGTTTGGTTATTTTTCTGTTTTTTTTTGGCCAGCCGGTAGTGTTACTGGCTTGTACCTTTTCAAAAATAACCCCTTATCCAATTGAATGTTTGCCCAAACGTTTCTTACAGTTTTTAGTATGCTTTTTCATTTTGTTCATTGTGTGTTAGACACAAACTCTTCAGTTTGACGTGGCCCCACATGTGTATGATTTCTTGGTTAGCTGTGCTGTTGGTTACTAATGAAGAAAAAACTCAATCACTACCAAAGCAGTCCATTGTCCACGATTTTCTTTTCCTTGTATTTTTGTTTTTGCAAATCGTGAGCATACATCCAAGTTGCAATAAATACCCACACCCCGAGGTTGTCTTTATAGGAGCTTTATGGTTGCAAGTTTTGTGTATAATCTTTAATCCTTTTCAGTTGATTATTGTGTATTTCTTACCATGAGAGTCCTGTACTATTCTTTTGCATATGGACACCTAGTTTTGAAAACCTTCCCCATTGTGTCAGTTTGGTAGTGTTTTGAAAAATGTATTCACTCTATATAAATTTCTGTTTATTATTAAACACCCTCATTTTGCTCACTGGTCTGTGTTTCTCTGTGTTTACCAGTAGCGTATGGGTTGTTTAACTAGGGATTTTCATTTAATTGGAACTCAGGGAATGTGATACATGCCACATGGTTTGTGTTTCTCAGGATAACTGTGGAAATTCAGGGTGTTTCACATTTCCATATAAATTTTGGCATTGTTTTCTTTATATATCTTAAAACGCCATTTGCCATATATAAATGTATATAATGAGAGGGTACAGGGAAGATTTTGATACATGTGTATTCTGAGTAATGATCAAATTGGGTTATTTAGCATCTCTTCACTTTGTATAGTTATGATTTTTTTGTGTGGTAACAACATTAGAATATTTTCTTCTAGCTCCTTTGAGACATATGATACATTTGTGTTAAGGCCAGTGAAGACCAGAATTGATTGCCGTCATCTGAGGGGAAGTTTTTACCCATTACTGATTCCTTCCCAGACCCTCTCCATCTTCCCAGCGACCTCTAGTAACCGCTATTGAACTTTCTGCTTCTAGGAGATGAAGATGTTTTCAGTCTGCATGCCTGAGATCGTGTGGAATGGGACTTTCTCTACCAGGCTCATTCGTTGGACCTGAGGTTCTCCATGTTTCTTCATGTGGCTGCAGATGGCAGGATTTCCCAGAGCTTTATGGCTGGAACGTACTCCATGGTGTATCTGTACAGCAGTTTCTTCATCCCTGCAGCTGTGTGTGGACAGGTAGGTGGGTTCTGTACTTTGGCCACAGTTCAAGTGCTTCAGTACCCATGGAAGGCAGATAGCTCTCTTCAGCCCTGAGATTTCAACTGCTTTAAATGTGGAAGCAGTGGTGGGCTGCCAGCTGACATGGTAGTTGTATTGTGAAGTTTTTCAGGAACCTCTTGCTGTTTCTCATGGTGTGTATACTAGTTTACGTCTCCACCAATAGTGTTGAAGAGGTTACCTTTCTGTAAGTCTACACTGGCTGGCGCCTTCCAAAATTTGTGTTTTGTTTTTGGTAGAATTCATAGTGAGTGGAAGGAGATGGAATCTTAGCATGGTTTTCATGGACATTTTTGTGAGTATTAGTGATGTGGAGAAAGTCATTTGAGAAATCCCCATGTTGCTTTCCATGGTGTCTGAACTGGTTTGCATTTCCACCGGCAGCAGAGCAGCATCCCTGTCCTCTGCCTCGCCTGCATTCGTTCTTGTGGACTGTGTCCTAATCGTCATTCTGGCCAGTGTGAAATACTATCTCGTGGGCCTTTTGCTTTGTCTTTTTCTGATGCTGACTGAGGCAGAGAAGTGTTGTCATGTCTGTTGGTTGCTGTAAGCCTTCTTTTGAGGCGCATGTTTTCATGCCCCTTGCCCTTTCTTCACTGAGTTTTTGTTTTCCTGGTTTATTTGCTTAACATCTTTAAGGTAGATCCGGGATATTAGCCTTCATCAGATGCATGCGTGGGAACATTTTCTCCCGTTGTGCAGGCCGTCTGTTCACTCTGTTGGTCATTTCTTCTGTGCAGCAGCTGTTTTGTGTATCAGGTGCCACCGGGCAATAACTGTTTTAGTTGCACTTGCTTTTGGAGACTGAGACACATCCACGCTGTGGCAAATCCTCTGTCAGGAAGGGTGTTTCTAGATTCTCTTGCAGGCTTTTCATAGTTTGAGGTCTTGCATTTACATCTTTCATTCATCTTGAGTTTATGTCTGTACACCGTGAGACACGGGGCCCACTGTTTTTCTTCTGCAGCTGGCTAGTGATTTATGCCAGCGCCATCTATTGAAAGGAGGGAGTCCTTTCTCCAAAGCTTATTTTTGTGGATTTTGTTGAAGGTCAGATGGTGTTAGGGGTGAGGGTTTAAGTCTGGGTCCTCTAATCTGTTCCACTGCTCTGTGTGGAATGGGGTCCCTAGCTTTTCAATGAAATTTAACATCAGGAAGTGTGACACAACCGAGGTAGTTTGGATTTCTCAGGATTGCTTTGGAAATTCAGTGTGTTTTATGGGCCACATGAATTTTAGCATTGCGCATTTACATAGTTTTTAAAGGTTGGTCATATGGTGAAGGTATACAATGTGGGGAGTTAGAGTGGGGCATTTTGATTAATGCAGACACAGGAATGATAAAATCAGGATATTTAGAGCCTCTCTTATCAGAAACAGTTGTGAATTTCTTGGTGGTGAAAACATTTGGAATCTCCCAGATTTTGTGAAAAGGGTGTGATGTTGTGTTAACCTCTGGTCACTTGGCTGTGGACCAGTGAGGAACGATTCATTCCTCTCATCTAAGTGTAACTTTGTGCCCATTTCTGACCTCTGCCCGTGCCCCTTCTTCCCTCCAACCTTTAGTAACTACTATTGTGCTTTCTAGACATATGCAGTAAAGCCTTTTATTTTGGATTCTACATTAGTTTTTCTTTTTCTGCCTGTCTTAGGTCACATATGATGTCCTTCAGGTTCAACAGTGTGGCTCCAAATGATGACATTTCATCCCGGTTTTCTAGCTGAAGAGGATTCTATGTGTGCACATACACCAGGTATCCCTTCATCTGTGGATGGGCAGGTAAGTGTATTCTTTGTCTCGGCAATTGTGAATAGTGCTGCAGTCCACATAGGATGGCAGATGCCTCTTGCATGGACTGATTTCTTTCGTCCTGAAAGTATACTTAGTAGTAGACTTGTTAGATGAAGTGGTAGTTGTAGGTTAAACTTTTGGAGGACGCTCCCACTGGTGTCTGTAGTATGTATGCTAATTAACATTCTTACCAAATGAGTTCCTCTGTGGAAATTTACAGCAGCATTTGTGTCTCTTTTAATGTATTTGATTGCTTTGATAACATCCATATGAATTATAGTGAGATCATGTGTGTTGTTTTGATTTACATCTTTCTCGTGATTTGTGATATTTTCTAAGTTTTTAAAACTTGTTTTCAACGTTACGTCTTCTTTGCAGAAATGTCTATTTAGGTTATTTGGTCCTATTTTGTTTAGTTAGTTTCTCTTTTGTGTTTTTGCTAGTAAGTAGTGTTTGTTGCTTAGACATTTTGAAGACAATCTTTCATCATATGTAGGTTTGCCGAAACGTTTCTTGTAAACTTAAGGATAATTTTTTTTTTTTTTTTTTGAGACGGAGTTTCACTCTTGTTACCCAGGCTGGAGTGCAATGGCGCGATCTTGGCTCACCGCAACCTCCGCCTCCTGGGTTCAGGCAATTCTCCTGCCTCAGCCTCCTGAGTAGCTGGGATTACAGGCACGCACCACCATGCCCAACTAATTTTTTGTATTTTTAGTAGAGACGGGGTTTCACCATGTTGACCAGGATGGTCTCAATCTCTTGACCTCGTGATCCACCCACCTCGGCCTCCCAAAGTCCTGGGATTACAGGCTTGAGCCACTGCGCCCGGCGGATTTTTTTAGAAATCTGCTTGGGCACAAACTCTAACATATGATGCAGTCCCACGTATGTCTGTTTTCTTGTTGTCCTTTGATGTAGGTGACTGATGAGGAAAAACAGAATCATGACCAAACTATCCCATCACCTATGAGTTTTTCCCCCTGTATTTTTTATTTTGTTTTGGTACACTGTGAGCACAGATCCACATTGACCTCAATATACCCACACCACGTGTCTTCTCATTGGAAGAGTTTGATGCTTTCAACTTTTGCTGATCAGTCTCTAATTCATTTTCAGTTAGTCCTTGGTCTTTTTACAGAATTGGGGTCCTATTCTACTTAAGTAGGGATATCCAGTTTTCAGATCCACTGACTAAACAGATTCCCCCCTCTTCATTGTGTCTTTCGGTGTTCTTTTACAAAATGTGTACACCAGCTAGGAATTTGGGTTTGTGATTGAGCTCCCTCATTCTGTCTGTTGGTCTGGGTTTCTCAGTGAGTGCCAGTCATCTATTTAGATAACTGGCTTTTCAATATAATTTCAAATGGAGGACAGTGATGCATTCCGCGTACTTTGTGTTTTCAGGGTTGCTTTGAAATTCAGGGTGTTTCATGGTTCCATGTAAATTTTAGCGTCGTTGGTATTCTTTCTTTTAAAAAAAGAGATTACCCTAGAGTATATGTATATGACTAGAAGATATAGGGGCCATTTTTATATGGGTACACCTAGCATATTGATTGAATCACAATATTTAGCATCTGTGAAGTCCTCTAGGTATTATTTGTCTGTGGAGATGATACTCATGATCCTTTCCAGCTATTTGGAAAATTCACTACAATATTTACCCTGGTCACTGCTATAGAAGAGAAGGGCCGGACTGATCTGTTTTCTAAGTGTAACTTTGTACCCATGACCAATCCCTGCCTAGGCGCCCCTTCCCCACAGCCTCTGGTAACCACTATTGACCTTTCTACTTCTGTGAGGTCCAGTTGTTTCAGATCCACGTGCATGAGATCATGCAGTATATGCCTTTCTCTGCCTGGCTTATTGCATTTAACAGAATGTTCCTGAGGTTTTTCCACGTGGCTCCAAGTGACGAGATTTCACCCATTTCTATGATTGAAGAATATTCTGCTCTGGATGTATACTGCAGTTTCCTCATCCCTTCATAATGGATGAACAGGTAGGTGTATTTCCTATCTTGGCTATCGTGAGTACTGCAGTATGGAGGGCAAGGCAGGTATCTCTTCCACATAGGAATGGAATGATGGCTGGATGAAATGGGCATTTTTACTTTGTTTGAGGCACTTCCAGCTGTTTTTTGTAGTGTGTGTAGACATTGACATTCCCACCAAGAGTGTATGAAGAGTTTCCCCTTCTGAAAGTCTGTACTAGTTGTTTCCTTTTAAAACTTTTATTTCTGTTTTAGGTAACATTCATTCTATGTGGATGGAAGCGGTGTCTCAGTGCAGGTTTCCTTGACATTCTTGTGAGGATTAGCGCTTTTGAGAGACTTTTCTTTTACCTGTGAGTCAGTTTCACATCTGCTTCGCAGACACGTCTGTTCAGGTCCTTTGCCCAGACTTAGCTTGGGTGTTTGTTTTTGTTTCCCCCCACGTGGTAGTGTTAGTTTCTTTCACAAATTTTATAACGACCCCTTTCAAAGACAGGATTTTCCATAGTTTTCTATCAGTCTGTAACGCACCTTCTCTTCTGTTCATTGTTTTCTTTTCGCAGCATGAGATTTGATGTTTTCCATAGTTCCACGTGTTTACATGTTAGTGGTGACTTCCGTGTGCAGTTAAAAACAGTGAGAAAGATTGCCAATCCATGGCATTGTCTATGGTTTTTTCCTTCTAATTTTCTTTCTCTTTTTATATTTCACATTTTGCAACTTGTGTGCATAGATTAGTCTTCTAAACTATGTGCTTACCCGTTGTTTCCTGAGGGAAGGAAATGGTTTCAAGGTTGAGTTTAGGCCTTCAATGTAATTTACATCGATTTTTGTCCTATTTCAGTGTTTTTCATGTGGTTATCCAGTTTGCTCAAAATCATTTATTCTTTTCCCATTGTGTCTTTTTGTGTTGTGTTGAAGAATGTGTTCAGTGTACATTCATTTGGGTGGCATGTGGGACTCCCTCATTCTGTCCCTTGGGTAGCCTTTCTGTTTTTATGCCAGTGGCAGGTTGTTTGGGTAAATAGAGGTTTTAGTTATTTTATCATTATGCTCACTTAGTGCCTTTAGTTTCTTGCATATGTTAGATAACAGTTGTTTTTGGATACATGATTTTCTATAATTATTTATTTATTTTTTTGGGAGGAAGGCAGGAAGGGAGGAAAGTAAGAAGGGAGGGAGGGAGGAAGGGAGGGAGGGAGGAAGGAAGGGAGGGAGGGAGAGAAGGGAAGGAAGGAAATCAGGCAATGAGAGAGACATTGCCAACCTGGATCTAGAGGTCTACAAGTTGATTTCTTTTTTCTTTTTCTTTTTTTTTTTTGAGAGAAGGAAAGAAAAATAAAAGGAGTGAAGGAGAGGAATAAAGAGGAAGAAAAAGAGGGAGAGAGAACGGAAATGTTGCTTTATTCTAAAAGAAATGGGTATTAATAATGGCCAATCAATATTTCATTTAAACCTATGAGTAGGTGTGATGTAGTATTGACAAGAATGCATATTTTGTGTATTTAAAGTGGAGAGCTCTATAAATATTTATTAAGTTTACTTGTTCTGGATCTGAGTTTGAGTCCTTGATATCCTTATTAATTTTCTGTCTCATTGAGTCTAAGTCTCTATGTATCAGGTGTTAGGATCGTTAGCTCTTATTGTTGCATTGATCCTTTTACCACTATATCTTTGTTGCTTTAAAATCTATTTTATCAGATACGAGAATTGCAACTCCTGCTTTTTATTTATTTATTTTTGCTCTCCATTTGGTTGGTAAATCTTTCTCCATCCCTTTGAGTCTTTGTGTATCCTTGCATGTGAAATGGGTCTGGATGTAGCATACTGTTGGGTTCTGGCTGTATCTTTTGATTGGGGGATTTAGTCGATTTAAATTTAGGATTACTGCCATTTGATGTTAACTGGCTGTTTTATCCATTCATTGATGTAAATTCTTCTTTATGTTGATGCTCTTTACTTTTTGGTATATTTTTAGAGAGGCTAATATTGTTTGTTTCTTTCTATGTGTAATGCTTCTTTCAGAAGCTCTTGTAAAGCAGGCCTGGTGGTAATAAAATCTCTGAGTACTTACTTGTTCATAGAAGATTTTATTTTTCCTTCAGTTGTGAAGCTTAGTTTGGCAGGATATGAAATTCTGGGCTGAAAGTTCTGTTCTTTAAGGATGTTGAATATTGGCCCCACTCTCTTCTGGCTTGTAGAGTTTCTGCTGAGAGATCTGCTGCTGTAAGTCTGATAGGCTTCCCTTTTTGGGTAACCTGACCTTTCTCTCTGGCTGCCCTTAGTATTTTCTCCTTCATTTCAACCCTGGTGAATCTAACGATTTTGTGCCTTGCGGTTGCTCTTCTTGAGGAATATCTTTGTGGTGTTCTTTGTATTACCTGGGGTTGAATATTGTTCTGCTTTGCTAGTTTAGGAAAATTTTCCTGAATAATATCCTGAAGAATATTTTCCAGCTTGGATTCATTCTCTCCGTCGCATTCAGGTACGCCTATCAAACGTAAATTTGGTCTTTTCACATAGTCCCACATTTCTTGGAGACTTTGCTCATTCCTTTTTATCCTTTTTTCTCTATTCTTGTCTTCTCGTTTTATTTCATTAAGTTGGACTTCAACCTCTGATATCCTTTCCTCTGCTTGAACAATTCGAGTATTTAAACCTGTGCATACTTCTCGGAGTTCCCGTATTGTATTCTTCAGTTCCATTAATTCACTTATATTTCTCTGTAAGTTGTGTATTCTCATTACGATTTCATCAAACCTTTTTTCAAAGTTCTTAGTTTCTTTACCTTGGGCTACAACATGTTCTTTTAACTCACAGAAGTTTCTTATTATCCATCTTCTGAAGCCTGATTCTGTTAATGGGATGCGCTCTTTCTCCATCAAGCCTTGTTCCCTTGTTGATGAGGAACTGTGATCCTCTTTAGAGGGAGAGGCATTCTGATTTTGAGTATTCTCAGCCTTTTTACACTGGTTCCTTTCCATCATTGTAAATTTATCTACGTGTCATCTTTGTAATTACCACCTTTCAAATTAGGTCTCTGAGTGGACGTCCAAGTTGTTAATTCCCAGGGCCAAAATATGAGCAACCCACTGCGCCGGCCAAAACAGCAGTGTTAAAACTGATGGTGCTTTTCTGCCCGGGAATCTACAGTCTGACTTCCTTCTTGAGTCCATAATAGGCGACTCTGCCTTCCCGGAGCTCCAAACCTCAGTCAGAAGGGGAACCAGTCCAGTTTACTCTGCACCAAGAGCTGCCGTGCCGAGGTGCCAGCAAAACCGCTGCGCCGGCCATAAGAGTTGCACTGGCGACCCGTGCAGCTCCTCCACTGGGAATCTTCTGCTCCGTGAGCCACCAAAATTTGTCTGAAAGTGTGGCATCCTCTCGTTCTCTGTACTTTCACTGGGAGCTGCAATCCCGAGATGTTAGCAGTCAGCCATCTTAGATCGTTCTCGATTTTCTATAATTTTATCCCAATCTGTAGGGTGCCTTTTCTTTGGGTTCACCGTTTTCTCCTTGTTTATAAATTTTAAAGTTGTCCTTTGTCTAACCTGTTTATATTTGCTTTTGTTAGCAGGGATTTCTGTTTCCCATTGGGAAATAAAGCGATCGAGATGATGAAAATGTTGTATTATTTATGGGTATATTCTTCCTAATTTTTCCTTTCTGCAACTGTCATACACAGATTCAAGTTTTCCCAGAATAGACACTCACCCTATGTTTTTTCATGAGAGCTTTTTAAGTTTCAGGATTAAACTTAGGTGCTGAGTTGGTTTTGTGTTGATGTTTGCATTCTTGTGCAACGTAAGGGTCTTCAGTCCTCTGCACGTGAATACCCAGTTTTCTCAACCTGGGTGCCTTTGGTGTGTTTCTGAAGAATGTGTTTATATCATTTTGGTCTGATTGTCTGGCTCCTTCATTTGGTCCATTTGGTTATCTTTCTGTGTTTATGTCGCTAATGGATGGAAAGGGTCAGGGTAAGTTTTGTTTTGTTTTGTTTTGTTTTCTTTTTCTGTAGCTTTCCACCTTAATTTGGTAAAAGAGTACCTACATTTACTTCGATTAACAATATTGTGAACACAGTACTAGTCGGTGGTTCATCGGTTGATCATCTATCTCAGTTGGGGTAAATGTTAGTGAAACGATAGAAATAACAAAGACATTTATCAAAAGAGGGCTCTCATGCACAAATAAGTTCCAGTATCAAAAATTCAGTAGGCTGGGCACAGTGACTCACTCCTGTAATCCCAGCACTTTGGGAGGCCAAGGTAGGCAAATCACCTGAAGTTAGGAGTTTGAGACCAGCCTGGTCAACGTGGTGAAACCCCATTTCTACTAAAAATACAAATATTAGCCGGGCGTGGTGGCACACACCTGTAATCCCAGCTATTCAAGAGCTGAGGCCGGAGGATAACTTTAACCCGGGAGGCGGAGGTTGTGATGAGCCGAGATTGTGCTGTTGCACTCCAGCCTGGGGTACAGAGTGAGACCCCATCTCAAACAAAAAATAATAGTTCAGTAAACAAATGTCACTTAAACTATATAAGTCATAAAACAGTTAAAAATTCCCCCCAAAATTTTGGAAGGACATATAAGGGTGATATAAGATTATTAACTGGATTGAGACACATAGAATACTGCAGACAAATAGGACGTAGGGATGGAAAAGTAAAAGGTGTGTCAGTGATAGAGTTGGTAAGAAAAAAAACAGTTCAGTAATACTTGACTTAGTAAGAAATTTGTCTAGGGTTTGGCTGTTTTTCAACTGTGGGAAAATCCCAGAAGCCAGGTGCAGTGGTGCACAACTGTAGTCCCAACTACTCCAGAAGTTGAGGCAGGAAGATTCCTTGAGCCCAGGAGTTCAAGGCTGTAGTGTGAAATACGGTGCCAGTGAATAGCCACTGTCTCACTTCAGCCTGGGCAGCATAGCATGACCCTGTCTCAGAAAGATTACAACAATGATAAAACACTTGTTTCAGCAGAGATGTAACTTTTTTGTGTCTCATTGTTTTAAAAATTCAGTCAGTGCACTTTAACTTATAATTTTGATGGTGTTTTTATGATATTAACACCCAGAAAATATAGACCCATGCTAAATGAGGCCTCAGCCTTCTATCTTTACCTGGGTTCATGTCCCAGCATATCATAGAAGAGCAAATCTAATGCTTTTACGAAAGCATTGTAGCAGATAAAGGAGAACAAATTTAATGGATGTTCTAATACATAAATTACAAACTAGCTAGCTGATTAGAAACATCAATCTATTGCTCTGTGTTATTTCTCTGAGTATACCCATATCTATGTGCCCATGAAACGTTGGTATGCCTCCATTGAGACTTGGTTTTTCTCCTTATTTATGTAAAATATAACACTCAATTTAGTGGCATCAAGTAGAGTGACAGAACATACGATATTTTGGTTTTCCATTTTTGAGTTACTTCACTTGGAAGAATGGCCTCCAGCTCCATCCAAGTTGCTGCAAAAGACATTCTTTCATCCCTTTTTATGCTGAGTGGTGCCCCATGGTGTGTGTACACCGCAGTTCCTGTGTGCACTCATCAGTCGATGGGCACTTAGGTTGGTTCCATATCTTTGCAGTTGCAAATTGTGCTATAAACATGCATTTGCACGTGTCTTTGTGTCTTTTTCATGTGACTGCTTCTTTTCCTTTGCGTAGATACCCAGTAGTGGGATTCCTGGATGAAATGGTAGTTCTGCTTTTACTTCTTTAAGGACTCTCCATGCTGTTTTCCATACTGGTTGTGCTAATTTACATTCCCACCAGTCGTGTAAAAGTGTTCCCTCTTCACATTCAAGCTGGCATGTTTTTCAACTTTTTAATTGTGGCAGTTCTTGCAGGATTAAGGTTGTATCTCATTGTGGTTTTCATTTGCATTTCCTTGATTAGTGATGTTAGTGCCCTTTAAATAGAGACCTCAGTAGTTTCCTTGTTTCATTCTCCATATGAGACCACAACAAGACAGCTAAATTTCTATTTATTTTTATTTTGACATGGAGTCTCACTCTTGCCCAGACTGGAGTGCAGTGGCACGATCTTTGCTCACCGCAACCTCCACCTTCCAGGTTTAAGCAGTTCTTCTGTCTCAGCCTCCCAAGTAATTGGGACTACAGTTGCCTGCCACCGTGCCTAGCTAATTTTTCTATTTTTAGCAGAGACAGGGTTTCACCATATTCGTCAGGCTGGTCTCCAACTCCTGATCTCAGGTGATCCACCCACCTCAGCCTCCCAAGGTGCTGGGAATACAGGCGTGAGCTACTGCTCCCAGCCGAGGCCACAACAGGACATCTATCAATTAACCCTCACCAGACACCAAATGTTTTGGTGAGTTGATGTTAAATTCCCAGCCTCCAGAACTCTAATAATGTCTACTGTTTATAACCCACCCAGTTTATGACATTTCGTGATAGCAGCCTGAATGGGCTAAAACGGTATGTGTGTGATTACCTTCTTAGCACTGCGTTTGCTCGAATCTGTAAGTTTTTGGTACGTTATGTTTTCTATTTCTTTTATCTCAAGATAATTTCTGACTTCCCTTGTGATTTCTTTTTTGATACATTGGTTAGTTAAGAGTATGTTGTTTAATTTTTCTTTTCTTTTTTTTTTTTGTATTGAGACAGGGTCTCTGTCTGTCACCCAGGCTGGATGGCAGTGGTGCAATCTCTGCTCACTGCAACCTCCCTCTGACTCCCAGGTTCAAATGACTTTCATGCTTTAGCCTCCCAAGTAACTGCGATTACAGGTGCCCCCCACCATGCCCAGCTAATTTTTATATTTTTATTACAAACAGGGTTTCACCAGGTTGGCCAGACTGGTCCCAGACTCCCGACCTCAGGTGATCCACCCACCTTGGCTTCCCAAAGTGCTGGGATTACAGGTGTGAGTTACCACATCTAATCTAATTTTTCAAACAATGGAAAAATTGGTGATTTTTAAAAACGTTCTCCTGTTAATTCATTTAATGTGACTAGATATGATGCTTTGTATACTTTCTGTCTTTAAAGTTGATCAATCCTTCTCTTCTGGGCTAATATATTGTCCATCCTTGAGAATGTTCCATGTGCACTTGAGAGAAATGTGTGTTCTTCTGCTGTTAGATGCAGTGTCCTGTGTATGTGTACTAGGTCCAATTGGTTGATGGTGTTGTTCCATTTATTTTCTTAATGATCTTCAGTCTAGTTTTCTACTCATTGTTAAAAGTGGCATATTAGGGCTGGGTATGTTGGCTCATGCCTGTAATCCTAGCACTTTGGGAGGTCAGGGTGGGCAGATCACTTGAGGTCGGGAGGTCGAGACCAGCCTGGCCAACAAGGCGAAACCCTATCTCTACTAAAAATAAAAAAAATAGCCAGGTATGGTGGCAGGCATCTGTAATCCCAGCTACTAGGGAGGCTGAGGCAGGAGAATCACTTGAACCTGGGAGGCAGAGGTTGCAGTGAGCCCAGATCACATCATTACACTCCAGCCTGGGCAACAGAGTGAGACTCTTGTCTCAAAAAAAAAAAACAAAGTGTGATATTAAAGTCTCCAGCTGTTTTTGTAGAATGTATTTATTCCTTAAATTTTGTCAGTTTGCTTGATGCATTTTAGGGCTGGGAAATTTATGACATATCTGTTTATGATTATTATGTTTTCTTGGTGAATTGGCCCTTCTATTAATGTAATATCCTTATCTTTTGCAATTTTTTTTGGCATAAAGTTTATTTTGTCTGATATTAGTATAACAACCCAAGCTCTCTTTTGGTTACTATTTGTGGGGAATATATTTTCCATCCTTTAACTTTCAGTGTTTAAATTATTTGTAGAGATGGAGTCTCTTAAGGTTTCCAGGCTGTTCTTGAACTCCTGGGCTCAAGTGATCTTCTTGCCGTGGCCTCCCAAAGTGTTGGGATTACAGGTGTGAGCCACTGTGGTTGGTCCAATTCAATGATTTTTAGTATATTTAGTATATTTACAGAATTATGTAACAATCACCAAAATCTAGTTTAAGAACATTTCATCATCCCAGAAAGAAACTCGTGCCCATCAGAGTCACTTTTCAGTCTTATTCCCAGCCCTAGTCAACCAGTAAGCTGCTTTCTATCTCTATATTAGGCTGTTCTGGACCTTTCATATAAACGAAATCATGTGACATGTGTTCTTTTGCATCTGGCTTCTTTCACGAAGCACTGCGTTGCTGAGGTTGATCACTGTGGTAGCATGCCTCAGAACTCATTTCTGATTGCTGAATAGTATTCCTTTGTATTCCCCACATTTGAATTCCTTCGTCAGTTGATGGGCATTTGGCTTGTCTCCACTTTTTGGTTCTTGTGAGTGGTGTTGTTGTGAACATTCACCTACAAGTCTTTGTGTGAACATACATTTTCATTGTTCCTGGTTAGATACCTAGAAGTAAAGTTGCCGACTTTAAGGCAATTTGACTTTATTTTATTTTATTATTATTTTTGTCTTGAGCCCCTTGCAGTTCTGCTAGAGAAGGCAATTTTATTTTTAACTTTTTGAGAAACTGTCATACTATCTTCCAAAAAAGTGGCTGTACCATTTTACATTCCCACTGGCAGTGTATGAGGGTTCTGTCTCCACATCCTCTCCAGCACTTGGTGTTATGCATCTGCTTGGTTGTAGTTATTCTAGTGGGCGGAAAGACACATCTCGTTTTGGATTAATTTGCATTTTCCTAGTGACTAACGATGTTGAACACTTTTTAATGTGCTTATTGGACATTAAAATATTATCTTTGGAGAAATGTTTCTTCATGTTCTTTTCCCATTTTTAAGTTGGCTTGTCTCTTAATATTGAGTTGTAAGAGTTCTTCTGGATATATCGGTTATTAGACATATGATTTATTAATCTTTTCTCCCATTCTGTGGCTGTCTTCCCCTTTCTCGATTGTATCTTTTGATGTGCCAAAGGTTTAAATTCACTGATGCTCAAATTTTTATTTTCTTGCTTTTTCCCTTTCCTCCTTTTCCAGGTCTCACTAGGTGGCCCTGACTGGTCTTCAACTGCGCTTTTGATGTATCTAAGACATCAGCACCTTACACAAGATCACAAGAATTTACTCTTACGTTTTCTAAGAGTTTCATTGTTTTTAGTTTTACATTTAGGTCTATGATTCGTTTTCAGTTAATTTTTGTGTATGGTGTTAGACAGGGACCCAAATTAATTTATTTGTACATGAATATCCAGTTGCCTCACCACCATTCATTGAAAAGTCTATTCGTGGTTGGAAACGGTGGTTCATCACTGTCATCCCAGCACTTTGGGAGGCCAAGGCTGGAGTACTGCTTGAGTCCAGGAGTTTAAGGCTAACATCTGCCTAATTCTCCCCATAATTTCTCCAACATCTGCCTAAAAATTGTTGCATTTGTGATGACATGGATGAAACTGGATGACATTATGCTAAGTGAAATAAGCAGAGTCACGGAAAGACAAACACTGCTCCTTAGAAAGTTGAACTCTGCTTAGAAACTGATTCATTAAGAAAAAGGAAAAAAGAAACAATGTTGAACTCATGGAAGCAGAGAGTAGAATGGTGGTTACCCAGGGCTGGGTTTGGGTGGAGAATTAGGCAGATGTTGGAGAAATTATGGGGAGAATTAGGCAGATGTTAACCTTAAACTCCTGGACTCAAGCAATACTCCAGCCTTGGCCTCCCAAAGTGCTGGGATGACAGTGATGAACCACCGTTTCCAACCACAAATAGACTTTTCAACAAATGGTGGTGAGGCAACTGGATATTCATGTACATGTTAATTAATTTGGGTCCCTGCCTAACACCATACACAAAAATTAACTGAAAATGGATCCCAGACCTAAATGTAAAACTAAAACAATAACTCTTAGAAAATGTAAGAGTAAATTCTTGTGATCTTGTGTAAGGCGCTGATGTCTTAGATACATCAAAAGCGCAGTTGAAGACCAGTCAGGGCCACCTAGTGAGACCTGGAAAAGGAGGAAAGGGAAAAAGCAAGAAAATAAAAATTTGAGCATCAGCTGAACTTAAACCTCTGGCACATCAAAAGATACAATCAAGAAAGGGGAAGACAGCCACAGAATGGGAGAAAAGATTAATAAATCATATGTCTAATAACCGATATATCCAGAAGAACTCTTAAAACTCAATATTAAGAGACAATCCAACTTAAAAGTGGGAAAAGAACATGAAGAAACATTTCTCCAAAGATAATATTTTAATGTCCAATAAGCACATTAAAAAGTGTTCAACATCGTTAGTCACTAGGAAAGTGCAAATTAATCCAAGACGAGATGTGTCTTTCCGCCCACTAGAATAACTACAACCAAGCAGACGCATAACACCAAGTGCTGGAGAGGATGTGGAGACAGAACCCTCATACACTGCCAGTGGGAATGTAAAATGGTACAGCCACTTTTTTGGAAGATAGTATGACAGTTTCTCAAAATGTTAAAAATAAAACTGCCTTCTCTAGCAGAACTGCAAGGGGCTCAAGACAAAAATAATAATAAAATAAAATAAAGTCAAATTGCCTTAAAGTCGGCAACTTTACTTCTAGGTATCTAACCAGGAACAATGAAAATGTATGTTCACACAAAGACTTGTAGGTGAATGTTCACAACAACACCACTCACAAGAACCAAAAAGTGGAGACAAGCCAAATGCCCATCAACTGACGAAGGAATTCAAATGTGGGGAATACAAAGGAATACTATTCAGCAATCAAAAATGAGTTCTGAGGCATGCTACCACAGTGATCAACCTCAGCAACGCAGTGCTTCGTGAAAGAAGCCAGATGCAAAAGAACACATGTCACATGATTTCGTTTATATGAAAGGTCCAGAACAGCCTAATATAGAGATAGAAAGCAGCTTACTGGTTGACTAGGGCTGGGAATAAGACTGAAAAGTGACTCTGATGGGCACGAGTTTCTTTCTGGGATGATGAAATGTTCTTAAACTAGATTTTGGTGATTGTTACATAATTCTGTAAATATACTAAATATACTAAAAATCATTGAATTGGACCACCACAGTGGCTCACACCTGTAATCCCAACACTTGGGAGGCCAAGGCAAGAAGATCACTTGAGCCCAGGAGATCAAGAACAGCCTGGGAAACATAAAGAGTCTCCGTCTCTACAAATAATTTAAACACTTAAACAGGTGTGGTGGCACAAGCCTGTAGTCTCAGGTTCTCAGGAAGCTGAGGCAGGAGGATCACCTGATCCCAAGAGATTGAGGCTGCTGTGAGCCATGATGGCACCACTGCCTTCCAGCCCTGGTATCAGAGCGATAACCCTGTCTCTCTCTCCATCTCTCTCTCTCTCTCTCACTCACACACACACACACACACACACACACACACAATCATTGTACACTTAAAATGGGTAGATTTTAGTTTGTAAATTACACCTCTATAAAGCTGATAATTTTTAAATTACTTTTAAGGTTTTTTTTTTTTGAGACAGAGTTTCGCTGTTTTTGCCTTGGCTGGAGTGCAGTGATGCAATCTTAGCTCACCACAACCTCCGCCTCCCAGGTTCAAGTGATTCACCTTCCTCAGCCTCCCAAGTAGCTGGGATTACAGGCTCCCGCCATGATGCCTGGCTAATTTTTTGTATTTTTAGTACAGATGGTGTTTCACCATGTTGTCCAGGCTGGTCTGAAAGTCGTGACCTCAGGTGATCCACCCATCTCAGTCTCCCAAAGTGCTAGGATTACAGGCATGAGCCAGGCAATTTTTTAAGTTTTAAAATTATACTATTTACCCCTAGCACCAAGATTGTAGTCTCAAAATGCCATTGCCCAATGAAAGGAAACAAGGCTTCCTGGAGAAAGTGCTTACTCCAGGTCTAGGCCAGAAATGTGTAAGGAGCCTGGAACATATTGTCACTCTGGATAGCAAAGAATCCATCAAAGATTATTAGCATGATTTCAACATGTCTGAAGGGCCTCCTTCTAACCAAAGATAGGACATTTTGTACATTAGTAAGGATAATAGTTGCAGTGAATTGAGATATATCAGATATGTTTGAGTATCTGCATTCATAATGATCCTTTTGAAAAAATAAAAGTGGGCTGGCACAGCTCCTCATGCCTGTAATTTCAACACTCTGGGAGGCTGAGTTAGGAGGATCACTTCATCCAGGAGTTCAAGACCAGCCTGTGCAACATAGGGGGACTTTGTCTCAACAAAATATTTTTTCAATTACTCAGGT
Source organism: Saguinus oedipus (assembly GCA_031835075.1). Classification (NCBI taxonomy): domain Eukaryota; kingdom Metazoa; phylum Chordata; class Mammalia; order Primates; family Cebidae; genus Saguinus; species Saguinus oedipus. The sequence continues at coordinate 219,783,410 of CM063169.1, read as the reverse complement.
TTGAGGGCCCGTGTCTTTGGTCCCAGCTACTCAGGAAGCTGAGATGGGAGGGTCACCTGAGCCTAGAAGTTTGAGGCTGTAGTGGCATGACTGCTTCTCTGCATACCAGCCTGGGTAACAGAGCTAGACCCTCCCTGTCTAAAGAAATTAATTAATAGAAGTGGTCACCATTGAAGGTTATAAATGAAACAGCCCATCATTTTGAAAAATGGTAAACAAGAAATCAAGCCATGAACTGGTGTTTTCAATATAAGTTGTACAAGTGAGTAACACAGTTCATGAGAAGCAGCGTCTCTTTTTTATATTTACTTCATTGTTTTCTTCATGCAAGACCCTTCTTAGGGTGGCAGTATCTCTTTCTGGAAGTGTGGCAGCTCATAAACAAAGAAGGAGTGATACAACAATGCCTTCATTGTTCAATCCATAATTGATCAATGGCCATTAACATCACCGATTAAAAAAAAAAAGATGCCCAGAGAGTACACACCTCCTCCCAGAAGAAACTAGCACAGGCTTTTTGGCCTGACCCTCAAGTCCAACCTGAATCTCACCAAGTCTTGAGATCAAACTACTAATTTATCAAAACTAGAACAGAGTGAAGAGCAAGTTAACCAACATCACAAGATACAATTAGCAAAATTCACAGTATGAGAAACAGCATAATGAGAATACACTTAGCATAATTCAAACTATGGGGAAATGGCCTGATTTACTCAATAAATGGACCGTAAGGGACAGCACAGAGATCAAAGTGGGAAGCTGTCAGGATGAAAAAACCCTAAGAGGTGAATCACACAATCCCAAAGAGAGACTTTATTTGGATCCTGATTCAAACAATAAATACATGAAATGACTGGAAATTTAGAGCTAGAAGGAGAGTTGACAGTGATAAAGAGCATTGGTGTGAGGTGGCTGGTTGATGATGGTATTGGGATTATATTTTTTAAAGAGTTCTTGTCTCCGGGCACGGCAGTTCACACTGATAATCTCAGTAGTGTGGGAGGTCAAGGCGGGAAGATCCTTTGAATCCAGGAATTGTAGACCAGCCCGGGCAACATAGCAAGACCCTGTCTCTACTAAAATACAAATAAAAAGATTAGCTGGGCATGGTGGTGTGAGTCTGTAGCTGCAGCTACTCAGGAAGTTGAGGCAGGAGAGGCCGCAGTGAACCAAGATCATGCCACTGAACTCCAACCTGGGTGACAGAGACCTTGTGTTGAAAGAACAAACAAGAGTCGTATCTTTTACAGATGTATACCAAGACAGTCAGGGAGGAAATGCTATGATGTGTGGGATTTGCTATAGAATCACGAGCGGAAGAGGAGAAGCATGTAGGAGTGTACATGTAACACGATTGGCCGTCAGAAAACATACCTGAATCTGTGCTGAGTAGATGGAAGTCACTACACTAGCCTCTTGTTCTGAAAAGCTCTAGAATAGAAAGTTTGTCTAAAAATCCACTTCAGGGATTTGTAACAAGCATTGAATAAGACCATGTATACAGAGTGTTTTCTCACCATGGCTTGCAGGTAGTCAGCACACAAACATGGTTTTTAGTTTTGTATAGTCCCTGTCCATGAATCACACCCAAAAAAGGTGTGTTGTTCACACCAAGAGCTCTGGCCCGTGGACCTTTGTCCACTTGGTGGTAATTTATTGGAATCTGAGGTTTAGAATGAGGAAATACCAGCCTTCAAAGACCCAGGCCTACTATGAAATAGCAAAGCCAATGGTCCCAGATGCCTTCGTAGCATACCTAGTAAGTAGGTCCACTTTTCTCTCACCTTGTAGGCACACGAGTTCATTCATTCATTTTTCATTCATTTCTTATATGCCATGTATTGGGTACTAGGAATCCATAATACAGTGGACCCACAATGGACTGGAAGTATCGCTTTCAAAGCATCATTTCAGGATGAGTATTTCTTGTCAAGTGGATTCAAGGAACAGTGTGAAGGATCCATGGCCTCAGTCACCATGAAGAGCCTCCCGAGAGCCAACTGTCCTGGGCACATATAAGTGAGTGGAGACATGGAACTCACCCTTACAAGGCCTAGAACCTGACAGATCATACAAGACAGAAGCCCAAATAACTAAGAACAGGAAGCTGAAGGGGAGAGGTGGGCCCCAAAGGATTCTGTGAAAATGCTTTGTGTTTGTGGATTTATCACACGGAATGAAACCTTTGTGTTTATTCACAGGTTAGACACACTCTCTATATAGAATCTATGAAGGGACATTTCTGAGTTTTTTGAGGCCTATAGTGAAAAATGGTTATCACAGGCAGCTGAGGATGAATAATGCAGTCACCAAGAGGGGCAGGGTGGCCACAGGTGGCCAGCAGCAGGGATGGGCATTGTGAGTCACTGGACTGACTTTGTTGTTTCCCGGTAACAGTAACCCGGTGACATAGGAGGCTTTGTGGGGGGGCAGGCATCATCCAGGACCAGCAGCCTTCAGTCGGAAGCTGGTAGTGGGAGGAGGAGGAGCTCCGACTACTCTCACGAAAGTGTTTGTGCCCTTGGCGCTTGCTCTGTTGCTTTGTTTTTTTTTCTTTATTTTATTTTGTCTGTTGCTTTTTTTTTTTTTTTTTTTTTGCGTGTTGCTTTGTTTTGTTTTCTTTTTTGTTTTGTTTTTTGATTTTGCGTGTTGCTTTGTTTTGAAAGTCCCCTTGTATATCACCCATGGGGAATTGCCTATCCCGCAGCGCTTGCCTCAGTTGTGCCTGCTGTGAGCCTTGTGGCCAGTCTGTGGCACCTGCAGAGCCTGCCGTGTTACATCCCGGCGTGGCGGAGGTCCAGCACGTGCAGCCCACAACATCGAAGAGGCGCAAAGGTAAAGAAGCCATGGGCGCCATTTGCTCTCTGGCACATCTCTGGCCACCACCTCCCCCACCTCCTTCCCATCCCCTCACCCCAGAGACATCCTCAGCTTCCAGCTCCCTCCTGCCTATAGCCAGCTTTCCCGGGGCTGGGCATGGGGGACAAAGGCTAGTCCTGCCTCTTGTCTTCATTGTTGAGCCTTCTTGCTTGAGGCCTTTTTGGTCTAGTCTCTCCCTTTTTCTGGTGAAAATTCAGATACTCCAGTTTTGGAGTCTCCATCCCATTCTCTAGCCTCACCTATCCAGCTACTGTGGCACCTCAGTGAAAGAGCCGGTTCAAGGCCCAATCATTTCTTTTCTCCTATTTGATAAGGAAGCTAATAATTGGGATAATTCAGACTCAAATATTTGGAGACTTCTTAAGTTTAAAATAGAGTTTGCCATGGAAGAGATTATATGGTGTTCTTAATAGATGGTTTTAAGTCACCTTGACAGAAGCAGCTTTATTTCTTCCAATTGTAATTTGAAAACCGAAGGAAAAATTGAGGGACGTGCTTAAAATGACTGCAAAGGGTATGAAATGTTACTGCCAGAGCTGTAAAAAAGTTGTTTTTGTTGTGGTTTTACCCAAAAGTTTAGCCCTGGAGCTCTGATTACTTTAAAATTCCCACGTTGACATGAATGTCTCTTCAGCCCTACTCCAGTAACTTCACGGGCTTTGTTTACCTCCTTGTTCTGAAAGACAGGTAGAGCTAGCTCATGGTTACAGGTTCCAAAAGAGATGGAATGACTTTAGACTTGAATTTGTAAGGGAAAGACTTGGAGTTAGAAGGCCAGAGCCTGCCTGTGGAAGAGTTTGTTTTCATGGCTCCCCTTCCTACAGGATGGAAAAGGGGAGGAGAGAGGAAACATTTCATTTTTTTGCTGTGGTCAAATTGAAGACAAAAACTAACACTTGTAAGACAGGAGAGGAGCATTTAGGTACAAAATCAGTCAAATATTTGTGTATCACTACATTCGTTGAGGAAATGAAAGCTACCAGACTCAAAAGCAGAGATGCTAATGGAACTGACATTAGTAACCAGGGTTTTCTACTGAGTTCAGCGCCCAGGGTGACTTCCAATAACAACCACCCTCCCCTCCACACACACACTTTTCTCAGGACTGGAAAGCTCAGGCAGCCCAGGATGAATAATGCAGTCACACAGAGGGGCACGGTGACCACAGGTGGGCAGCAGCAGGGATGGGCATTGTGAGCCACTGGGTGAGTCAGTGGGGTGGGGCATTGTGAGACATTGGGTGGGCCAGTGGGGTGGGGCATTGTGAGCCACTGGGTGGGGCTGTGGGGCGGGGCATTGTGAGCCACTGGGTAGAGCAGGTACTTACTGTAAACCCTGCCTATAGGTAAAAAGACCTTAATGTAAAAAGACCTTCAATTGTCCCACATTTTCCTACTGAACCATCCCTTCCCTATGGTATACCTGCCCTCAGTCTGAGGGGTGTGAGGGGTAATGGCACAGGGATCCACCATCTTGTCTTGCCACCACTCAAGACACAGACATGGCTTCTGTTTTCCAGTTCTTCTAAAACGTTTCTTTCTAAGAAAAAAAAAAATAAGCTGATACTTCTACATAAAGGAGAAGTATGGAGCTGTAAAAAAGAGTAAGATGTCTTTTTATTGCTGTGGAGTGATTCCGAAGATAGGGTACACAGAAAAGCAAAGAGAACATGCAGTAATATACATGAAAGAAAGCAGGGGAAATAATGTGTATTTCATTATTTAAAAATAAAAGCCAGTGTTGGGGAAGTCTTGATGATGACCTGTGACAGTTTTCTTCTAACTTCACTGGGTAGCCAAAGTGCATATTTTCTCAAAATTTTATTTGGTGTGGGTTCTGCAGAGGACGCTAACTGTGCACTTTTCGCCTTTGAGTTGGTCAGAGAAAGCTTCCCTTTGTGATTCATTGTGCATTATGTGGTATACAGACTGCTCTTTCATTTTATTCTATCCTCTCAATGTTTTGAGTCAGGTGTAAAATGGGAATTATACTTGTGTTACATATGAGGAGGCTGGTTCTAAGAAGACTCAGTACATCAAGAGTGTAAATTCTAGATATATGGCATATAAAACTAGAATTTATAAAAAGGTGTGCATACGACCTGCTTTAAATAGTACCTTTTCCAAAAAAAAATTTTTTTTAAGCTTACTAAAGCAATTAAGCCTCAGGATGAAAACAGCAATATTAGATATTGAGAAATAAAATGGGGATACTTGTGACACAGTAATGCTTTTTATTTTGAAAAGACAGGGTCTTGCTTTGTCACCCAGGCTGGAGTGCAGTGGCGTGATCATAGCTCACTGCAGCCTCAATCTTCTAGGCTCAAATGATCTTCCCACAGCAGTCTTCCATGTAGCTAGGGATACAAGGGCTCACCGCCACATCCGGTAATTTTTAGGTTTTTTGTAGAGACAAGGTCTCACTGTGTTGCCCAGGTTGGTCTTAAACTTCTGACCTCAAGCAATCCTTCTGCCTTAGCCTCCAAAAATGTCAGGATTACAGCCATGGGCCAGCACACCTAGCCCAGAAATGTTCCTCAAAGTCTGAAACAAGAAGTTAAATGCTATTAAGAAATATATAAAAAGATAAACATACACTATGATATATGAAATGTCACCGTTCAGTCATGGTCACAACAGTGATTAAAATACCCTACAGTTCAGGCATGTCTGAGAACTGAGAGGGACGTACAGGATTGGTTTGGAAGCCAGTGTTAGGATTGTCAGAGCTGGGAAAGCAGAAGCAAGGCAAGAGTGTGCACAGGAGTGGGGCACTCAGCAGCTCCGTGTATGCCGTGTGTCCTCTTTTATGGCAGGCCAGCTCCAGCCCAGCAGATGAGAATCACCTGATGGGTGGAAAGAGTGGATTCAGGTAAAATCTCAGACTGTGCATCATAACTGAGAGACTTAAAATGTTTGCCTTGTGGGTCATAAAACGAATAAAAGTGACAACATAGGGATAATAGAGTAGGTCAGTAAATGCGGTAAGCCACGTGCCACCTCTCCAGAGCATCAGCCATCCTACAGAAATACTGGGGCAGCAGGATTTCACAAAGCTTGTGAGAAGAGCTCTCGGTTCAGGGTCCAGGGCATGATCTAGAGGACTCAGGTGTTCCGGGATTTTTATCCCCAGGGAACCAACTACATGATTACCTCAGATCTGTCACTTCTCACTGTGGTGACTCTGGGCAATTCACTCAAAATGTCTGAGTTTTGATTCACTGACTTGGAAAATATGGGATGTAGCCCCTTCCCTGCCTGTCCCTTGGGGCTGACTTGGAGATCAGGGAAATCACAGATCTCTGTCATGAGCTGGAAATCATGTGGCCATGGAAACAGTGAAGTCAGTTTCCATCCTACCCTGTGCAGAGACATGCAAGCTCCCTCTCTGTGTTCAACCACTACCAAGTGTCTGGATTATTCTTCCCGACATTGATTGAACATTTTAGGGCATTTCCAAAAACACGAGTCTTTTTAAGTCTTTCTCTGCATTTCATCCTTTTAGACACTGTAGACCTTAGTAGGTCTATAGCCTACATCTACTAACGTTTCCACATCTGAATAGGGAAGAGAGGCACAGATGGGTTCATATCCCTCTCCCAGGTATGTGCAGACTCTAAGTAGGATTTGAACCCAGCCTATTTTTGGTAACTTGGAACTTCTGCTTTTCTGTATTGTCTCATCTGAATAAAGGTATCTGCCTGCACAAACAAATCTTCCTAGAAGCCAGATCGAATTCAGGTAGCATTGAAAAGCAGTCGGTGAAAACTAGGATCAAAAGTTTAAACTGAGAAAGTTTTTACTAATTTCTCTGTGGTCCTCTGCCAGCAAGATGTCAAGAACTGTCTTCATTATAATACAGTTCTGCATTGCAGGTTTGGCTGGCCGCGTCAAGAGCTGGGCAAGAAAGAAATGGATGCGTATGAAAATTTGCCGCAATAAAAATGCAGGTAGGGTGGAAATTATATCATTAAGTTTATTGAAGCAAATAATTTCAGTTTACTCGTCCAGTGTCCCATATGAGAGAAACTCAGTAAATGCTGTGTCAGGTTCTTTATTTATTTTATTTGTGCCCATTGAAATGCATTAAATCAATGGGTGATGCAGCTACACAAGTAAAGTTCCGTTGACAACTTAGAGTTTGGTTCTTTTTTTTCTTTGTTTTTGTGAGAACGTCTCATTTTGTCACCCAGGAGTGCATTGGTGCAATCACAGCTCATTGCAATCTTGACCTCCCCATGTTCAGGTGATCCTTCTACCTCAGCCTCCCAAGCAGGTGGCTGTAATGCACATGCCTTTATACCAAGCTATTTTTTTTAATTTTACTTTTTTTGTAGAGACAGGGTTTCACCACGTTGCCCAGGCTTGGTTCACTTGATAGTAAAGGACATCTCCAATATTTAGACATTTGCTTTCAGTTTGGGCAATTACGAATACGGCAGTTACAAACCTTCTTCTGTCTTGTTTGGAAACATAATTATTAAAATGTAACTAAGGCAATGCTAAAATTATGGTTACTTGCTTGTATGTAAGACTATGTTTCTTTGGGGGTCAGGATACCTACTTGCCCAGCTTGACTCATTTGAGGCAGAACTGGCTTCTCCCTTGGGGCTCAGAATGTGGCTTTGAGCATCGCCTGCCTGCTGCTGGGATAGGAGCATGCCCAGGATGGGCGGTCTCATCTTCTCCCTGCCTCTCCGCAGTTGTGCTGGTTGGGAGTGTCTCTGCAGTGGGCTTGTTAATTGGCGATTCAGCTGGCTGATTGACTCTAATTCGGGTGAACATTTATTTACCCCAGCAGCCGCCTCTCAGACAGCCGTTAATTGCAGGCACGAGAGAGACAATAATTATGGGATAATGGAAAAAAAAAAAAATTTTGGTAGAATTTACCGGTGAATTCATCTGAAGGTAGTGTTTTGTTTTGTTTTGTTTTGTTTTGTTTGAGAAGATAATAATTATTGATTCAATTTCTAAAATAAATATAGGCCTATTCAGATGATTCATTTATCCCAAGAAGACTTTTAACCTTCTGAAACAGATCCAAAAAATTAGCTCATTTCATATAATGTATCCAAGTTTGAGCACAGATGTGTTCACAATATTCCTTTATTATTATTTTTTGATTCCACTCGCCTTCAACTGATACTGTTAGTACATCGTGACTTTATTCTTTTCCTTTGTTGTTAGACAAGGTGGAGGTTTATCAATGTTATTGATCTTTTCAAATAACTATTTTTTGGTTTTGTTGATTTTCTCTGGTTTCCTGTTTTTTATTCCATTAATTTCTGCAATCATTATGTATTTTTCCTCTATTTGACATTACACTGCTGTTTTTCTTTCATTGCCCAAGGTGGAAGCTAGATTATGAATTTAGATTTTTCTCATTATTGATACAGCATTGTGAATGTTACTCACTGAATATATGATTAAAATGCACAGTTAATAAGTAAAATAATAACTATGTGTGCTTTACTACAATTTTAAAAATACAACAGGATAGATGATAAATGTAGTAGCAGGATACGTAGATCCACAGAAGTTAAATACTCCTGTAATGTTTCATTAAATGTTGGGATTTGCCTAGACCTTCACGTGGGCAGCAGGTGTGATGAGATGCTCTTGCTGAGCCATACAGTGCCTTTCTATATTAACCGGTTCTCAGACTATTTCACAGTGATGAGGTTGCCCTAGCTAGAAAGTCAAGGCTCTTCCATTTCTTTCTGCCCCTCTCCTGTGCCTTCCTTCAGCACCAAGGAGAGTGGTCCAGCAGCGGCTCAGTCCATGCTTGTCAGCAGCCCAGCTCCATACACTGCAGCTTCGGTCCACATCCCCCAAGCCTCCTTGTGGGATTCCTGAGCAGCACCAGTGCACTGACTGTCTCTCTGTGTTCTCCTAGCTCCTGTTGAATACCCAGAGCAGTGTACAACTGAGAGGCTTCAGGAGGAGATGGCACCTCAAATAGTAAGATGCATTTCTTAGTCTTGAAGAGAAATGTCTTTTCCTGGGGCTTCTAGAATGTCAAGTGAGTATCATTTTTGACTGCCATTGTGAATCAGCCTCAGCTGTCATGGACTCTAGCTACCAGTCACTGGAGTTTATGACCAACTGAGGCCTGATTAGTGATGTCGGTCAAAAGATGACATCACTGACAAACTAGTAGTGAGCACATTCCTCAGTAGCAACATTTTCTTCCTGAAAAATAATTTTGTATTTGGCAGCCAACGTGAACTTGCTAAATAACCCATGAAAACCCACTGCCTCGGTGACTCACACATGGAATCCCAGCACTTTGGGAGGCTGAGGCAGACAGGGCCAATATAATGAAACCCCATCTCTACTATAAATACAAACATTAGCCGGGCATGGTGGCAGGCGCCTGTGGTCACAGCTACTTGGAAGGCTGAGTGAGGCAGGAGAATTGCTTGAACCCGGGAAGCTGAGGTTGCAGTGAGCCAAGATCATGTGCCACTGCACTCCATCCTGGGTGACAGAGCAAGAATCTGTCCAAAACCAAAGACAAAAACCCACAGCCCTTTCTCCAAGCATCGTCTATGCTTTATTTGGGGGTCAGTGACTTGATCACTGTTTGATACCTGGTTTTCTAACACCACCAAGTGAATAAAAGACCTGTGCAGTCAGGACCCAGTATGATCTGATCCTCATGACGGTTTTTTTCCCTCTTACTGCAGGATCATGCGGCATGTGAACATCACCACCGTACGTATTCTTAACATAGCTTCATTGGGATGTAGCTGACATGCAACCCAATTTGCCCATTTAAAGTGGGTGATTTGGTGTTCTTACTGTATTTATAGGCTATGCACACATGTTACAATCTAATTGTAAAACCTCTTCATTCCTCCTCAAAGAAACCTCATTAGTAGACACCCCTCTGTTTTTCCCAACCTTGCACCCCCGGTTCTAGGCAGCCATAATGTACTTCCTGTTTCTATATACAGTGCCTTTCTGTATTAACCGGTTCTTAAGGTGACTATTTGACAGTGATGAGGTTGCCCTAGCTAGAAAGCCAAGGCTCTTTCATTTCTTTCTGCCCCTCTCCTTTGCCTTCCTTCAGCACCAAGGAGAATAGTCCAGCAGCAGCTCAGTCCATGCTAGTCAACCAACCGCCCAGCTCCACACACTCCAGCCCCCGTCCACATTCCCCAAAGCTCCTTGTGAGATTCCTCAGCAGCACCAATGCACTGACTGTCACTCTGTTTTCTCCTAGCTCCTGTTGACGACCCAGAGGAGTGTACACTTGGCAGTGAGGAGGAGGAAGTGGCCTCTGACATGGTAACATACATTTATTTGTCTGGAAATGTTTTTTTGTGGGGTTTCTAGACTATGAAGTGAATATGATTTTTGACTGCCATCATAAATCAGGCCTCAGGCTGTCATGGACTCTAGCAACTGGTCACTGGAGATTATGACCAACTGAGGCCTGATCGATGATGTCCGTCAAGAGAGTATCACCTACAAACTGGTTGTGTGCATATTTCTAAGTAGCAGCATTTTCTTCTTGAAAGATAATTTTGTATTTCCCAGCCAGCATAGACACTTGCTAAATATGCCAAACCCACTGCATTTTCTGTAAGCATCCCCTATGCTCCATTTGGGGCCAGTGACTTCATCAATGTTTGACATCTGGGGTTTTCTTTGTTTTTTTTTTTTTGTTTGTTTCTTTTTTTTAAAGACAGTATCTCTCTCTGTCATCAGGCTACAGTGCAGTGGTGTGATCTTGGATCACTGTAACCTCCACCTAATGGGTTCAAGCAATTCTTCTGCCTCAGCTTCCTGAGTAGCTGAAACTACAGGCTCACACCACCACCACACCCAGCTTTTATTTTGTAGTTTTTAGTATAGAGGGGTTTCACCATGTTGGCCAGGATGGTCTCAATATCTCGACCTCATGATCTGCCCGCCTTGGCCTCCCAACGTGCTGGGATTACAGGTGTGAGCCACCGCGCCTAGCCTGCCATCTGGTTTTCTAATGTCACCTAGTGAAAAGACCCGCACCAGCCGCACTCAGCATGCTCTGGTGCTCATGGCGTTTTGTGTTTTTTTCTCTTGTTGCAGACCACCGCCACAGCCGCAAGTCAGCCCTGTAAGTGTTCCTTTTCTTTAAACCGCTTTATGGACACATAGTTGACATTCATTAAAGAACTGAATTTGCTGCTGTCTGTCATTTGCTTTTCTTCATGAGACCTTTGAACCACCTAAATATTGCCAGCGCCCTTGTTTGGGACCGTGACATCTGAGAGGGTGAGATGGCACAAGTGCGACATCCCTGGTTCCTCCCTGAAATTTCCCTCCTCCTTTAATCATCTTCTTCCTTAAGGGACCTGCTCTGACTGCTAATGACTTGTTTAGACCTCTCCAGATTTGGACTGTCATACATAGAATAAGTCAATATGTGATTCTCGGTGTCGCTTTTTCGCTCACATTATGATTTTGAAATTCATTCATGTTCGTAAGTGTAACTGTAGTTCTTCCATTTCCTTGTTGCATACCATTCCACTGTAGTCACGTATTACAGTTTATCCACTCTACTGTTGATTGACATAGAATTTTCTTCTTTTGTTTTTAAATAATTATGGCTGTGAGGAGTAATGCTGCTTTGAGTATTTTTGGCAATGGTTTTGGAATAATACTGACGCTCATTTCTGTGAAGTAGATTGTTAGAAGGACTGACACTCATTTCTGTGAAGTAGATTGTTAGAAGGGAGCACATCACCAGTGCACTGATTGTCTCTCTGTGTTCTCCTAGATCCTGTTCAAGACCCAGAGGAGTATACAGTTGAGAGGCTTCAGGAGGAGATGGCACCTCACATAGTAAGATGCATTTCTTTGTCTTGAAGAGAAATGTCTTTTTCTGGGGCTTCTAGAATGTCAAGTGAGTATTATTTTTGACTGCCATTGTGAATCAGGCCTCAGCTGTCATGGACTCTAGCTACCAGTCACTGGAGTTTATGACCAACTGAGGCCTGATTAGTGATGTCGGTCAAAAGATGACATCACTGACAAACTAGTAGTGAGCATATTTCTCAGTATCAACATTTTCTTCCTGAAAAATAATTTTGTATTTGGCAGCCAACGTGAACTTGCTAAATATCCCATGAAGCCCCACTGCCTCGGTGACTCACACATGGAATCCCAGCACTTTGGGAGGCTGAGGCAGACAGGGCCAATATAATGAAACCCCATCTCTACTATAAATACAAACATTAGCCGGGCATGATGGCAGGCACCTGTGGTCACAGCTACTTGGAAGGCTGAGTGAGGCAGGAGAATTGCTTGAACCCGGGAAGCTGAGGTTGCAGTGAGCCGAGATCATGTGCTGCTGCACTCCAGCCTGGGTGACAGAGCAAGAATCTGTCCAAAACCAAAGACAAAAACCCACAGCCCTTTCTCCAAGCATCGTCTATGCTTTATTTGGGGGTCAGTGACTTGATCACTGTTTGATACCTGGTTTTCTAACGCCACCAAGTGAATAAAAGACCTGTGCAGTCAGGACCCAGTATGATCTGATCCTCATAATGGTTTTTCTTTCCTCTTACTGCAGGAAAATGCAACATGTGAACATCACCACTGTACGTATTCTTTGTTTAACATAGCTTCATTGGGATGTAGTTGACATGCAACCCAATTCACCCATTTAAAGTGGGTGATTTGGTGTTCTTACTGTATTTATAGGCTGTGCACACATGTTACAATCTAATAGTGAAACCGCTTCATTCCTCCTCAAAGAAACCTCATTAGTAGACACCCCTCTGTTTTTCCCAACCTTGCACCCCCGGTTCTAGGCAGCCCTAATGTACTTCTTGTTTCTATATACAGTGCCTTTCTGTATTAACCGGTTCTTAAGGTGACTATTTCACAGTGATGAGGTTGCCCTAGCTAGAAAGCCAAGGCTCTTTCATTTCTTTCTGCCCCCTCCTTTGCCTTCCTTCAGCACCAAGGAGAATAGTCCAGCAGCAGCTCAGTCCATGCTGGTCAACCGCCCAGCTCCACACACTCCAGCCCCCGTCCACATTCCCCAAAGCTCCTTGTGAGATTCCTCAGCAGCACCAATGCACTGACTGTCACTCTGTGTTCTCTTAGGTCCTGTTGAGGTCCTCCAGGACTGTGTCCTTGAAGACATCGAGGACGAGGAGCCCCTGGTAAGATGCATTTGTTCATCTTGAGGAGAAATGTCTTTTTCTGGGGCTTGTAGGATATCAAGTGAATATCATTTTTGACTTCCATTGTGAATCAGACCTCAGTTGTCATAGCCTCTAGCGACCAGTCACTGGAGTTTATGACCAACTGAGGCCTGATTGATGATGTCAGTCAAAAGATGGCATAACTTACAAACTGGTCGTCTGCATATCTCTCAGTAGCAACATTTTCTTCTTGAAAAATAATTTTGTATTTCCCAGCCAGCATAGAGACTTGCTAAATATTCCAAACCCACTGCATTTTCTGTAAGCATCCCCTGTGCTTCATTTGGGGCCAGTGACTTCATCAATGTTTGACATACGGGTTTTTTTTTGAGACAGAGTCTCTCTGTGTCACCAGGCTACAGTGCAGTGGTGTGATCTTGGATCACTGCAAGCTCCACCTACTGGGTTCAAGCAATTCTACTGCCTCAGCCTCCCGAGTAGCTGGGACTACAGGCTCACACCACCACCACGCCCAGCTTTTATTTTGTAGTTTTTAGTATAGATGGGGTTTCACCATGTTGGCCAGGATGGTCTCAATATCTTGACCTCATGATCCACCCTTTTTAGCCTCCCAAAGTGCTGGATTAGAGGTGTGAGCCACCACACCCCGCCTGCCATCTGGTTTTCTGATATCACCATGTTAATAAAAGACCTGTGCCAACGGGACCCAGCATGATGTAATCCTCATGGTATTTCTTTTTTTCTTATTGCAGGAGTTGCCTGTGGGCAGGTCTTACCGTACGTATTCTTTTTCTTTTAAATAGTTACTGAGATGTAGTTGACATGCAAACCAATTCACCCATTTAAAGTAGGTGATTCAGTGTTTTTATTATATTTACAGGGTTGTGCAAGCATTGTTACAAGCAAACTATGGAGGCTCTTTATTCCGACGCAAGAAACCCCATTGGTAGTGACTCCTCTGTTTTCCCAAACCCCTGCAGCCCTGGTTCTAGGCAGCCCTAATCTACTTCCTGTTTATCTAGTACACTGCCTTTCCGTATTAGCCAGTTCTTCAAATGACTATTTGACAGTGATGAGGTTGCCCTAGCTAGGAACTGAAGGCTCTTTCATTTCTTTCTGCCCCTCTCCTTTGCCTTCCTTCAGCACCAAGGAGAATAGTCCAGCAGCAGCTCAGTCCATGCTAGTCAACCGCCCAGCTCCACACACTCCAGCCCCCGTCCACGTTCCCCAAAGCTCCTTGTGAGATTCCTCAGCAGCACCAATGCACTGACTCTCACTCTGTGTTCTCGTAGGTCCTGTTGAGGTCCTCCAGGACTGCGTCCTTGAAGACATCGAGGAAGAGGAGCTTCAGGTAAGATGCATTTGTTCATCTTGAGGAGAAATGTCTTTTTCTGGGGCTTGTAGGATATCAAGTGAATATCATTTTTGACTGCCATTGTGAATCAGACCTCAGTTGTCATGGCCTCTAGCGACCAGTCACTGGAGTTTATGACCAACTAAGGCCTGATTGACGATGTCAGTCAAAAGATGGCATAACTTACAAACTGGTCATGTGCATATTTCTCAGTAGCAACATTTTCTTCTTGAAAAATAATTTTGTATTTCCTAGCCAGCATAGAAACTTGCTAAATATTCCAAACCCACTGCATTTTCTGTAAGCGTCCCCTATGCTTCATTTGGGGCCAGTGACTTCATCAATGTTTGACATCTGGGTTTTTTTTGAGACAGAGTCTCTCTCTGTCACCAGGCTACAGTGCAGTGGTGTGATCTTGGATCACTGCAAGCTCCACCTACTGGGTTCAAGCAATTCTACTGCCTCAGCCTCCCGAGTAGCTGGGACTACAGGCTCATACCACCACCACGCCCAGCTTTTATTTTGTAGTTTTTAGTATAGATAGGGTTTCACCATGTTGGCCAGGATGGTCTCAATATCTTGACCTCGTGATCCGCCCTTCTTAGCCTCCCAAAGTGCTGGATTAGAGGTGTGAGCCACCACGCCCCGCCTGCCATCTGGTTTTCTGATATCACCATGTTAATAAAAGACCTGTGCCAACAGGACCCAGCATGATGTAATTCTCACGGTGTTTCTTTTTCTCTTATTGCAGGAGTGGCCTGTGGGCAGGTCTTACCGTACGTATTCTTTTTCTTTTAAATAGTTGCTGACATGTTGACATGCAAACCAATTCACACATTTAAAATAGGTGATTCAGTGTTTTTATTATATTTACAGGGTTGTGCAACCATTGTTACAATCTAATTATAGAAGCTCTTCATTCCGCCTCAAGAAACCCCATTAGTAGTGACTCCTGTGTTTTCCCGAACCCCTGCAGCCCTGGTTCTAGGCAGCCCTAATCTACTTCCTGTTTCTATACTACACTGCCTTTCCGTATTAGTCAGTTCTTCAAATGACCATTTGACAGTGATGAGGTTGCCCTAGCTAGAAAGCCACGGCTCTTTCATTTCTTTCTGCCCCCTCCTTTGCCTTCCTTCAGCACCAAGGAGAATAGTCCAGCAGCAGCTCAGTTCATGCTAGTCAACCGCCCAGCTTCACACACTCCAGTCCCCGTCCACGTTCCCCAAAGCTCCTTGTGAGATTCCTCAGCAGCACCAATATACTAACTGTCAATTTCTGTTCTCTTAGCTCCTGTTGAGGTCCTCCAGGACTGCGTCCTTGAAGACATCGAGGAAGAGGAGACCCTAGTAAGATGCATTTGTTCATCTTGAGGAGAAATGTCTTTTTCTGGGGCTTCTAGAATGTCAAGTGAATATCATTTTTGACTGCTATTGTGAATCAGACCTCAGTTGTCATGGCCTCTAGCGACCAGTCACTGGAGTTTATGACCAACTGAGGCCTGATTGACGATGTCAGTCAAAAGATGGCATAACTTACAAACTGGTTGTGTGCATATTTCTCAGTAGCAACATTTTCTTCTTGAAAAATAATTTTGTGCTCCTTCCTTTCGGCCGGAACCGCCATCTTCCAGTAATTCGCCAAAATGACGAACACAAAGGGAAAGAGGAGAGGCACTCGATACATGTTCTCTAGACCTTTTAGAAAACATGGAGTCGTTCCTTTGGCCACGTATATGCGAATCTATAAGAAAGGTGATATCGTAGACATCAAGGGAATGGGTACTGTTCAAAAAGGAATGCCCCACAAATGTTACCAGGGCAAAACTGGAAGAGTCTACAATGTTACCCAACATGCTGTTGGCATTGTTGTAAACAAACAAGTTAAGGGCAAGATTCTTGCCAAGAGAATTAATGTGCGTATTGAGCACATCAAGCACTTAAGAGCCGAGATAGCTCTAAAACGTGTGAAGGAAAATGATCAGAAAAAGAAGGAAGCCAAAGAGAAAGGTACCTGGGTCCAACTGAAGCGACAGCCTGCTCCACCCAGAGAAGCACACTTTGTGAGAACCAATGGGAGGAGCCTGAGCTGCTGGAACCTATTCCCTATAAATTCATGGCATCATAGGTGTTAAAAAATAAAAGGCCTCTAGACTGTAAAAAAAAAAAAAAATAATAATAATAATAATAATTTTGTATTTCCCAGCCAGCATAGAGACTTGCTAAATTTTCCAAACTGACTGCATTTTCTGTAAGCATCCCCCCTATGCTTCATTTGGGGCCAGTGACTTCATCAGTGTTGTGATATCTGGGTTTTTTTGAGACAGAGTCTCTCTCTGTCACCAGGCTACAGTGCAGTGGTGTGATCTTGGATCACTGCAAGCTCCACCTACTGGGTTCAAGCAATTCTACTGCCTCAGCCTCCCGAGTAGCTGGGACTACAGGCTCACGCCACCACACGCCCAGCTTTTATTTTGTAGTTTTTAGTATAGATGGGGTTTCACCATGTTGGCCAGGATGGTCTCAATATCTTGACCTCATGATCCATTTTTCTTAGCCTCCCAAAGTGCTGGATTAGAGGTGTGAGCCACCACGCCCCGCCTGCCATCTGGTTTTCTGATATCACCATGTTAATAAAAGACCTGTGCCAACAGGACCCAGCATGATGTAATCCTGATGGTGTTTCTTTTTCTCTTATTGCAGGAGTGGCCTGTGGGCAGGTCTTACCACCGTACGTATTCTTTTTCTTTTAAATAGTTACTGAGATGTTGACATGCAAACCAATTCACACATTTAAAGTAGGTGATTCAGTGTTTTTATTATATTTACAGGGTTGTGCAACCATTGTTACAATCTAATTATAGAAGCTCTTCATTCTGCCTCAAGAAACCCCATTAGTAGTGACTCCTCTGTTTTCCCGAACCCCTGCAGCCCTGGTTCTAGGCAGCCCTAATCTACTTCCTGTTTCTATACTACACTGCCTTTCCGTATTAGCCAGTTCTTCAAATGACTATTTCACATTGATGAGGTTGCCCTAGCTAGGAAGCCAAGGCTCTTTCATTTCTTTCTGCCCCTCTCCTTTGCCTTTTTTCAGCACCAAGGAGTATAGTCCAGCAGCAGCTCAGTTTATGCTTGTCAACCGCTCAGCTTCACACACTCCAGCCCTTGGCCACGTTCCCCAAAGCTCCTTGTGAGATTCCTCAGCAGCACCAATGCACTGACTGTCACTCTGTGTTCTCGTAGGTCCTGTTAAGGTCCTCCACGACTGCGTCCTTGAAACCATCGAGGAAGAGGAGCTCCTGGTAAGATGCATTTGTTCATCTTGAGGAGAAATGTCTTTTTCTGGGGCTTGTAGGATATCAAGTGAATATCATTTTTGACTGCCATTGTGAATCAGACCTCAGTTGTCATGGCCTCTAGTGACCAGTCACTGGAGTTTATGACCAACTGAGGCCTGATTGATGATGTCAGTCAAAAGATGGCATAACTTACAAACTGGTCATGTGCATATTTCTCAGTAGCAACATTTTCTTCTTGAAAAATAATTTTGTATTTCCCAGCCAGCATAGAGACTTGCTAAATATTCCAAACCCACTGCATTTTCTGTAAGCATCCCCTATGCTTCATTTGGGGCCAGTGACTTCATCAATGTTTGACATCTGGATTTTTTTTTATACAGAGTCTCTCTCTGTCACCAGGCTACAGTGCAGTGGTGTGATCTTGGATCACTGCAAGCTCCACCTACTGGGTTCAAACAAATCTACTGCCTCAGCCTCCCAAGTAGCTGGGACTACAGGCTCCTCACGCCACCACACGCCCAGCTTTCTTGTAGTTTTTAGTATAGATGGGGTTTCACCATGTTGGCCAGGATGGTCTCAATATCTTGACCTCATGATCCATTCTTCTTAGCCTCCCAAAGTGCTGGATTAGAGGTGTGAGCCACCACGCCCCACCTGCCATCTGGTTTTCTGATATCACCATGTTAATAAAAGACCTGTGCCAACAGGACCCAGCATGATGTAATTCTCACGGTGTTTCTTTTTCTGTTATTGCAGGAGTTGCCTGTGAGCTGGTCTTACCATCGTACGTATTCTTTTTCTTTTAGTTACTGAGATGTAGTTCACATGCAAACCAATTCACCCATTTAAAGTACGTGATTCCGTGTTTTTATTATATTTACAGGGTTGTGCAACCATTGTTACAATCTATTTATAGAAGCTCTTCATTCCACCTCAAGGAACCCCATTAATAGTGACTCCTCTGTGTTTTTGAATTCCTGCAGCCCTTGTTCTAGGCAGCCCTAATCTAATTCCTGTTTCTATACTACACTGCCTTTCCGTATTAGCCAGTTCTTCAAATGACTATTTCACATTGATGAGGTTGCCCTAGCTAGGAAGCCAAGGCTCTTTCATTGCTTTCTGCCCCTCTACTTTGCCTTCCTTCAGCACCAAGGAGAATCGTCCAGCAGCAGCTCAGTTTCTGCTTGTCAACCGCTCAGCTTCACACACTCCAGCCCTTGGCCACGTTCCCCAAAGCTCCTTGTGAGATTCCTCAGCAGCACCAATGCACTGACTGTCACTCTGTGTTCTCTTAGGTCCTGTTGAGGTCTTTCAGGACTGCATCCTTGAAGACATCGAGGAAGAGGAGCCCCTGGTAAGATGCATTTGTTCATCTTGAGGAGAAATGTCTTTTTCTGGGGCTTGTAGGATATCAAGTGAATATCATTTTTGACTGCCATTGTGAATCAGACCTCTGTTGTCATGGCCTCTAGCGACCAGTCACTGGAGTTTATGACCAACTGAGGCCTGATTGACGATTTCATTCCAAAGATGGCATAACTTACAAACTGGTTGTGTGCATATTTCTCAGTAGCAACATTTTCTTCTTGAAAAATAATTTTGTATTTCCCAGCCAGGATAGAGACTTGCTCAATTTTCCA
The DNA here is from genome assembly GCA_031835075.1 of Saguinus oedipus. NCBI lineage: Eukaryota > Metazoa > Chordata > Mammalia > Primates > Cebidae > Saguinus > Saguinus oedipus. The sequence continues at coordinate 219,764,079 of CM063169.1, read as the reverse complement.
AACCCACTGCATTTTCTGTAAGCATCCCCTATGCTTCATTTGGGGCCAGTGACTTCATCAATGTTTGACATCTGGGTTGTTTTGTTTTGTTTTCTTTTGTTTTTTGAGACAGAGTCTCTCTCTGTCATCAGGCTACAGTGTAGTGATGTGATCTTGGATCACTGCATGCTCCACCTACTGGGTTCAAGCAATTCTTCTGCCTCAGCCTCCTGATTAGCCGGGACTACAGGCTCACACCACCACCACACCCAGCTTTTATTTTGTAGTTTTTAGTATAGATTGGGTTTCACTGTTTTGGCCAGGATGGTCTCAATATCTTGACCTCCTGATCTGCCCACCTCGGCCTCCCAACATGCTGGGATTACAGGTGTGAGCCACTGCATTTAGCCTGCCATCTGATGTCATCAAGTGAAAAGACCTGCACCAGCCGCACTCAGCATGCTCTGGTGCTCATGGCATTTTGTGTTTTTTTCCCTTGTTGCAGACCACCGCCACAGCCGCAAGTCAGCCCCGTAAGTGTTCTTTTTCTTTAAACTGCGTTATTGACACATAGTTGACATGCAAAACAATTCACTTATTTAACATGGTGATGTAGTGTTTTTACTATATGTACAGGTTTGTGCAGCCATTGTCACAGTCTAATTTTAGAATCTTTTCATTCCCTCTCAGAGAAACCCCATAGCGATTAGTAGCCACTTTTGTCCCAAGCCCCACACCCTGGCCCTAGGCAGCCGCTAATCTACTTTCTGTTTCTCTAGATTTGCCTACTCTGGCAGTTTATTTTCTAATTTAAATTTGATTTCAGTTTCCGGGATACATGTGCGGGATGTGCAGGTTTGTTCCACAGGTCAAACTGTGGCATGGTTTGCTGCACCTGTCAACCCTTCACCTAGGCATTAAGCCCCACATACATTAGCTGTGTGTTCTGATGCTCTCCCTCCCACTTGCCCCACAGCAGGCCCCAGTGTGTGGTGTGCCCCTCTCTAACATTGTCCATATTCTAATACCACTTCTTCCTAATGACAAATCTAAGTGATGAGTCGGGGGATTTTCTTGCTTGCTTTTGTCTGGAGAACCCCTGGCTTCAGGTTCCTGATAGGTGTGAGGATCTGGGGCATGGTGTGAGAAACAGATGGCTCGGTGAAGAACTCGGCTCTGGGACAGGAGAATCTCCATCACGCCTTATTGATGCAACTGTTGAAATAGGTTTTTGTTTCCTTCTGAAAACCTTCACACGCAGAGAGCCAAGGTAGCTGCTTCAGGTCATGATGAAGATCAAGTGGACCACATGATGATTTGAGGGGTTTTTTTGGAGCATGCATTCTGTGGAAATGCATTGCTTTTCAGTAAAACTTGATTGTCCTGTATGTGTCAGTATTTTTCCAATGGAACAAAAGAATGAAACTGTTTGATTGGGCAATGTCACTTGTTCACCCCAGAAGTGATTTTCTCAGGACCAGATTGTCCTAGACATCTTTAATCTAGATGAAGCTTCCCAGTGGTGCTGCAGGGGCGCTGCTGTGTGTGAGTCAAGGAAAATGATGGTGTTACCAACACTGAGGTTCTCAGAACTCATGGACAGCTGCTCAGTGGGCTCCATGGGAGAGAGCAAGGGAGAGCCTCGTGCTAGACCTGAAAGGGAACATGATTTAGAGGATGAGAGGGGGATAAAATGAGGACATTTGGGACATTGTTAAAAGAGAATGTCAAGGTTGCAATGTTAGGGGCATCAGTTCAGCATCATCACCAGGGTCCAGGCAGGATATGAGACTCTTTCTGGGGAGGAGTAAGTAGGACTTGGCCTTCTTCTGTGTAACGCTTGGTGTGAACATCACCCTAAATGCCTTGAGAAAGGGGCTTCCTTCCTGAACCATGTCTTCTCCATCTCTGTGTGATGATGACAATGACACCAGCAGAAATTGCTGAGAGGGGCAGAACAGGAATCAGGTCCCCATTATTCTGACACAGAGCAGACAGGACACGAGTCAGTAGGAGTGGACCTAAGGGTCAGGGCAGACACAGAGGTCCCAGGCCTGATATTCTTGGGGCTGAGACAGTAAGTTTTTATTTTTCACCTCTTCTGGAAGTCTCCTGAGGAATGTTTCTTCAGTAGACCCTGTTGGCCAAGGGTCTTCTGGCCCAGAAATGCTTTTCAACTGGACAGAGTCCCCCAGCTCTTGGCCTGGGCAGCTGCAGCACTCCCAAGTAGCAGGGCAGGTGGGGAGGGACATGAGTTCCAGTGCAGGGTGATCTCAGCAAAGGGCTGGGGACTAATTCCAGAGGCAGGTCATCCTTTCAACCCTTCTGTGGATCCATAACATCTCAGATTTCACTTATATTGGAGATGGTTTAAAATCCTCCATCTCAAAGTCTGAGTCGTCCCAGAGGTGAATAGAGGAACCCTGGCTATGGGTGTTTACTAGCAGGGCAGTGACTGTGTCTTCCTCCTTTGTCCTTACCCCAGAGCTCAGTCCTGGGAAGGACACGTTAGGCTCCATGGATGTTTTAATGAACACACCCCTGGGATGAGCTCTAGGTCACCCCTGGGCTGGGATGTAGAGCAGGTGTGGAAAGGTGTTCTTCTCAGCCTGTCCAGCCTGTTGAGCCCCTCACTCATCCTGGAGCCTGCCCAGCTTCTGAGTCAGGGTCCCTGGAGATGAGGGCGAGCTCCTGCGGATAGTGAGATGCCCCCACCCCTCTGCTCCTGCTGCTCTGATCTATCCTAGACAGGGTGTGCAGGGCCACGCTCTTCCACTGGGTGCAAGCTCATCCCTGCTGGAATCCCTCTGGACCTGGATGTTGTCCTCACTGTCCTATCCCCAGCCCCACACAGTGACTGGCGTTTGTGCAGATGCCCAGGAAGTAACTGTAAATGTGTGGTAGGATCAGAGCAGCAAACAATTGTGCAAAAAACACCAGGAGAGGGGAGTCAGGTCTTCCTCATGTCTGGATCTCTGGAGCTATCACATCTAGTGTGCTTCTCAGTCATATACATGCCTCTTTACAGTTCAATAAACTTAAATATATACAATGAAATATTCAAAACCTCATCACAACAGCCACCTTGCAGTGGCCCAGCAGCCATACAGCAGAGAGCATTTCCATCCCCACAGAATGCTGTCTTGCATGTCTGCTGTGAGCCTGGCCCAGGGTCTGACTGTTGAACTCATCTCACTGAAAGCGTGCACATCAAAGTTGGGATCTCAGGGTTGTGGGATCGGAGGTGAGACCTATCATGGGCCAGTGGAAGGAAAAATGGAAAGGTAATTCCTTCAGCTCCTCTTTCTCACTTGAAGGCTGGAAAGTGTGAGCAATGCCCTGTTGAAGACCTCTGGCTCCACAGAGCCTGGAGGGAGTCTGAGAACCCTGAGGAAAGCTCAGGGTGATCTCTTGTAATCCAGTGTGACCTCACCTGGAGTAGGAGGGTGGGTGAGTCACTCTCTGAAATAACTTCTTGCTGAGATTTGTGTCTCTAAAGATTGGCCAGTGGACACCATCCATGACGGAAGCTGCAATAGGACGATTTCTGTAGGTAGAAAATGATACCCTAGGCCAGGTGCAGTGGCTCACGCCTATAATCCGAACACTTTGGGAGGCCGAGGTGGGCAGATCACGAGGTCAAGAGATCAAGACAATCCTGACCAACATAGTGAAACTCTTGTCTGTACTAAAAATTAGCGTGCACCTGTAGTCCTAGCTACTCGGGTGGCTGTGGTAGGAGAATTGCTTGAAACCAGGAGGCGGATGTTGCAGTGAGCCGAGATCCCGCCACTGCACTCCAGCCTGGTGCCTGGTGACAGAGCAAGACTGTCTCAAACAAACAAAAAATGAAAATGATACCCTAAGGGTATTTCTGGGAGCAGTTGGGTTACACCTGTTGCTGTGGAACCTAGGAAGGGGGCTGTGAAGCCAGAACATACATACATACATACATACATACATACATACATACATACATAACTAACTAACTAACTAACTAACTAACTAACTAACTAACTGTAGAGGTCTGACCTGTTCCTGTTGTATTTTAATAAGATAGAGATGAGAGGATGTGTGTCCATGGGCTCTGGGGGCTGCGTTTGTAACCATCGTTTCTTGCTCTGGTATTTAATGATTACTTTTCCCAGGAGACCAGTTTTTCCTGCCTATGTCACAGCAAACACCTAAGCCTTGCTTTTTGATTGGTTAACATCTTTTGGGAATTGGGAATGCGAGAGTACTATTAGGTCTTGGCATTGTCTAGGATGAAAGATTCTGATGCGACTTCCTCACGGTGCTATTTGAACATAGTCGTTTCTCTGAGATGGTCTCAGAATCTTCAGTCCCACACTCCATATGCCACATGCAGCAAAGCTCCCTGAGTTACTCACAGTCTCCAGCCACCGGGGTACTGACTTTTACTCTGTCTCCCTCCAGCTCCTCCTGAGGACAGTGAGACATTTAGTTACGTGGCTGATTATGAGGTAAGAACCTTTTTTTTGTCCTCTAAAGAATGCCCTGTCAGGTGGGGATCAGGGAGGGAGAGCATCTGGATAAATAGCTAATGGATGCAGGGCTTAAATCTAGGTGATGGGTTGATACATGCAGCAAAGCACCATAGCACGTGTTTACCTGTGTAATAAACCTGTACAGTCCTGCACATGCATCCTGGAACTTAACCTTCAAAAGAAAACAAAATGTAAAAAGAATTCTTTCTTTCCTGATTTCTTGCCTTCTGTTAATTGTGATAATCTGAGAAGGCACATTATGTAGAACATGTCTAATCCTCTTTGTGGAGGTGGAATTCAGTGGGAGTGTCTTCCCATCGGATACCTGATATATTAGAATGTTTCTAAATGACAGCATCCATTATCAACTATAACGCAGAGGAATTGTCCTCAACACCAGTTTTCCTCTTTGGTTTAGGCATTGTGTATTTGCCAGTGTCAATCAACTTCATAGATAAATTCTGTGGGAAAAGGTCTTGTCTTTACACAGGTGTCCTCTATTCTAGCATGTTTGATTCTTGGCCTTTGACTCAATCATTGTGTTACAACTAGTTTTCTGAAGTCATCAAGAGACTAACAGATCTGTGGGTGGGGGGGGTGACGGGGGTGCAGAAGAATTAATCTGATCCTCATAGCGTCTTCTTTTGTCTAATTGCAGGGCTCGTCAGTTTCTGATTGTGGTATGTACCCTGAGGTAGCTCACCTGCTGAGGAGCAAACTTGCTGGTTTTAAAATATAGAAACCTGATCCTGGGTTCCGGTTGAAGAACATGGGGGGTCTAGTGAGAGCAAATAATTTTGCAAGTGTATAACTCTGATCAGAGGGGCTGTATGAATGCATGTGAACCCCGAGGACCAGCCAGGGGATGTTGTGTGACCTTCACCTGGAGGAAGAGGAGTGTGTGAGTCGCTCTTTCTAATGAGTTGTCCTGATGTTTTTGTTTCTAAAGGCCGGCCTCTGGAGAGGGTCTTCACACCCAGTGAAGACAACCCCCAAGGTAGGGAACTACTTTCCAGGTAGGACCTAATGGGAAAGGGTTCCTAAGAGCCTTCAGGTTATCCCTGCTGCTTGAGGGGCTGAAGCAGGGGGTATGAAATCAGAAAGAAAATGAAAATTTGTGTGAGGTTTGGTTTGCTCTTTTCAAAGTTTGTTGTCATAAAGGTTGGAACTGTGTCTCTGGGCTTTGAGGGTGCTGTGTTCATTAGAGATAATCTCTGCAGTACACCTGCTCTTTTCTGCCCAGTGAAACATCGAAACCTTTGGTTTGGATTACTCAGCACTCCTTGGGATTATGCACAGGGATGCAGGGCTGGACATTGAGTGTCATGCGTAATGAAAGGAAGGAATCTGTCGAACATCTGTCTCACAGGCATTTACTTGAACTTGGAGAAAAAGGTCTTCTGCTGTGTGCCAGGGGAAATTGATAATCACCCTCTGAACTTTTAAGACTTGTTACAGCATGTTTATGTTTCTGTCCTCTCTGTGGGTTTAAAGGGATGTCCCAGGGGTGGATGGCAGAGTGAATATTCACTCTGGGCTCACTGGTGCGTCTCCAGTCTCCTGGGAAGGCAGAGAAGGAGTCTGACCTTGAGTGCATTTGTAGTCTCCACTTCCCACCCCTACCACAGATTCTGAGATGAGGCTTCTTTCTCTCCAGTTCTCTAATTTTTGGGGAAACCAGGAGTTCTTTCCCACAGAAGATGGCATTACACTATTTCCTGTCTTCAAAAATTAGGCTTCCGTTGTTCTCTAAGTTGATATTTATAAGTTAAGTTCTGGACCTTTTATTCACAGATTGCTAAAAGTTGTGCAGGAAACTCCATAGGATAAAACGTGCTAATAGCACATAATTCTGTCCATGCTACGGATGACATTTTTATCTTTGGAGGATTGTCATTTTACATAAGATACAAAACTAAGTGGGCACCCTCTATCCAGTCTGGGGCACTTCACTAAAGAACTGAGTTTGCTGCTGTCTGTCATTTGCTTTTCTTCATGAGACCTTTGACCCACCTAAATATTGCCAGCGCCCTTGTTTGGGACCGTGACATCTGAGAGGGTGAGATGGCACAAGTGCGACATCCCTGGTTCCTCCCTGAAATTTCCCTCCTCCTTTAATCATCTTCTTCCTTAAGGGACCTGCTCTGACTGCTAATGACTTGTTGAGACCTCTCCAGATTTGGACTGTCATATATAGAATAAGTCAATATGTGATTCTCGGTGTCGCTTTTTCGCTCACATTATGATTTTGAAATTCATTCATGTTCGTAAGTGTAACTGTAGTTCTTCCATTTCCCTGTTGCATACCATTCCACTGTAGTCACGTATTACAGTTTATCCACTACTGTTGATTGACATAGAATCTTCTTCTTTTGTTTTTAAATAATTATGGCTGTGAGGAGTAATGTTGCTTTGAGTATTTTTGTCACTGGCTTTGGAATAATATTGACACTCATTTCTGTGAAGTAGATTGTTAGAAGGGAACGTATCTTATTGTCACGAATAGTGCCAAATACTTTTCAAAATGGTGATGCTAATTCATGCTCCTGTAGCAGCATATGTGAGGAGACATTTCTCCAAATCCTTGGGAACTCTTAGTTTTATCTCTCCCTAAAAATTTCATCACTGTGGTGAGTCTTTCATTTGTATAGCATCTTACTTAAAATTTTTAACCAGAAATTTTGTTTTAATCTAATGATGCAGGCCAGTAAGTTTGTGTACGCCCGTCTGACCCCAGCCATGTAAGTAATCATTGATCAAAATTTCGCTATGCCACATGACTGTACTTGATAACAGCTGCTTAAATTATTAAAATGGAAAGGATAACTGATACACATTTGATTCTTGGATACTACGTGGTCACTTCTCTGTGTTGCCTCCTTTAAGCATCACAGTCACTTTGAGGCATAATTAGTTTGGTTCTATTCATTATACAGATGAGGAATGTGAGTCTCAGTTAAGTAAATTACTCACAAGACACGCCCACAGCTGGATCTCTTTAACGCCAAAGGCTAATCTATAAACATGCTGCACTGCCTGTCGTGGCGAAGTAGACTTGCCATAAAGTGAAGTTTACTTCCGCAGCTCGGCATGTGAGCTCAGTGGGGTTGCTGTGACCCATTGCTTTATGGGTTTGAGATTGGTGTTGCAGAAACCCAGATGGAGAAGCTCTTGGCTGAGGGAGTGAAAAATGACTGAAAGGATAGATGAGTGCGTTTGAAGGATCACGCTTCCATAGAGCATGTCGTCGAGCCTCTTGGAATAAGAACAGATACAATCAGAGTCACCCTGTCCTCAGTTGTACCATTCAGTGAGCATCAGCATGCCATGAAGTGTGCTCCCTGTTGTGTTGTGGGGACATAAAATCTATCCCAGGCCTCTGTGGCCGCCCATTCTGTCCCGTCCAGTGAAGCTCTGTTCTGTTCAGTGGTCTACGTCTCGGTCTCGGTGTTAGTACCCTGCCGTTTTGATTACTGTAGCAGCTGACTACGTTTCTGATGATGTTTTCAGTATTCGTTGAGAGAAGCAGAACCTCGTGCGAACAATCCGCAGCGCGCCGTGCCCTCATACAGCTTTGTTTCTGTGTTGCAGGTAGTGCCGGTGTCCCATCTGAAGTGTGACTCTGGTAAGTATTCCGGAAATATTGTCAAGAAAACAAAGCTGGTTTCAATGTGCAGTGCCACCCTCATTCTGGGATTGTGATAGGAATAAGCATAGTGAACGTGTTCTTTAAAAACCTGAGTTCCCCAGGGAAAAATCATGGCCAAATTTTGAGGCAGCAGCTGTGCTCCCTTCTGGGTGGCACTGAGTTGGGTCCTTGAGGATTGGTGGTGTCTTGTGTGAGGCTGCATCATGTGATGTGAATGTGTGTGCTTCTGTGCAGGTGAGGCCGTGTTTTCTCAGGAGAGATTTCCCATTTACACAGCCCAGTCGCCAGTGTCCACTTCTAAAAAGTAAAATCCACTCCACTCTACTCCATCTGTACAGTGACTGCTCCACCCTCAGCAGAGCCATCCCTGGGTCTGGTTTATTATCCTCACTGCTCAGGTGGAGAACCTGAAGGGCCAAGGGGTGGCCCCAGCTCCCGAGTTCCTGAATGAAAAAGTGAAAACGCAAACCCAGTGGTGTGGGCCTGTGCTGACCCTGGCAACTACTGGCATGCTCTTAGTCACGGGGTGTTCGCCACCACGCAGGGAGTCCAGCATTTGTGTAGAAGCCCTAAGGAGGTACCAGAAACTGCCTGCTCATCGTTATAAAGTGGCCTCCGTGGTCACACGACCCAGGGCACTTACAGGCACAACTCCCCACAGACCGGCGTAGTCATCAGTGTGAAAAGCACAAAGATCCCCAGGTGTTTGGGTCGGCTCACAGATCCTTTTTTGTTTGGGGAACCTGTGCAGGATGAGCAGGTTCGGTACATACGTAAACGTGTGTCATGAGCGTTTGTTGTACAGGTTATTTCATCGTCCACGTATTCAGCCTAATATCAGTTATTTTCCTGATCCTCCCCTCCTCCCACCGTCCACCCTCCAGCAGGCCCCAAGCTCACAAATTCTAAGAGGAGTGGGGGACCACACGGGCCAGTGCGGCCCACTTCAGTTGTGAAGTTAATTTGCTCAGCAGCTGGCCAAAGCACATAAGGATCCGTGATGTCTTTTAGTAGATGTAGTAATATCTTCCCAAGCCCTAAAATGCTCAAACCCGGCCAGCTGAAAATGGTGAGGGGAGGGACAGGTAGGAACTCCGTGCAGCACTTGGTTGGTAGCCTGGTTTCCACCCCCTCGTGGCAACTCTCTTGTGCATGCGGGTTAAAGACCCTCAGCCTCAACCCAAGCCTCCCCCATGAGGAGACTCTCACTATTGGCTGACTGTGCAGCGTACGGCCACCAGCCCAAGTGAAACAAAACGTTGCTTTAAAACAAGTTATGTGTTCATAATGTCCACTCATTATTTTGTAATCTCTGCTCTCTCTGTGGTTATGTTTTTCTATTAATTTCTGATATTAATTTTCTGATATGCCTTTTTTCTTGATAAATCTCATTAATGACTTATATATTAGACTTTTCCTGAAAACAACTGTTGACTTTCATCCAGGGCTGGGTCATCATCCATGGCTGGGGCGTCATCCACAACTGGTTCATCATCCACGGCTGAGTCATCATCCACGGCTGGGAGCATCATCCACTGCGGGTGCATCATCCACTGCAGGGACATCGTCCACTGCTGGGACTTCATCCACGTCTGGGGCATCAATTACTGCTGGGACTTCGTCCATTGCTGGGGCATCATCCACTGCTGGGGCTTCGTCCATCGCTGGGGCATCGTCCACTGCTGGGACTTCGTCCATGGCTGGGGCATCGTCCACTGCTGGGGCATCGTTCATGGCTGGGGCATCGTCCACTGCTGGACTTCATCTATGACTGGGGCATCATCCACTGCTGGGACTTCATCCATGACTGGGGCATCGTCCACTGCTGGGACTTCATCCACGTCGGGGGCATCAATTACTGCTGGGACTTCGTCCATGGCTGGGGCATCATCCACTGCTGGGACTTCGTCCATCACTGGGGCATCGTCCACTGCTGGGACTTCATCCATGGCTGGGGCATCATCCACGGCTGGGGCTTCGTCCACGGCTGGGGCATTGTCCACGGCTGGGGCATCGTTCATGGCTGGGGCATCGTTCATGGCTGGGGCATCATCCACTGCTGGGACTTCATCCATGGCTGGGGCATCGTCCACTGCTGGGGCATCGTTCATGGCTGGGGCATCGTCCACTGCTGGACTTCATCTATGACTGGGGCATCATCCACTGCTGGGACTTCATCCATGACTGGGGCATCGTCCACTGCTGGGACTTCATCCACGTCGGGGGCATCAATTACTGCTGGGACTTCGTCCATGGCTGGGGCATCATCCACTGCTGGGACTTCGTCCATCACTGGGGCATCGTCCACTGCTGGGACTTCATCCATGGCTGGGGCATCGTCCACGGCTGGGGCTTCGTCCACGGCTGGGGCATCGTCCACGGCTGGGGCATCGTTCATGGCTGGGGCATCATCCACTGCTGGGACTTCATCCATGGCTGGGGCATCGTCCACTGCTGGGGCATCGTTCATGGCTGGGGCATCGTCCACTGCTGGGACTTCGTCCATGGCTGGGGCATCATCCACTGCTGGGACTTCATCCATGACTGGGGCATCGTCCACTGCTGGGACTTCATCCACGTCGGGGGCATCAATTACTGCTGGGACTTCGTCCATGGCTGGGGCATCATCCACTGCTGGGACTTCGTCCATCACTGGGGCATCGTCCACTGCTGGGACTTCATCCATGGCTGGGACATCGTCCACGGCTGGGGCTTCGTCCACGGCTGGGGCATTGTCCATGACTGGGGTATCGTTCATGGCTGGGGCATCATCCACTGCTGGGACTTCATCCATGGCTGGGGCATCATCCACTGCTGGGACTTTGTCCATCGCTGGGGCATCATCCACTGCTGGGACTTCATCCATGGCTAGGGCATCATCCACTGCTGGACTTCATCTATGGCTGGGGCATCATCCACTGCTGGGACTTCGTCCATTGCTGGGGCATCGTCCACTGCTGGGACTTCGTCCATCGCTGGGGCATCATCCACTGCTGGGACTTCGTCCATGGCTGGGGCATCATCCACTGCTGGGACTTCGTCCATGGCTGGGGCATCATCCACTGCTGGGACTTCGTCCATCGCTGGGGCATCGTTCACTGCTGGGACTTCATCCATGGCTGGGGCATTGTCCATAGCTGGGGCATCGTTCATGGCTGGGGCATCGTTCATGGCTGGGGCATCGTTCATGGCTGGGGCATCGTCCACTGCTGGACTTCATCTATGACTGGGGCATCATCCACTGCTGGGACTTCATCCATGGCTGGGGCATCGTCCACTGCTGGGACTTCGTCCATCGCTGGGGCATCATCCACTGCTGGGACTTCATCCATGGCTAGGGCATCGTCCACTGCTGGACTTCATCTATGGCTGGGGCATCATCCACTGCTGGGACTTCGTCCATGGCTGGGGCATCGTCCACGGCTGGGGCATCATTCATGGCTGGGGCATCGTCCACTGCTGGACTTCATCTATGGCTGGGGCATCATCCACTGCTGGGACTTCGTCCATGGCTGGGGCATCATCCACTGCAGGGGGCATCATCCACTGCTGGGAATTTGTCCATGGCTGGGGCATCATCCACTGCTGGGAGTTTGTCCATGGCTGGAGCATCATCCACTGCTGGGACTTCGTCCATGGCTGGGGCATCATCCACTTGCTGGAGGCATCGTCCACTGTGGGGGCATCATCCACTGCTGGGACTTCGTCCATCGCTGGGGCATCATCCACTGCTGGGGCTTCGTCCATGGGTGGGGCATCATCCATGGCTATTTTGCTCAATCTGTATCTGAGCCACAGATCCAGATTATTAAACAATAATTTGAGTTCCACTTTTATAGTTTTTGTTTGTTTCAAAAGTTATTTGTTAATAATTGAATGAAGTAACTAAACCAGAATTTTCCCCTTTTAATTATTTCTATTTCTATATAAAAGAGTTGTTTTAAGAAAACAGATGCCTCTGTCTGTGTTTGTGAACAGGAGTGTTGGGTCTAAATCCTTTTTTGGTAGCTCTGCAGGAGGATTGCCCACCTCACCCTTGCTTTCTGTGGGTTCCAGAGGCTTCCATTTAAAGGAGCATCTCTCCCCACTCTGCCTCACCTGACACCAGCTCTCCTGTACCCACTGGCTTTCTAAATGCCTTCTTCCACTCATTGGATTCAAGACTCTGGAAAATAGTCAAAAATTATAAAAAGGTGGGAGTGGGGGTGATATGGAAATCCCTGCTATAATATTTTTAAAGGAATCTACTGGAAACTATTTATGTTTTAAATAAAGCCATCCCTTACTTAGCAGTAGAATATCAAGCCATTCATTTTTTTAACAGAACTTTGAGATATAATTCAAATGTTTTTTATATGAATATATGTGTATGTATATATATACAACTATATACGTGTGTGTATGTATATATATACATGGTTGTATATCTATGAATACACACACACATATATATATAGTTTTAGGACACAAAAATACTGATCTTGAGAAAAAAGCATTGGTCTACATAAATATTGAAGCTATCTGGCCTAGCAAAAGTCCCCTTTAAGAAAATGCCTTACAAAGCACAGTGACAGAAAATGCTCACAGCATGTATATGTCAAGAATGTGTCACGTTGGCCTCAGCTGTCAGCATTGCCAGTGTTGCTGCTGTCCTCAGTGCAGACAGCGGTGGCATTTGCTCAGAACCCTCGGATGCTGAGGGTGACTGAGCCGACCCTGCCTGGGCCACAGACCCTAAATTGGACAGAGGGGAGGGACTGTGGGTCAGAATCAGCATGGTGAGGAGGGCAGGTGTGTGGAGCAGAGCCGACTGTGGATCCCTGTCCCCAGGTGAGGTGCCCCCTCTGTACAGTGAGTGAGGAGGGAAAGACAGGAGCCCTGGGGATGGTTCAGATGCCACTCCACTTCCTGACACTCTGCTGTGGAGCCTCAGCTTTCTGAAGCCACCGTACATCTCTCAAAGCCTTCACGGGAGCAGAGCCACTGCATTTAAGTAAGAGCTGCAACCTGCCTGTTCCTGGGCCCCTCTGCCCTGAGTTCTCACAGCTGACCCAGTGGGGTGAAGGTGTGTCCTAGCAGGTCAGTGTTGCCACCCAAATCTACCCAGTGGGCACCCTGATGACCAAACTCCCATGGAGGCTCTGAGTCATTTTCCAGCTGGGAGAGGCCATGTCAGGAGTGTCCCTCACTGTCCCACACTACCCTCAGACCCCAAAGCCTTCCTGCCTCTGACACACCGGGGAATCTCAGGTGGAGAGCCTTGGCTGTGCTGATCCTTCTTTCTGAAGCTGCTCACGATGTCAGAGAGGGGCCAGTGCAGCCGGGAATCCTAAATAAAGGGGGCGTGGGTTGAAGGGAGGTCACTTGTTCCTGCCAGCTGTGCAGGCAGAGCATGTGTGGCACTTGCTATCTGTCGGTGTTTCCTGGGACCCAGAAGCAGAGTTTACTCACATTAACACTCTCATCATCAGCCACCTAAAGGCCTCTCTTTCATATTTTTCTTTATCACCGTTTCAATTCATGTTTTCCTCTATCTCTTGGTCACCAACTCAAGTGTAAATCATGCAGTTCCACTCCAACTTCCAAATCATCTCTACAGATACTTAAAGAATTCATAGTGTGTTTCCATTTCTTAAGCAAATAATTTTTCCTCTTTAGGCCTCATCTGGTTTATTTTTTATTTTTTCTAAGATTTAAACTCAGACTTAAACATGTAGTTTCATCCATGTGTGCCTATGAACCATTTCTGTTACTTCCAACGGGTCAGCACTGTGTAAACTACATTTTAATTTAAACCCTGCACTGAGCAGCCAGGTTGCTGCCGATACCACGTGACCAGTGATGACTTCCTCCTGCACATTTCCCTCCATCTCTGAACCACAGTGGACTAGCTGCATGGAGGGTGCACACTTAATGTTACTATGTGCTGAGGGACGTCCTGCCGGATGGCTGAGCTTGTAAATATCCCAGTTGTAAGAGCTTCTGAAGCTCCACAGCCTGACTGGAAATTTATTTTATTTTTTAAATTGCAACGTTAGTTGTCTGCTCAACACTCACGGGTTTCATGCCTCACTCAGAAGTAACTGCACAATTCTAGGGCATCCACAGGAGCCTATAGGTTTTGCCTGCCCCTGCCCCTGGCTGGCTGATCTCCAAACCCTCTCCCTGGCTTCCTGCTGAGGGGGCTCTGCCTGCTCCTGCCTCTCTTATCCTGCTCCCCTCAAGCCCTTTTGCTTTGCTCTCTGCTCTTCCAGGCAGCTCCTCCCACACAGACGTCCTGAGCTCCACAGAGTTACTTTCACCTCAGGTGGATCAGAACATGTGTTCATGTGACTTTTATTCATCCACATTTTGCCTTCTCTAAATTGCTTTGCTGTGATATTCGTCCATTTTTAGTGACATTTTCATTTTATCTGTCTTTTCTATTTTTTTTTTTCTGAAATCTAGATTGTCCTTGCTAATATCTTTCCATTGTTCCATATCCCTCTGCAATTTTGCCTGTTGGATCCTTCTTCTAACAAAGCACCTTAAATAGTCATTCAGGAACTCAGTTATGTGACTTATCAAAATCCTAGAAACCTCAGCAAGTTCAGCACATGAAAATGCACTCACTCCCAAGTCATTAGCAGAGTACACATAGAAACTAGATTCTCACTCTTACACCCACCCGAATAGGCACGTTATCAGAGACAAAAATGCAAAGGGTGGTGAGGACGTGGAGGAGCTTGAACAGTCGTGATACTCTGGGAACATACTTAGTTTCAACCATTTTTATAAATGGCTTTCTAGTGTGTACTACAGTCATCAGCACCTGTGACCCTACAGTCCCACTCCTGCCACCTGTGACTAGGAGACGTGTATGAGCCCAGGATGTTGGTGTCCACCTGGAGGACTTTACAGAAGCCTTGTTTCAAGCAACCATCATGAGAAACAGCAGAGAGAATGTAAAAAACATGGAGGCGTGGACTAGTTGTGCCAACTTTCTACAATGTTATATACCGACCCAGCAGTACAAAATGACAGGAGTTTCATCACTTGGAACATGGGTGAAATTCACATAGTCACATATAATTTTTAACCAGAAACAAAAGAGTATATACTGTAGGTTTGCATTTATATGATGTTTAAAAATAAATTAGAAATGTGTTGATCATGATCAGAGTAGGTATGACCTGGGGTTACTGCCTGGAAATTAGCTGCAGAGGGACTGGCAGGGGGTTGACATCTGGGCGGTGGTAACAGTGTTTGTGGGAAGGCAGCAGTCTGCGCATGTCATATGTGTGCACTGCGCCACAGGTCAACCAACCATCACCTAAAAACCAATGCAAATCATATCTTTCCATCATGCAAACGTCCATCCTTATTGTCTCCCTGTGAGTCTATATTTCAAGTAGAAGCAACTTCAATTTTGTATGTACAAGAACATGCTCACACTGCTCTCTTTTAACTGGGAAAATCATGATAGCAAATTCTGTAAAAGACATGACTAGAAAGGTGGATTAAAAGTCAAACTCTTTCAAATACTGTTGCCAAAATCCAACACAATATATTAGCAATCTTGATTCTGAGGTTTGTTTTTTTAATTTTCCTTTGAGTTTTGGATACGTGTGCAGAATGTGCAGGTTAGTTACACAGGTATACATGTGCCATGGTGGTTTGCTGCACCTGTCAACCTGCCATCTAGGTTTTAAGCCCCACATGCATTAAGTATTTGTCCTACTGCTCTCCCCTTGCCCCCTGCCCCTGACAGGCCCCAGTGTGTGATGTTCCCCTCCCATACTCATAAGTGAGAACATGCGGTGTTTGGTTTTCTGTTCCTGTGTTAGTTTGCTGAGGGTGATGGCTTCCAGCTTTATCATTGTCCCTGCAAAGGACACGAACTCACTCTGTTTTATGGATGCACAGTATTCCATGGTGTATGTGTGCCACATTTTGGTTTTGTCAAGGAAAGACTGGGGTTTTGATATGGATATAAATGTGGTGGGATGAGGACAGGATCCCTACTGTTTAGGGTGCTGCTGGGGAGAGTGGTGAGAAGAGACAGAGCCCTCAGGTTAGAGGAATGGACATTTGGTTAGAAATTGGACCTGGGTGGTCCTCAGGGACAGTCCTGGTGTGGGGTCTCCAGGCTGTAGCTGTGGAGAGTTCCCTCTAAGAGGAGAAGGGACTCTGTGCATTGTCCCTGCTGGGCTCGGGATGAAATAGGAGTCTGAAGACGCTGACCTTTGGATTGGAAGAAATGACCAGGAAGAAAGGTCCACTCTGTGCTGGTGCAGCCACTGCCCATCCTCAGCCAGGCCTTAGTCCAGCTGCACAGACAGTGGCTCAGATCAATAGTAAGTCAGGTGGGAAGCTTTATAAACAGTTCATCAAGCCACTGACACTCCAGCTCAGGTGCCCCTTATCAGATAAGGGCATTAGCTGCTCACCCAGGGTTGGTCAAGTGGAGGGAAGTGAAGCGGTCATGTGACAGTTTAGAATGTTGTTTTCTAATACAGCTGGGTCTTACAAAGCCTTATACAGTTAGGGGTCAGTTGGGTGCAGGGGTCCCTTGTAGCCAACTGATCATTGGAAACATGTAGCCCATGGCATCTGACTGTGACGCTGCTATGAAAGGGTTGCCCTGTTTTGAATCACCCTCATCTTTCCAAGGGGCTTCATTTGAGGTAAACCACATCCTGTTTGGGGTCTGGGATGGAAAGGAAGAGACAGAGGCCGGGTCTTGTGTCCAAGCTCTCTTCTGGGCTCAGGCATCTATTCCAGGACATCAGCCCTCCCACAGAAACCTTGGGCCAGGACATCTCAGGGTCAGGGCAGTTCATACTTTTGGGGTCTAGAGCACGATCTGGAGGTCTGGAGTGTGAAGACATCTCTGGCCCCGAGGCCTCAGGTACGTTTCTGCCCCAGGTGCATCACACAGCAGTGTGGTCACTGGAAAGACACATGCCTTTAAGAGAATTTCTTCCAACTGTGAAGTGCAGGCCAGAGCTCCTGCTCTGCCCACCCTCAGGGCTGATGTGGGCATCACAGGAGATGGTCGCATATACTGTCCATGTGCTGTAAAGCCTCCCACACAGGCAAAAGAAGAAAAGCCAACCTCCACCCTCCCCTGCCCTGAAGCATCCATGTCCCCTCTCTGGTCACCCACTGTCAAGTGTGTAGCTTCTTCTCCCAGGCATGTAATGATGGAGGGATCATGGAGCATTGAAGAATCAGCCACTTTTTCTAAAGCTTTGACTCTGTTCAATGATCTTCGGCCTCATCATGCTAACCAGTCAGCCCTATTAAAGTGTATAGATGGCAGTGCAGAGAACTGGAGGCTGAGGGGTTGCAGGACATTCCCCGGTTTTCATGGCTCTAAGTGGGATTGAGCCCAGGCCCTCAGGACCCAGCCCCCATGCTCAGTCACTCTGCTCAGCTGCCTTTCTGGACCGTCTCATCATACAGGCATTTTCCACACAACCTTTCCCTCAGGTGTTTCAACTGCACGTGAAAACCCAAGATCTTCCGAAAGCCCAGCGTTGGCTCAGAGGCTGCCGGGGAGTCAGTGCAGTGGGATCCACCGTTTAAGCTCTGCATCAATTATGCTCCGTTTCCTCCGGTCTTCTGCCAACAAGATGTCAGCAGCTCTCTTTACTGTGAGTGCATTTCCCAGGTTCTTAGCTGATGAATTTGAGGAGAAAAGCATTTTCCTCCTGCAAGAATCTATACAGCCCCAGACCAGCAGCAAGTCAAGAAGGGGCCCCGACCAAGCACAGGCGCAGCTGCGGACGGTGAGTGGACGGCACTGCGGATACTCAGCCCTTACATTGATTCAGGAATAATGATCACAGGTTTGTTCCAAAGTTGCATATTTAAAATAAAGCAATAAAAATGCTAAGCCATATTGTTATTCCTGTGAGAAAATTTTAATTTACTATTCAATCAGTAGTGTTTCAACCACATAAAGATACATTCACAGCTCAGCTTTGGTTCACATTTAATAGCGAAACACATCTGAAGCTCTTGATTAGACATTAACTGATTGTTCAACATTTGCCGCAATAGACCGGCCCCAAAACAGTGTTGCAAAATGACTCTTTAATTAATAGATGTTATTATTTGGATAACTTTTACATTAGCAAAAAGAAATAGAACAGATACTGAAGTTAGCACAGGCCCCTTTCCTCCATTTCCCCCGTAACTGACACATCAGAATGGTGCGTTTGTTATGGTTAATGAACCAATATTTACACACTATCAGCTGTATGTCTTAGCATTGTGGATTACTTTCTATTTTGCATTTTCATGGTTTTTTTAAATTTGCAATGTCTTGCTCCACCTTGCATGCACTCATTGTTCTCCTGCTGACAACCCCCTGTTCCTCCTGTCTCTTCCTTGGAAACAGCTAATTTTTTTTTTAAGACCAATCTCACTCTGTTACCCAGGCTGGAGTGCAATGGCGTGATCTCGGCTCACCACAACCTCCGCCTCCTGGGTTCAGGCAATTCTCCTGCCTCAGCCTCCTGAGTAGCTGGGATTACAGGCACGCGCCACCATGCCCAGGTAATTTTTTGTATTTTTAGTAGAGACGGGGTTTCACCGTGTTGACCAGGATGGTCTCGATCTCTTGACCTTATGATCCACCCGCCTCAGCCTCCCAAAGTGATGGGATTACAGGCGTGAGCCACCGCAAATTTTCTTTATATTTTTGTAGAGACAGGGGTCGCACTATGTTGCCTAGGCAGGTCTTGATCTTCTGGCCTCAAGCACTGTTGGGATTCACTCAGGGTGGCCGGCAAGTTATTAAGAGAAATATCAGGGAAAGTTATAAGATATAGCCTCAAACCTTTTAGAAGGCAAAAAGCTTTTCAGAACTTGTAAAAATGGAACAGGCTGAAGGCAGCCGGTTCTTACCTTAGAGCATGAGGTCAGGGGTAAAAATTAGGGGTAATAGAAGCTTCCCCAGTTAAGTCTGTTTACCCCACATTCCTTTGTCTCTAACTCCCTTGTTTACTCATGTGGTCTTAAAACTAACCGAGCCGATGGCCCTCTGCGGGGAGGTCGAAGGGAGATCACCCCTTAAAGGAGTTTGCTCTGGGCCCTGGAACCAAATCTTTAACGTGTTAATTATCCACAAGCATGTTGACTTAGAGCTTCTGTCACTGAATCTAAACTGAATAAATGTGAGGAGGGACAGCTATTGAAGGGTTGGGTAGCTGCAATGGCCCCCTGAGAGCAGCTGACTTGTTCACGGTACTTTGTGTGTGGAGGGTATTTATTCACCTGTCACAGGGTCAGGGTTTGCAGGACAGGCCCCCGCAGGTGGGGATCAATGTCTCAAAGCAATCCACCTGCCTCAGCCTCCCAAGGTGCTGGGGTAAGAGGCGGGAGCCTCCGCACCCAGCCAGCCTTGTTCTAACAGCCTGCACTGACCCTGGCCGACTCTTCCAGAAGACACTGGCTGGAGAGGGCAGTCAGGAGGGGCAGTATCAGGCTTTAAGCTGTGTGAAATGGGAAGTTTTGCCCAGCAGCACCTTCTCTCTGGATTAAGAGTTTTGTGATTGGCAGCCACAGTGAACTAGAGAGTCGCATCCTCCAGGGAAATCCTGCACCTCCTTCAAGGTGTCTGCTGGCTTCTGAGGTCTTTGACCACTGCTTTCCATCTGGGACTCTGTGTTCACCGGCGAAGCAAAAGACCTGAGAAACACCACGCAGCGTGGCTGGTCCTCACGGTCTCTTCTCTCCTGTAATTGCAGGTGGCCTCAGGAAAACAGCCTGGATTCTGCAATCACTGACTCACTGATGAAAAATCCAGATGAAAAGAAAGGCGGGGCTTTCCTGCTGCCTTCAGTCTGGAGATCTGATTCCAGCTTCCCGCTGGGCACAAGGCGGGGCTTTCCTGCTGCCTTCAGTCTGGAGATCTGATTCCAGCTTCCCGCTGGGCACAAGGCGGGGCAGTGGAAGGAGTTTTTGCAGGGGAAGAACCCGGGCCTCATTGTACAGTCCCTGGAGGAGCCATGTCCCTCTAGGCAGCTGGGTTTTCGTGCATGGGACTCTGGGGTCTTCATGGCTGTCATGCGGTGTGACTGAGTGAGTGTGGGAGTGTGTCTCCTCAGGAGACACGTCCCACCTACACAGCACAGGTGTCACATCAACATTCTCTAGGGGAACCCCACCGCCCCTGTGTGCTTTCCACACGTTGACACGTTCATGGCTCATCACAGCCTTACCCACGGGCTCACTTTCCAGCCCCATGCCTCGGAACATGAGGCACAGAGAATGACCCATGCTCCTGGGCTTCTCTGTGAAAGAGATGCAGGTGAGTGAGGGGTGGGGCCCCGTGTGGAAGCTCAGGACCACTGGGTGGCACTCCTCCCCACTCAGCAGTGGGCTCAAGGGTTGCAGAGCAGGGGTGATCCAGCCCCATGCATATGCCTGGAAGTACCTGGACATGTGGAGCTCCAAGACACCACCCACGGTTAAAAGGCGGCCCCAGTGCTCACATAGCCCAGGTCATCTGTGCATATGTCACAGGTTTTCACCCAGCCATTAGCCTAAAAAGTCCAAGCCATGGAAACAGAGTAGAAGGGTGGTGTTGGAGAGTGAAGATAATGGAGAGCTGGTGAAGGGCAGTAAGTTTCAGTGACACGGTGAGTACGTTCTGGAGACCTGGCACACAGCATGGCGACCGTAGTTCATAGTGATGAGCGGCACCTCGGAATCTGCTGAGAAAGCGAACCTGGAATATTCTCACCACACACGCAAACGGCAACAATGTGAAGGGATGGGAATGTTTATGAGCCTGATGGTGGTCATCATGTCACATTGTTTGCATACATCAAACCTTCACATTTCATACCTTATATATACATATTTTAAAATTGTTCAACTCTGTCTCAATAAAGCCAGGAAAATGTCCTCAGAAATATTCAAAGTCTGTGAGCTACACATCCTGGAAGTGATGAATTAGAACGGGCAGGACCCCTGGTGGTCAGTGAGGCCCATCAGCCTGGCTGAAGCACCCCGGGACAGCAGAGTTAGAGCACCAGCTCCTGGCCCACACCTCCCCCTGTAACGAGCTGCCCTTCCGGCCTGTGTGAGCAGGCCCAGGGAGATGTCAGAAGATACTGGCAGTTTAGTGGCAGTTAAACATGACAGAAGAGGTCAGGGGACTTTCTTGTTGCATGACAGTGTAGAGTTGGGCACATGGGGACACTTAGCATTTCCTGATGATTTAGGCGGCCTCTCGCTCCACAGCTGAGTACTCTGAGCCTCATCCCAGTCCTGCTTCTCTTTTCCAAGCCTCTTCCACCCAGGAGGATGACCCAGCAGCAGCTGAGCCCATTTGGAAAACCCGCCACGTCCAGGCACGGCAGGGCTGCATCCATCTCAAGCCAGCGCCCCAAGTCATCCGCAGGCAACACCGCCAATGCACTCCCAGCCAGCCCCTCTGTCCTCCTAGCCACCCTGAGAGGCTGCTGGGGGAAGAGTCCCACCTCACAGCAAGGAGGGAGTGCCTGTCTTTGTCCAAAATAGGGGTGACGCTTTGTTGATTTATTTCATTTCAAATTGGCTCATGTATGAAAATCTGGCAATATACATAACATGTGATACATACTGTTTCCTGGCAAGACAGGGTCAGTCATGAATGGCAGCCTCTGCTTATAAACAAACCTGGAGAGGGCCTGCCCTCAGCACCTGTTCTTCCTTCTTCTAGGACTAAGAATTTTCCAACTGCCAGCTGAAATAGACTTGGGAGACCCACACTCCAGGGAAAGCTCCTGCACAGCCTACAGGTGTCCTCACCCTCCCTGAGGGGCTTTGACTGGACTACAGTTTCCCCTGTTTTTCTAAAGCAACCTGTTCTGTAATTATGATACAGAAGTGCCGGGAAGGGAAGAGTGTGGTACCTTTAAATGATACAAAACAGGGGAAGGGAAGCGCTGGGTAGAGGAGGCTGAGGTCCCTGGTAGGGCTCCACCCCCATGGACCTAGGTGAGGACAAGCACTCCTGCCTTCGTGCCCAAATGTTGCATTTCCCAAGACCACCCTGGCCCACCACGTTGAGAGAAGCACATCAGTGAAGCGACACAGAGGTGGCTGAACGTTGCGAGGGATGCCCTGTCAGGTGCCAGCATGTGGTCAGGCCACGGGCAGAAGCAGAATGACGTGGAGTTTGGCCAGAGTGGTTGAAGAAGAGTCCCACCGCTGAGGAAGTGTTGGGCCACCAATGTCACACCTCTAGGGGAAAGCCATCTCCCTGCTGTCTTCCCGATCTGCTGAGAGCTTCTCCCACTCAGTAAAACCTTGCACTCATTCCCCAAGCCGGCGTGTGATCCGATTCTTCCCCTACACCAAGGCAAGAAACCCTGGGATTGAGAAAGCCCTCTGTCCTTGTGACAAGGTAGAGGGTCTAATTGAGCGGGCTAACAGGCGCCACCTGTAGACAGCAAGCTGAAACAGCACCCTGTAACACTCCCACTGGTGCTTCAGTTGCAGTCACCCCTGGACACTGCCGTGGGGTCAGAGCCCCCGTCTGAAGAAGTGAGCCGCACCCCCATCACACGCCCTGTGAGGGGAACAAGGGAACCCTTCCCGTTTCAATTCCAGATCGTCCCGAGAGTGAGTAAAAGTGGTGCATGATCGGGAATCACTCGCTTGCTGAGAAGAAGTGGAGGTGACGTGGAAAGAGGAACTTTCCTTTCGGCTTTGGTTGGGGAGGCTCCTTGATTCTGGGTTCCTATGAGGGGTGAGGATCAGGGAAGTGGTGATGGAAGCTGATTTTCCAGATAGAGAGTAATGGGCATGTTTCAGGGAGCAGGTGTACTCCCCTTCAGATGGTGGGAGGCTGGTGTACGGGGGCAGGCGCTCTTCATGTGAATGTGCCCGCCGCTCTCGGAGTGCGGCTGTCTGGGAGGTCCTGCATTCACATCTCCCCTGGCAGCACAGCCACTGTCGTCAGTTTCCAAATGAAAAACTCGCATCTCCATGATTGCATATTTATTTATTTATTTATTTAAATTTTATCAAATGTATGCTTTGCATGTGTGTAGTTCATGACACTCCAGGCTGTGGCCAGGGCCAGGGGAGATGAGGGTGGCTCCTGGGGACAGTGAGCTGTCCCTTCCACTCTGCTGCAGCCTCCCTGATTTTCCAGAATGGGTTTGCAGGGCCATGCTCTTGACTCTGCTTACAATTTGCCCCCAGCTGTGAACCCTTTAGGACCTGGATGTGACCCACTGTTTAGCACCCCCAGGGCCTCACAGAGTGGCCAGTACTTGTGCCTGTGTGCAGGAAGTGCCTAGTACATGAAAGGTAGCACTTGTCCATTGATAGCTACTCTGCAAGGAAAAACCAGGGGAGGCGGGGTGATGTCCCCCACGAGTCCCGATCCCCAGCACTCTGCTCTCCAGGGTGGCAGTCATTAGCCATGGGTGTCTATTTTAATTAATTTTTTTTAATGTAATATCTCGTCCCTCATCACGCTGGGCAGGTTTCCAGCACCCAGGAGCCCTGCACACAATGCAGAGAGAACATCCCGTCCGCACAGGGTAGTCTTGCTGCAGCGGCTCTGACCTGGCACAGGGTCTGTTTGTTGGATCACTGACCTGAAGCCTGCCTGTAGCAGTTGCGGCCCCACATTGATAAGGCTGGCGGTGAGAGCTGTAAAGACCTAGAGGACAGGGGAGCGGCAGGTTGAAAGGGGGTCCTCTCTTGATGGGAAAGTTTGCAAATGTGAGCAGTGACTTGATGAAGGCCTCTGATGCCAGAGAGGCCAGATCAGTTCTGAGAAGGCAGAGGACAGGGCAGGGAGTTGCTGTGGGAGCTGGTGTGGCCTCCCCTGTGGCAAGCAGGACTGTGAGCTCCTCCGGGTGACACCTTTCTTGCTGGTGCTTGTGTCTCCAGAGCTTGATTGGTCGGTCACAGGAGACATGATTCCAGCAGTGACAATGAAGACACTCCAGGTAGATGCACACACTGGAGAGAGGGCGCCACAGAAGAGGCTTGAGACGTCAGTCACCACCAGCAGGGGTCTGTCTGCGTCCCTGACTCAACGATGGGTGAATAAATGCACTCTCACACCTGCTTCAGTGATTCAAGCGGGCTCGGGATGGTCATTGGCTGCTTTCAGAGGGTGGCTGCAGCCAATGGACCAGACCCCTGTCCATCCTCACATTTATTCAGTATGAATTTCGTAACAGGGATTCTAAGCCAACATGCTTGTGGATAATTAACACGGTGAAAAGAGTGACCCAGAGCAAACACCGTTAACGGGTAATTCCCCTTTCACCTCCCCCTGAGAGGAACATCCAGCAAAAAGTTTACATGAGGGAAAGAGAAGAGGCAAAGGGATGTGGGGTCAACACCTAACTGGGAAAGCCTCTCATCATCCCCAGCTTTTCCCAAACATAATGGACCGGCTGCCTTCAGCCTGTCCCAATAAAACCTCTCAGCCTTCCAAAAGGCTTGAGACTGATCTATAACTTTCCCTAATATTTCCCTAATATTTTGCCAGCCACCCCAAGTGAATTCCAACAGAGGCTTCCCAGGGGCAGCCCAGCCAGGCCTGCTGCTACAGAGACGAGGAAGGGGGGGGGTGAAATCAGAAAAAAAGGAAATATGTGTAATTTGTAAAATGCTAACGACACAGTTTAAAAAGCGATTATGTCTATGGCCTTTGACTGTCACGTCTGTCACCATCTTTTCTTGCTTTGCTTCTCAAAGATTATCTTCGCCACGTGACCGGATCTTTTCTGCCTCTGCCACCCCCAAATATCAGACTCTTGGGTTTTGTTGGTTATGGTCTCTTGAGAACTGAGCATCGAGCGATGGGGCTGGGTCTTGGTGCCGGCCTGCACTGCGGGATATCCACGGGCACAGCTCTCTGCCAGACACTAGAGCCTGGGCCTGAGCCCTCCCAGAGTGCGTCAGGTGGGGGTGGAAGTGGACCTCTCCCGTCTGCACTGCACTCCCACGTCTAGTAGCAGCAACTTGGCGTCTCCGCCCCTCCTCTTACTCCTGGTTTAACGACACGCCTGCGGTTGTGGAACTTCAAGAATCGGCCTCAGTGTGGAGCAGTTTTAGCAAACTCAGCCCCTTCTGTGATGACCTCTGCAGCTGGGACAGCCCCTCCAAGTCCTGACCTGGGTGAGGGGCCAGGGGTTCATCACTGCTCACGGCTCAGTCATGGAGCACCGGCGGTCCCTGGAAGTGCAATTGAGTGACCACTTATCCAACTGCAAGACCATAAGGCATCTCCGATGACGCTGGTTGACCAGCAGTATTCAGGCATTTGGGAAAGCACACACAGCCCTGAAGAGGCATCGTGATGGACACCGTCAAGTCCACTAATGTCCACCCAGTGCACTGTTTAGACATGCGCATTTCATGGGGCAGTTTCTCCAGGAATCTGTTTAACCTTTTTGCCCAGAAAAAAAAAAAATGTCAAGAGGTCGTCAGTGGAAGGAGCTATAGAACCTGCTGGTCTCCGGCGGTAATTGAGGGTCACTGTCCTCCTCCTCCACTGCCCTTCCAGCTGCCCCAGCCGGATACTGAATGTGTCCACAAAGCCATGTGTGGATATCCAAGTCCCAGTGCGATGGCCTCAGGGAGCACAGCCTCTATGCAGTGAGTAGGTCATAAGGGCTGAGGCCTAATGAAAGAGACTCCCATACCTTCTCCCACCCCCCCCCACCCCCGCAAGGACGCAGCAGAAAGCTGCCCACAAAGGAAGAGGCAGGCCCTCCCCAGGCATCACCTCCCCAGTGCCTCCATGTTTTACTTCCCAGCTTCTGGGACAGTGAGAAGTAAATTTCTGCTGCGTGTGTGCCACCTAGTTCACAGGACTTTACCACAGCGCCCTGCACGGGCCATCCACGTCATGTGAAGAGGCCCACTGTGCCACGGAGCACAGCAACACCCGGCCTCCTGCTCAGGCTGGGCCCCGCGACAACAGGGCAGCCTTGTCACCAAGCAGGGAGCCTAAACTCCGACGGGGACCCCTGGGCCCTGGTTGCTGGTGTCACCTATGAGACCCTGGGCTAATAGATTAGACTGGGTTTCTGATGGATGCAGCGGGCAGAGCGCTGGTGATGACGGCCCCAGCACTGCAGCCACAGGGGAGTGAGCGGCCCTCCAGGAGCTGTGGACAGTGACGCTTCCTGAGTCACCACAGCCTGGGAGGCAGCTCCTGAAAACAGATGCAAGACCAAAAGGTCAGGAGGGGAGATGGGGAAGGAAGGCTCAGTGTTGCCTGCCCTCCCCCAAGCTGCGCAGGCAGCCAGGACCGTGAGCAGGAGAGGAGCCCGGCCTTAGTGTAGACGGCCCAGTGCGGTGCTGTTCTAGACCCACTCCTGCTGGGCCAGCCCCAGTGCCTGGGGTCACACCGGAGCCCTGTGGGGTGGGGCTCAGACACAGCAGCTCCTCTCCAGGGGACTCATGGGACAGTCTCCACTACTGAGTCGCTGCATATCAGACGCTGTGGACTCATGGTACCCGGGCCTGGAGGAGTCTTCCCACTGTCCTTACCCTGCAGAGCCTGGCCCAAGGTGTCAGCTGTGGTCCCAGGGACATAGGGTGCTGCCCTTGTTCCTGCAGGCATTTCCTGTTCCCAGTGAGCACCGCACAGGCCAGCGTGGAGGACACAGGAAGAAGAGCAGCAGCAATGCTGGCGAAACCACGAGGGACTGCTCAGGGAGACGCGTGAAGGGCGCCGCATGGCCCCTTGGCCAGAGAATCTGTGCAGATGCCCACTAAGCATGTAACATGTATAGAGCATCATGAGTCTGAAATGGAAAGTTAAGTCATCATGCTGTCTCATTACACAAACACAATGACGGCCCAGATGGAGTCGAGCATGAAGATCTCTTGACGGGATCATGGACAGGCGCACCTCTGTTACCCGCTGCCAGGAGCACAACCGCTCTGCAAATGCTTGCTCACTCTTCCCGGAGCTCACATAGACTCTGTCCTAAGGTATTACATTCTAGCCTTAGTGAAGTGCCCAAGAGAAACAAGAACGTGTGTCCACATAATGATTTCCGGAGGAAGGGACATTGCAGGATTGTTCACAATGGGTTAAGCCGGACACAACCCAAGTGGCTGCCAGTAGGAGAAGAGACTAAAACACGTCCATGCAGCGCAGCCCTGCCCGACACACACACACAACACCACGAGTGAATTTCAGAGCTGCCGTGTCGAGGGCTGGAAGGTCAGGGTGACAGAGGACGCGTTACATGTTTCTCCCAAGATGAAATCCTACACAAGAGAAATCTCATCTGTAGTGACAGAAAGCAAATTCCTGGCGCTTGGGGCCAGGGCTGGTGGAGAGTCTGTACGTTCACTGTGGAGCAGTTAAGGGATTTTCCCTCTCTGTCTCTCTCTCACACACACACATCTGTTTATCCATTTCTACATATTAGTCATTTCTCACAAGCTGAGCTTTTAATATAGACACATATGATTTCATATGAAGCCTACCTCAATAACACTGATTTCAACACGGAACTTCGCTATTTGCATCAAAGCAGCCCATGGCCGAGTCATGGAGAGGTGGAGAAAAGAGGGGACGGCTTTCTCAGGACCGTCAGGCCTTGTACCCTGGGTTGGGGTGGAAGAACTCAGCAGAGGTGCAGCCTGGCTGGAGTGGGGACCGGCCCTTGCCCTGACGGTGCAGGGGAATTTGGGGCTTCCTTTCCCGTGGTGTCGAGCACTGTGTGATCGGCACTGAGGCTGCTGTCCCATGTCAGTGTCATCATCAGCCTCCTGCACTTACTGGAGCCCAGGGAAGCTCTGGGAGGCTGAGCTGACTGGGGCCGAGACCTGCCCTGGGATTCAGAGCAGGTTCATCCCATCAGAGCAGATGTTGAGGCATTTCCCGGCTGTCCTGGCAGCAGGACCCCAGTTACCCCCAATGTTGCTGGTGTTCCCTTCGGGTGGAGATTCTGCCTCCTGGAGGCTCAATCCTGAGGACCGCAGGGTCAGCACAGGCTGAGACCTGACTTCTGGAGGGACAGAGAAGCTGGAAACTGCAGAGTCCAGGACAGTGTGTGCTCAGAGAGGAGAGAGGGGTGTGTGGGGGTGAGAGAGGGAGAGAGAATGACCATGCCCCTGTGGCCTCAGGGAGCCGTTCCCTCCAAGGCAGGTGTGAGTGGCCTCCGTTCCTCCCAGCACCTCCCCACACCCAGAGGGCAGCTCTCCATGCACATCCATCTCTGGGCTGGTTCTGCTCTGCGAGACCTGTCTTGGAGCAGTTTGTTTGCACTAGGGAGGAGGGGTGTAGAGCAGATGAGCCAAATGTTAACAATTCCCCCTCCTCAGAGTGCCGGGCCCGGCAGAGGGACGGACGCCATCCACTGTCTTCCCGGCAGGTCTGGGCTGCAGGTGCAAGACCCACAGCTGTGCGGACTTTGGGTCTCAGGAAGCCCAGGGCAGCGGGGACCTCACGGACCCACCTTCCTGCTCCCCCCACCACAGCCATGCCCACGGTGCCCTGCTGTCACCAGCTGTCTCTCAGCGGGTGACCAGGAGAGATTCTCTACTTTTATATTGTAAAAGGGCTTGTGCAAGGGACTTCAGGGGCCTGCGCCAAATGGTTTGTGTGGCCGAGGTGCTGTCCTGGGAGTTCTAGGGGAACTGGTTGTGGAGCTAAAGCGTAACAGCGCCCTGCAGTGGAGACGCTGCCCGCCCTCCATCTGCTGAGGCTTCAGTTCTCACCTTGTCCCAGGGAGGTTAGCTCATTGTTTGGAAAGGAGACAAAAGAGAGAATAAAGAAAAATAACAAAGAAGAAATGCATCAACAGCCTCCATCTGCAAACGCTCTCGGGCTGGAGGAACACAGCATTTGTAGGAAATCAGCAAGAATTTACTGTCTTATTAAAGAGATTGGCCAAGTGTGCAGAGCAGAGAGCCCGGCCATGGGGCTGGGAGGAGGAGTCAGGCTGTGAAGGGCTGTGTGCTGCTCTGATGTCTGGAGATCGTCCTTCCTAGAGAGGAGTCCCTGGAGAAGGGAACCCACAGCAGGAGCAGGGTCACGTGGAGCTGGGTTAAGACCTGAGAGCCCCTAGGAGAGAGTGATTGGCCCGAGGAAGGCAGCGGCCATGGAGAGAAGAGGAGGGCGAGTCCGGGGGCTGTTAGCAGTGAGGGTGGTTAGTGGCCGTGTCCCCCTCACATGTCGTCTGGCTGGGACAGAGGAGAGCATGTCCGTGTGCAGGGTGAGTGCCGACGCGTCAGCCCTGGACGCATCACTGGACACACCAGGCTCCCGGTGCGGAATCAGTTGCTGAAGCGCATGTGCGGATGGATGTGGCTGTACTGACCGGGATTTCCAGGCACAGAAAACAGTTCGGATCCTACTAATTTAGTCCGAATCCTGGGGGCTGGGCGTTGGGCTGTGTTGCCTCATCCGTCTGTGCGTTCCCGAGATGCCCGAGGCTGCCTGTTTGCTCGTCTCTCTCCTGCTCCTGGGCATGTCTCACTAAGAGGCAGGTGGCTCCTGAGGGGCTCCACAGAAGGTAGTGGAAAGACGCTCACAGTCACCGTCTCTGGGCCCAGGGGTTTTGTCTTACACACTTTCTGTCTGAACATGGCGAGGAGCTAAAGCAGCTTCCACTGCCAAGAGCTGTAGCTCAGTGAAAATCAGACTCAGCCTGAGCCCTGGTGCTTGCCTGAGTCTGGGTCATATCTCAGGAGGAACCAGGGATGTGTCCCAGCATGTCATATAGTCACCAACACAGAAGCCACTGCTCAGGGTGCAGGTGAACAGATGTCCCCGGGGATGCACAGGTGGC
Organism: Saguinus oedipus; assembly: GCA_031835075.1. Taxonomy (NCBI): domain Eukaryota; kingdom Metazoa; phylum Chordata; class Mammalia; order Primates; family Cebidae; genus Saguinus; species Saguinus oedipus. The sequence continues at coordinate 219,734,173 of CM063169.1, read as the reverse complement.
TGCGTCAGCACACGGTGCAGGTGAGCCTGAGACACCCCCGGGGATGCACAGGTGGGGAGTGGCCGAGTCAGCACAGGCCAGGAGAGGAGCCTGCAGGCGCAGACGGGTGAGTGTGGGCACCCACTAGTATAAGGCTCACGGGGTCTAAGGTGCAGGAGCTGACACAAGCTGGAAACTGAAACCTGGTCTCCAAGGCCTGCCCGGCCTGTGCAGTGAGCGAGGAGCACGGGGAGAGGAGCCCAGGCCCGGGGGGACTCAGCCCCTGACCCTGCCATGGAGTGGGAGTGCCCAGGCCTCCTTTCCTTCCACCCTCTCCAGAGGAAGGGCTGCTGCAGATGCGTTTCCGTCTGGGACTGCCCAGCCCTCCCTAAGCCCCGGGGCTGGGGCTGGGCTCACGCTGCAGACCGAGGAGGGGGAAGGTTTGCTTTATCCATTGGGGGAGCCCTGAGAGGTAGCACCTGCCGAGACCATGCAGAGATCCCTGCTCAGGAACTCTGCTGGGCCAGAGAGGACCCGGCTGCTGAATACCCCCATCAGTGAGCCCAGGACCCAGCCTGAGTCCCTGGCTCCTTGGAGTAAATGATCATTTCTAAGTAGCTGTGTAGGGACCACATTGCCATCCCTCGTGCCTCTCCCGGTCACATGCCACACACTCCACCATGGTCCAGAGACCCGAGAGCCCCGCTGGTCCCTGCCATTCACCAGCCACAGTTCACACATCCATGGTTCCACTCCCACGTGTGGGCCTGAGGGCTCTTCTCCCTCTCGTCACACACCACGTCCCACCGTGGCAAGACAGTCCTCATAACCCTCCCCACCTGTCCCCATCTTCACCCTTGATGGGACAGGGGCCCATCAACAAAAATGCACAGGGACATTATTCAAGAGACCATTTTTAAGAAAAGAAAGACGCGCTTCTCTTGTGACTCCTCCATCCTGAGGAAGATAAGCAAGGACACCATCCTCCCAGCATGCACCAGAGCCACAGCCCGGAGAGGGCGAAGGGTGGCGGGGCCCCCACCAGGAGGGTGTGCACCTCAGGGTGGGATTGGGGCTCTGGAGAAATGCGGAAGGCTTGGAGTTGCCCATAGAAATAAGGACCAGGACCAGGAAGTCCCCAGACACCCCCTCCCAGCCTGAGACTCAGTTCAGTCATATTTACTAAATATAATTTACAGTAATTCACCTGAAATTCTTAACAGTGTATTCTACCACCCATCATTGAAGATTCTGGACATTATTTTAAAGGCCTGTTTTAGTTCTGGGTGACAATCTGGTCCCCTTTCCTGTTCTCTTGCCTCTCGGGCAAGGAATCAAGACGCCAAAGACGACCTCATTCTTCTTGACAGGCTCCGGCTGAGGAATAAATGCAGCCCCTCCATTCATTGGACGTCACCCCGGTGTCAACCCCACCTGCCTTCCTCAGTCCAAGGCGAATGGCTGAGGCGGAGGGAAGTTCACCCTCCTGACCAGGAGCCTGACACCACCGGGCCACACTGGAAGGTGTCACCAAAATGGCGACAGCCTCCTTGGGATGCTCTAGTTTGCATCCGGGCCCCAAAGTATTCCCACAATGACCCGTGCACAGGACAGGGCCCGAGGACAGGGCCAGGCTGCTCTACCCATGCGGACGATGCCCTGCAGGGGACCCGAACACCCAAATCGGGGGGAAGGTGAAAGCCATGAACTCTGTGCTTTCAGAAAGCTCCCCACGCACCTAAGGGTCCAGGGCCTCTGTGATACTCAACCTAATCCTGTCACCATGGTCAATGACAGTCCCAACCAGGTGAGCTGTCCCCAACACAAGAGGGGTCCTGCCTACCCCAGAATAGTTCAGTTGGCCCATGCTCCCAGAGCGGGGACACAGCCCCTGCATGAACCCCTGATCCTCCGTCAGTACTCTGTGGGATGGGTCTTCATGTGAGAATGTCCCTCATTCCCGAGTGTCCCAGGCCCACTGAAGTCTGGGCATGAGCAGCAGATGACCTTGGGGTGAGGGGAGATCTCCTTCCTCTGAGCCTCGGGAGAGGACAGTCCCAGAGACTGGACAAGCAGTTGGAGGGAAGGCAACCTTACTCGGAGCTGCTCAGTGGAGCTGGGCTTGGGGCTACTGGACCCAGTGACCACCAGAAGCTCTCAGACCACACATGTCCTAGACCCTGGGCTGGCACGGGTGGGGCCATCACGTCCTTCCTCATCCATCATGCCCTTGGAGGCTGCTGAGCCCTGAGGACTGATTGATGCCTGTGTAGATATAATCAGAACTGGCCAGGCACGGTGGCTCACACCTGCAATCCCAGCACTCCGGAAGATTGAGGCAGAAGGACTGCTTGAGACCAGGAGTTCAAGACCACCCTGGGCAACATAGTGAGATTCCATCTCTACAAAAATAAACAAAATTTTAAAAGTAGGCTGTCATGGTGCCCTGTGCCTATAGTCTCAGCTACTGGGGAAGCTGAGGCAAGAGAATCACTTGAGCACAGGAGTTCAAGGCTGCAGTGAGCCGTGATCACACCACTGCACTCCAGCCTGCGCAACAGAGCAAGACCTCATCTCTGCAAAGAATAGAGAAGGCCATGGGAAGATGGAGGCGGTGGCTGGAGTGACACAGTGGTAAGCGAATGAATGACAATCGCTGGCAAGTAGCAGAAGCTAAGAGGCAGGGAGCAGACCTCCTCTGGAGCCTCAGGAGCCAGCCCTTTGCACCCCTCGAATGAGGGCTTCTGGCCTCCAGCGCTGGGACACCGTGAATTTCTGTCATCGTAAGCAACCCAGTCCCTGGCAGTTAGTTACGGACGCCCCAGGACACTCATCCAGCCGTCTGACAAGGGCAAGCTCCAAGGAAGGGATTTCCTCCTTATGTACGTTGTTTGAAGATTTTACAATAATTAACTCTTGTATGGCTAATCATTGTTAACAACACAAACAAAATAGTAAAGAAATGACCTACATCAGTTGGGAGTTTGGTCTGCCGCTTATCAAGTGTGGAATCTTGAACAGGAGTTAAACATCTGAATGTCTCCATCACGTCTTCTGTAAAGTGGGGGTGCTCACACCCAGGGGGCTCACCACCCAGGTTGAGGCCGGACTCTCCCTGGGCCCCTGTTCTCTCACCAGCCACGTCCACTCTTCCCCCAAAATGGCGCTAGTGACTGTGATGGCTTTCCATTCCCACCACGTTTGTCTCTAACCCCAGCTCCAGCAGATCCATGTCAGCAGAACACAACTGAACGATCCTCTCCTTCTCACACCCCTTCAGGGCTTCCTCAACACCCACCAGATCAGGTGCAAGCTTCCCGGCCTTGCTGGATACCCTCCACGTTCTGAGCTCCACCTGCCCTTCCATCCCCAGCCTTCCCCACCCCTGGTGGAAAAAAGCTGGGTGTGTGGATGGTTTCCGAATGCTGAGCAAGGCCTTTTGCAGCCAGTCCACTCCTTACGCTGTCCCTATGGGGGTCTCCACCCTAAGCCTTTCCAGCCTGGAGGCTCCTCCCAAGGCCACACAACAGAAGTGACTTCCCTGTCCTTTGAATTTTGATAGCACCAGGCCTATCCCCCATTAAACTGCAAACTCCTTTTGTGGAAAAGAACTTTATTCATTACTGTACTATCACACTATCTTATGGAGAACAGATTGTCAATAAATATTTGCTGAATAAAAGAATAACAGTTACAAAACACTTGAGTTATATGGATTAATATCGGTTCTAAAACTGAGAAATTACAAACAGCACTGATATTCAGCCAGTACACACAAGTCTGGGCACAGCAGTTGTGAAATACTGAAATACCCACTGCCACTGACCCTTAGCATCCAGATGCCCCCACTGCCACTGCTGTCCTCCCTGGAGCACCTGGACCTCCCACAGGCTCCTAACTAAAGGGCTGACCACAGCCGGGAGCACCCAAGACCCAGCAGCCACATGGCCGGGTCCGCTGGAGAAAGCGTCCATCCCGACTGATCAGGTCCTGCAGGGTTTCAGTGTTAAATATTTTGATAATATCTCTGATTATAAATAAGGCTCAATTACATAGTTAGAAAACGATGCTTCTCCTCATTGCGAAGTCTCTTAGAAGACTCCATAGATCCAGGGCGAAGTGGAAAATGATAGTGCGTCCATCTCTGAAGGTTTTGGGCATATTCATTAGCATTCCGCCTTCACATAAACCAGAAGATATGCAGTTTCCTGCCTAGAGAGACAGAAGACACATCAGCACAGCAGCATGAAACCTTCATCAGAAAAGGATGCTTCATTAACCCATGGCAGGACAAGTGTCAGCAAACATCCAGGCAGCTGGATCAAGCCTTTCTCTATCCATCACCTCGGAGAAGAACAAAATGGACGGCCTGGGAAGATGAGCACTAAGTTTCTGTTAGTTAGTATCTAAAGCAGAGGCTAACAAGCTCCAGGCACACAAGCCAAATCCAACCCTGTCGGGCTTTTTAAATAAACTTTCAACTTCCACGTCAGATTCAGCGGGCACATGTACAGGTTTGTCACGGGTGTGTGAGCACGGTACACCACAGTTAGCTTTTCACCCCCTCCCTCCCCCGTCCAGCAGTTCCCAGTGTCTCTTGCTGCCATCTTTAAGTCAATGAGTACCCAGTGTTTAGCTCCCATTTGTAAGTGAGAATGTGCATTGTTTGTTTTTTGATGAGACTGGTTCTTGCCCTGTCACCAGGCTGGAGCGCACTGGCACGGGAATAGCTCACCGCAGCCTCGTACTCCTGGGCTCAAGTGATCCTCCTGCCTCAGCTTTAGATGAGTAGCTGGGACTCCAGGTGTGTACCACCATGCCTAGCTGTAACTTTTAATTTTTTTTTGTAGAGCTGAGTCTTGCTTTGTTGCCCAGGCTGGTCTTGAACTCCTGGCTGAAAGTGATCCTCCCGCCTCGGCCTCCCAAACTACTGGAATTAAGGGTGTGAGCCCACACCCAGCCTCCAAGCCCATTTTTGGAAATAAATTTAACTGGCCCCCAGCCACGCTCATTGGCCCAGGTACTGTCTGTGGCTGCTTTTGCTCCACGGGGCAGAGTTCAGTGGCTGCAGCAGACACTGTGCAGACCATGAAGCCTGAAGAACTTTCTCTCCAGCCCTTTACAGGGGAAGCATTCACCTGATCCACTACTTTTCAAATGACCAGGCCTATCTCTGTAGCTGAAAATCACCTCAGATAGCGGTTCTCATATACAATCTCAAAGCTCAGCTAAGAAAACTTATGAAATCTCTCTGCTTTAACTTCATCCAGCCTCTTTCTCTCCAGCTTCTCCTCTGTGCTCATTGGTTATAAACATATTTATTGATACTCACTAATGCAAGCCAGACAAAGAATTATGAAAAAGGTCATCCTTCCTCCAAAACAGCTCGTAGTCTAATGTTACAGCAAGTTACGTAGGCAAACAGTTTTAAAAACCAGTGGCCAGGCACGGTGTCTCACACCTGTAATCCCAGCACTTTGGGAGGCTGAAATGGGCAGATGGCTCAAGCCCAGGAGTTTGAGACCAGCCTGGCAACACAGCGAGACCTCATCTCTACAAACATGTTTTTAAAATATGCCAGGCGTGGTGGTGCATGCCTGTAGTCCCAGCTATTCAGGAGGCTGAGGTGGGAGGATCGCCTGTGCTCAGGGGTTCAAGGCTGCAGTGAGCTACGAACACACCACAGTGCTCCAGCCTGGGCAACAAAGCAAGACTCCATCTCTAAAAATAATGTTTAAAATAACGGTTGTGATCTTTGCTGTAATATTCCTGGAGTGTGACGTGTGAGGCAATCGGGGGAGTGGGGTGAGTGCTGAAGATGAGGTGGACAGTGAGCCATCAGCATGTCAGTAACAGGGGAATCGGATTGCACACTGAAATTATAGTATTAGAGTATGTGGGGTTTGTTCATATACATAATTTTACCAGTGGATTTCATACCTTCAAATGTTTTCTTTTTGCATGCTAGTGTTTTTTTCTTTCAGTTTGAATTATTCTTGTTAGCACTCACCTTTTTTCCTTCTTCTTCTTCTTTTTTTTTTTTTTTGAGACGGAGTCTTGCTCTGTCACCATGCTCTGTCACCAGGCTGGAGTATGGTGGCACAATCCTGGCTCACTGCAACCTCCACCTCCTGGGTTCAAGCAATTCTTCCGCCTCAGCCTCCCGAGTAGCTGGGACCACAGGGGCGTGCCACCATGCCCGGCTAATTTTTGTATTTTTAGTAGAGACGGGGTTTCTCCATGTTGGCCAGGATGGTCTCAATCTCTTGACCTCTTGATCCATCCACCTCGGCCTCCCAAAGTGCTGGGATTACAGGCTTGAGCCACCGTGCCCGGCCAGCACTCACTTCTTGTAACACACGTCTGGTGGTGGTGAACGCTCTCATCTTTCGTTTGTCTGGGAAAGACTTTATGTCTTCTTCATATTTGAAAAGACGCTTTTCTAATACAGTACTTTTTTTATTATTATTAAGGCAGGGTTTCACCATGATGGCCAGGCTGGTCTTGAACTCCTGACCTCAGTTGATCCACCCACCTCAGCCTCCCAAAGTTCGGGGATTACAGGCATGAGCCACCGTGCCAGCCCTCTAATACAGTATTCTCAAACGGCAGTGTTTCTCTTTCAGCACTTTGAAAATGTCATCCCTTTCCCTCCCGAACCGTGTGATTTCCATTGAGAAAATCAATTGGTTGCCAGACCAATTGCAGCTTCTTTATCTGTTATTTGCTTCTTTTCCCTTGCTGGTTTTAGGACCCTTTCTTTGTCCTTGACCTTTGAGCATTTTGTGATTGTCTGCCTTTCGGCAGCCTTATTTGGGTTGAACTGTCTGGTGTTCTCTGACCTTCTTGTTCTTGGGTATTTGTCTCTTTTTCAAGTTGGGAAAGTTTTCTGGGCTTTTGTTTGTGTTTGGTTTTGAATCAGCTTTCCACCCTTTGCTCTTGCTCAACTCGCTTTTGTGTGTTTTTGTTTGTTTTGAGACAGAGTCTCGCTCTGTCGCCAGGCGCCAGGCTGGAGTGCAGTGGTGCAATCTCAGCTCACTGCAACTTCTGTCTCCCAGGTTCAGGCAATTCTCCTGCGTCAGCCTCCCGAGTAGCTGGGACTACAGGCGTGCGCCACCAAGTCCAGCTAATTTTTGTATTTTAGTAGAGACGGGGTTTCACCATGTTGGCCAGGATGGTCTCGATCTCTTGACCTCAGGATCCACCCGCCTCGGCCTCCCAAAGTGCTGGGATTACAGGCGTGAGCCACCAAGGCTGCCTCAACTCCCTTTTGAACACCAAGAATTATTAGATTTGGTCTTTTGAGGTAATTGTCTATATTTAGCAGATAATTTTTTGTTTTGCTTCTCTATTTTGTAGAAGCCTGTCTTTGAGCTTGCTGGTTTTCTCCCTCTACTTGATTCATTTAGCTGATTGAGAGCCTCTAATGATTTTTTTTTTTTTTTTTTTGGAGATGGAGTCTCACTCTGTCACCCAGGCTAGAGTGCAGTGACACCATCTCAGCTCCTGCAGCCTCCGCCTCCCGGGTTCAAGCAATACTCCTGCCTCATCCTTCCGAGTAGCTGGGACTACAGGCTCAGGCTGCCATGCCTGGCTAATTTTTTTTTTTTTTTTTTTTTAGTAGAGACGGACTTTCATCGTGTTGCCCAGGCTGGTCTCGAACTCCTGAGCTCAGGCAGTTCACCTGCCTCGGCCTCCCGAAGTGCTGGGATTACAGGAGTGTGCCATCCCTTCACCGTGCCCATCCATGAATTCTTTAGTTGAGTGAATTTATTTCTCAACCCCAATATTTCTCTATTTGATTATTCAAAATTTCAATTTCTGTGTTAAATGTCTCCTGTAAATTACTGAATTACTTTTGTATGTTATCGTGGAGAGCACTGACTTTTCTCGAAACTGCTGTTTTGAATTTTTGGTCAGAGGTTCACATATTGTCTCGTTAGGGCCAGTAACCGGTTCCTTGCTTTGTCCATTTGAGGTCAGCGTTCCCCTCTTTGCTGTTGTTTCCTGTCATGTGAGTCTATGTCTTTGCATTAAAGGATTTGTTGTTTATTTGTGTTCTCTGTCTGGCTTGTTTCGGTTTTCATCTGATATGTTTGCTTGGAGTTTTTTTTTTTTTTTTTTTTTTTGAGTGCACAATAGTTTTGTTATTTACAAATACTCAGCAGTCCTTCAAGTTTTCAAGTTTCATAAAAAGGAGGAGGGGTGGAGAAAGGGGGGAAAAAACTGACGAACCAAACAAAAAGGAAAAGAAAAAGAAAAACCAAACATGGAAGAAAAATAATAAACCAGATTAACAACACAACCGCTCCAAAGACAACAGAGTTGACAGGTTCACACGGTTTGCGGTATGTACATCAATCACAGAGGTGGCGACGCAGGGGACGGGGGTTCATACTCGTGTTTTCGCTTGTGAGAGGCACTCGGCCACACCCAGCACGCATGTGTGCCAGAGCACACGCGCACACGCATGCGCACCCCACGCACGGCCACACGCGCACACGCATGCGCACCCACGCTCGCACGACGCAGGGGAGCACGTATCAGCAGTCCGCGTCCCCATCTGTGTAATAATCAGGGGTGATACCATCAAAGAGGCCGGGGTCGAGGGACTTCCGCTGCTTCCATCTGGCGAAGACGCGGGAGATGGAAGGGAAGCCCATCTTCTCTTTCTTCTTTTTCCGGTTTTGATCTTCAAGATCCTCTAGTGACTGTACAATAGGGTTGTGCAGTTTCTTCGGAACTGGGCCGGGACTGTCGCCGTTGCAGAGGGAGTGCGCCCGGTGTCGAGGGGAGTTGATGTCGCTGGGTGTGGACGACCGGTCGCCTTCGGCGGCAGGTGCGTCGGAGATGACGGAGGGCTGCCAGGAGTGGCAGGGGCTCACCCTGACCGCCTGCCGGTCCGCAGGGTGAGGGGGGTGTGAATGGTAGAGAGTCTGTGGACTCTGCCCGATGGCTGCGGTCAGCGGGAGGTCCGCCTGCACCACCCACTCCTGGTTGCCATTGAGCACCGTCTCGCTCGGCATGGCGAGGGAATGCCGCTTGGGGACGTTCTTGGTCAGCGTGGCTAAGGACTGCTTGGCCATGGCCAGCTCGGCCTCCAGCTCCTTCATCCGGTTGTCCTTGAGGTCCAGCTGGGAGCGCGGGGCCGCAGCGTGGTCTGTGGGCCTCCTTGGCTTGGCGTCGCAGCTCCCACTTCTCGCGCTCCAGCAGGTCCTTCTCCTTGGCCAGCGCTTTGACCGCGTCTTCACTCTCCTTGCGGCGCTGCTCATAGTTGCGGATGAAGTCGCGGAGCTGCTCCTCGCGACTCTCCAGCGTGGCATACAGCTGCTGCATCTGGCTCACCAGGTCCGTCTTCTCGCCCTTTAAGCGCTTCCGGTTAGCTTTCATGGCCTGCAAGGCTTCTTTGGCTCTGGCTAGCTCCCGCTCCTTCTGGGCCAGCTGGACCCTGAGCTCGGTGGCCGAGAGGACCTCGGAGGACTTGCCACCCTGTGACTCCTCCAGGTCCTTTGCCAACATCTCCTTCATCTGCCGGAGAAGGTGAACTTCCTCTTGGAGCCGCGACACCTCTTCCGGCAGGAGCACCAGCTGGCTGCAGTCGCCATCGGCTCGGACCCGGGTCGCCCCGGCACGGGGCCGATCGCCGGGCCCTGCCGCGTCCACGCATGGCTGGCAGGCTGCAGGTCCCCGGGAGCGCGCGGGCCCGGCCCCGGCTCCGCAGGAAGGCGACGGCTCGCCCTGTGCTGCCAGCTGGCGGACGCGCTCCCACGAGCCCGAGTCGGCCGCCGGCACGCCGGGTGCCCGGGGGGCGCTGCCCGCAGCGGCGCGGGGGGGCTCCGAGGGCGCGCGCCCGGCTCACAGCCCCAGGGGTCACCGCCGCATCTGGGCGCAGCCGAACGCCGCCAGCGAGGAATTCGGCCGCAGGAGTTTTTATTTTTAATTTACCTGTTGATTTATTTATTTTTTCTTTTTTTCCAGCTAGGTCACCGCCTCCTTTTTGACACTAGATGGCGGCATAAGCCAGGTTTGCCTTGGTGTAGAAAGCAGTTGAGTGCCACCCATTGGGACGAGGGAGGTCTCAAAGGAGACATTCAGTAGTGTGGGAAGGATGGTTAGGAGTTGTGCACCTACGCCCCGTTTTCTTTGTTTCAGGGGACCTCTGAAACAAACCTACCACGTGCTGCTGCTGAACAGCCACGCTGATTTGCTGTCTCCAGCCAAGTTAGAGCAGAGGGTCCAGGGCTGGAGATGATCCTGCCTTCCCCTCTGTCTCTGGCTGGCCTCTGGGATATTTCTCCTTTCAGGCACACTAAATGCTTTCTGTGGGTTGAGTCAGGGACAGGTCTCCTGTCAGTGGACCCACGATGGTGGAGAAGCTGGTTGGCCATCTCGATCTCATTTTTCCAGTGCAGAATGCATGAGTCAGGGAGTTTTCTGCACTCTTGAGTGGGGCGGATTTGAGGAAGGGGGATCATGGAAATAGAAGTCTGAGTCTCAACCGGGAGCAGTGGCTCACGCCTGTAATCCCAGCACTTTGGGAGGCGGTGGTGGGTGGATCACTTGAGATCAAGAGTTTGAGACCAGCCTGGCCAACATGGTGAAACCCCCTCTCTACTAAAAATGCAAAAAGTACCCAGGTGTGGTGGCGCACACTTGTAATCTCAACTACTCAGGAGGCTGAGGCAAGAGAATCGCTTTAACCAGGGAAGCATAGGTTGCAATGAGCCGTTGCACTCCAGCCTGGGCAATAGAGCAAGATGACCCTGTCTCAAAAAAAAAAAAAAACTTGGCCGGGCACGGTGGCTTCCACCTGTAAACCCAGCACTTTGGGAGGCCAAGGAGAGTGGATCACGAGGTCAAGAGATATGGAGACCTTCCTGGCCAACATGGTGAAACCCTGTCTCTACTAAAAATACAAAAGTCAGCCGAGCACGGTGGTGGGTGCCTGTAGTTCCAGCTACTCGGGAGGCTGAGGCAAAAGAATTTCTTGAACCTGGGAGGCAGAGGTTGCCGTGAGCCAAGACCGCGCCACTGCACTCTAGACTGGCAACAGACCAAGACTCCGTCTCGAAAATAAAAAACTTCTTTAAGTGTGATTCTCTTGACATCTTCTGAAGTTTTTTCATCTGTGACCCCAGGGACTGTCTCATCCTCCTCTCTGAGTTCTGGGACAGGGCTGGTGAGGATCTCCGTGCCGTGTTTCTTTCGGTTTTCCACTGGGGAAGTAAAGCCAGCTTACTTCCGCAGCACCCTAATGAAATTTCGATTGAGAAATACTCTGCATATGTTTGTATATGTTACTTCCTTTTCAGTGATCATTAGTCTCTAGCCACATGATTAACAAGGACTTTCTGATCATTCTGTACCCCTCACCACCTCATTCTCTCTTCCTCCTGTAAATAGGAATGAAAATTCTTAGCCTCTCATTCTATGGACTCATCTCACATTATTTCTCCCAACATTATTTCTAGTCCGTCACCTACAGCCCTCTTTTCTTTTTCTTCAAATCTCAATGTACTCTCTTTCTTTCTTTCCTTCCTTCCTTCCTTTCCTTTCCCTTTCTCCTTCCTTCCTTCCTCTTTCCTTCCTTCCTTCCTTTCCTTTCCCTTTCTCCTTCCTTCCTCTTTCCTTCCTTCCTTCCTTCCTTCCTTCCTTCTTTCCTTCTTTCCTTCTTTCTTTTCATTTTGAGATGGAGTCTCACTCTGTTGCCCAGGCTGCAGAATAGTGGCACAATCTTGGCTCACCGCAACCTCTCCTGGGTTCAAGCGATTCTCCTGCATCAGCCTGCCGAGTAGCTGGGATTACAGGTGCTCACCACCAAGCCTGGCTAATTTCTGTATTTTTAGTAGAGACAGGCTTTTGCCATGTTGGCCTGGCTGGTCTTAAACTCCTGATCTCTGTGATCTGTCCACTTCAGCCTCCCAAAGTACTGGGATTACAGGTGTGAGTCACCACACCTGACCAATGTACACTTTTAAAAATATATAAATTTAGGCCAGGTGCCCTGGCTCATGCCCGTAATCCCAGCACTTTGGGAGACCAAAGTGGGCGGATCATGAGGTCAGGAGTTCACAACCAGCCTGGCCAATTTAATACCCCATCTCTATTAAAAATATAGAAATTAGCTGGGCATGGTTGTGGGCACCTGCAGTCCCAGCTACTAGGGAAGTTGAGGCAAGAGAATTGCTTGAACCCAGGAGGCAGAGATTACAGTGAGCCAAGATTATGCCACTGCACTCCACTCTGGGTGACAGAGCAAGATTCTGTCTCAAAATTCATATATATATGTATGTAAATATATAATTAATATATAAATTATATAAAATTAATTATATAATAAATATATAATATATAATATAATTATATAAAATATATAATATATAAAATAAATTATATAAAAATATAATTAATTGCTATTCCTGCATGTAATTATTCTCACTCTGGCTTCACGTAACAGGAAAACCCCTAGCATGAGAGCTAAAAACTTCTAACTTCCTCACCAAGCACACCATCCAGCTGTCTTTACCCTGGGCTCTGCCACTGACTACCTGCATGGACTCAGTCACATAATTTCTCTATCGGCCTCAGTGTTGTGGCTTGGTTGCGTGGTGGTGGTGGTTAGGGTTAGTTTTGTGAATGCCAAAACTCTTTCAAAAACTGTATGAGATTTATGAACTCTTTTTCCAGAGAAAAAGCACACTCAAATAAACGTTTTTCAAATGATTTCCAATTGTTTACAAACTTCCTAGATTCTGTCTATGGACTTCAGTTTAACATTCCTTGAACTGGTTCCCCATCCTTTTCTTTAAATAGCTCTCTCTGGCTCTAACTCTAATTCCTCTTAGAAATAAAAATAGAAAAGGAACAATTTTGCCGGGCACGATGGCACGTGCCTGTAGTCCCAGCTACTCGGGAGGCTGAGGTGGGAGGATCGCTTGAGCCCAGGAGTTCTGGGCTGTAGTGTGCTGTGCCGATCGGGTGTCCACACTAAGTTCGACATCTATATGGTGACCTCCCGGGAGCAGGGAATCACCAGGTTGCCTAAGAAGGGGTGAACCGGCCCAGGTCAGAAATGGAGCAGGTCAAAACTCCTGTGCTGATCAGTAGTGGGATCGCGCCTGTGAATAGCCAGTGCACTCCGGCCTGGGCAACATAGCGAGACCTTGTCTCTAAAAAAAATAAGAAAAGAAAAGGAACAATTTCTATCTCCGCTAAGAACTCACCTCTGAGAAAAATGGCACTGACATCTCTCAGCCTCATTCTGAAAATCAGGATTCTGGAAAGTCCTGTGCTCTAAGACAAGTGATCTAGGCCAGAAAACCCTATACATCTGTTTATTTGCCCCTTAGAAATCAAAGCTGATCACTTGTACGGTTTGGTGGCATTCTCCCGTCAGGTAAGAGGTGTCCATCTTTCAATCTCCATAAAATGTAACTGACATATTTAGCAATTTGGAACTCTCACTTCTGGTACATTAGGTGGGAATGTTGTATTGAATTTAATAGATAATGTTGTTCATAAGAATTTTTTTTTTTTTTTGAGATGGAGTTTTGCTCTTGTCCCTCAGGCTGGAGTGCAATCATGCGATCTCGGCTCACTGCAACCTCCGCCTCCCGGGTTCAAGTGATTCTCCGGCCTCAGCCTCCCGAGTAGCTGGGACTACAGGTGTCCACCACTACGCCTGGCTAATTTTTGTATTTTTAGTAGAGATGGGGTTTCACCATGTTGGCCATGCTGGCCTTGAACTCCCGACCTCAGGTGATCCACCCACTCGGTCTCCCAAAGTGCTGGGATTACAGGCACGAGCCACTGTACCTGGCCTGTTCATAAGATTTTTATTTTGTTTTGTTTTTTTGTTTGTTTGTTTTTTTGAGATGGAGTCTTGCTCTGTCACCAGGCTGGAGTGCAGTGGCACAATCTCAGCTCACTGCAACCTCCACCTCCTGGGTTCAAGCGATTCTTCCACCTCAGCGTCCCAAGTAGCTGGGACCACAGGTGTGTGCCACCACACCCAGCTAATTTTTGTATTTTTAGTAGAGATGGGGTTTCACCATGTTGGCCAGGATGGTCTCAATCTCCTGACCTCATGATCTGCCCACCTGAGCCTCCCACAGTGCTGGGATTACAGGCGTGAGCCACCGCGCCCAGCCTTGTTTTGCTTTTGAGACAATGTCTCATTCGGTCACCCAGGCTGGGTGTGTGGTGTGATGTCAGCTCACTGTAGCCTCAACCTCCCTGGCTCAAGCAACCCTTCCACCTCGGTATCCTGAGTAGCTTGGACTACAGGACGCACCACTATGCCTGGCTCATTTTTTGTAGAAATGAGGTTTTACCATGTTGCCCAGTCTGGTCTTAAACTCCTGGGCTCAAGCGATCCTCTCACCTCAGCCTTCTAAACTGCTGGGATTACAGGTATCAGCCACCACACCCAGCCCACATTTTTATTCTGAAAAACAATTAAGGACTGGCTAAATCAGAATTACATGGGAAACACCATTGTGAACTATTCACTTTTTAAAAGCATAACTTTTCTAGCACCATTACTAAAAATAGCCCACAGCAGGATCACCCATTTTAGACTCACATGGAACAATTTGACATGTGCCCCTAGAACCCTCAACACAGTCTGTAACACATCGCTAAGAGAACCAAGCCTGATGCAAAGTAGCTATACCTTGGGGCCTATAACATCTATTCTCAGAAAACAAGATGCTTTCAGAGCATCTGGGATGTCACTCAGGAGACAACAGCAAGCCTAAAGGATCTTCCACTGGAGATGTTATCATTTGAACAATGAAAAGGAAATACCTGGGCCAGTTGCGGTGGCTCATGCCTGTAATCCCAGCACTCTGGGAGGCTGAGGTGGGCGTATCACCTGAGGTCAGGAGTTTAAGACTAGCCTGGACAACATGGTGAAACCTGTCTCTACTAAAAATACGCAAATTAGCCAGGCATGGCGGCGTGCACCTGTAATCCCAGCTACTCAGGAGGCTGAGCAGAGAATCACTTGAACCCAGGGGGCAGAGTTTGCAGTGAGCCGAGATGGCGCCACTGCACTCCAGCCTGGGTGACAGAGCAAGACTCTGTCTTAAAAAAAAAAGAAAGAAAGAAAAGGAAATACCTGTCTGTCATTGTATTTCATAGAAACAAATCTGAGAGAAATCATGGCTGTAGAGTGATATTCCAGAAAAAAATAAAATGTAAAGCATACTAAAAGACCATTTCGACTCATGAAAAGAACGACATGCAGTATGTGTTAGTGGAAATTGTGTTATCCTCTCTGTTGTCACCTTAGTATTAATATTAATTGGATTGGATTGGCATTTTATTATATCAAGAAATTATTAGATACATGTGTTTGTTTAAAAATATCAAAAATTATAGTTATAAAAGTAATTGGTCCGTTGACCGTGAGGGAGAGCACTACATATGACTTTAGAATGAGAGATAATATAAGAGAGACAGTAAAACATTTTAAAAGTGTAGAATCCATTCAAGGAGCAGAGTGATTAGTTATTAATACAACCTGGATAGAGGGCTCGTGACCTCACCAACTCAAATCGGGAGTGCAAATGTTGTGAAAGTGACCTGTGTTGGCCGGGCGTGGTGGCTCACGCCTGTAATCCAAGCACTTTGGAGGCCAAGGTAGGCGGATCACCTGAGGTCGGGAGTTCAAGACCAGCCTGACCAACATGGTGAAACCCCATCTTTAAAAAAATAAATAAATAATTAAAAAAAGAAAGTGACCTCTGTTATCAGATGGTTTTCAAGGAAAAAAATGCAGGCTTGAAGAAGTCTATTACATTAGAAGGATTTCAGTTTGTATTATCAGTTTGATTTTGTTGCCTAACAAAACACCCCAAAAGTCGGTGGCTTAAGTTTTCTTTTTGTTTCTCTTCATTCTGTGGGTCAATTGAGCAGCTCTTCTGATCTGGTCTGCTTGAACGTCTCGTGCTGAATGGTCAAGGCTGAATGCTCAATGTCTGGTAGTGGGAAGGCTCCTTGGTCTGAGGGGACTTCATCGGGAATGGCCTGACTCTGCCCTGCATGGCCTCTTACCCAGCAATAAGGCAGCCTCAGCTTCCTCATACGGAAGCCTAAGGATTCCAGAACGCAGATCCCAATGTGTCCAGTTTGCTATGGCCCCATTGGCCAGAACACTTCCAATGACCAAGCCCAGAATCCATGTGAGACAGGATTACTCAAACAGATGTGAACAAATTGAGGGCCATAACTTTCTTTTTTTTTTTTTGAGACGGACTTTCGCTCTTGTTACCCAGGCTGGAGTGCAACGGCTTGATCTCGGCTCACTGCAACCTCTGCCTCCTGGGTTTAAGCAATTCTTCTGCCTCAGCCTCCCAAGTAGCTGGGACTACAGTCGTGTGCCACCATGCCCAGCTAATTTTTGTATTTTTATTAGAGACAGGCTTTCACCATGTTGACCAGGATGGTCTCGATCTCTTGACCTCATGATCCACCCGCCTTGGCCTCCCAAAGTGCTGGGATTACAGGCGTGAGCCACCGCGCCTATCACTTTCATAACTTATCACAGTTTGATAACAGTTTGATTGGTTAGCTTTTTCAGGTGTTGTATAGATGCCTAGAAATGTTTTTTGTGTTAAATGTATAAGTATAGCAGTTGACATTGGAAACTTTTAAGAGAAACATGCACATAAAATTTGTGATGTGCTTTGATGTGTCTAACGAAATTTAATCAAGTTGGAAGTAGTATTAAGTGTTTAAGGAGGATTTAGTCTCTTACATTTGTGAGTTTGTAACACATGAATCAAAGAACAAGTAAAAGTGATTGTTCTTATTTTATTTTATTTTATTTTATTTTTTTGAGACGGAGTTTTGCTCTTGTTACCCAGGCTGGAGTGCAATGGCGTGAACTCGGCTCACAGCAACCTCCGCCTCCTGAGTTCAGGCAATTCTCCTCCCTCAGCCTCCTGAGTAGCTGGGACTACAGGCACGGATTGTTCTTATTTTATACCAATATTACCAGGTTATTAAATGGACTACGGCCTGGCACAGTGGGTCATGCCTATAATCCCAGTACTTTGGGAGGCTGAGGTGGGAGGATCACTTGAGCCCAGGAGGTTGAGGCTGCAGTGAGTCATAATTATACCAGTACACTCCATCCTACATAACAGAGTTAGAATCTGTTTCAAATATCACGCCTGTAATCCCAGCACTTTGGGAGGCCGAGGCGGGTGGATCACGAGGTCAAGAAATCGAGACTATCCTGGTCAACATGGTGAAACCCCGTCTCTACTAAAATTACAAAAAATTAGCTGGGCATGGTGGCGCGTGCCTGTAATCCCAGCTACTCAGGAGGCTGAGGCAGGAGAATTGCCTGAACCCAGGAGGCGGAGGTTGTGGTGAGCCGAGATCGCGCCATTGCACTCCAGCCTGGGTAACAAGAGGAAACTCCGTCTCAATAAATAAATAAATAAATAAATAAGAATCTGTTTCAAATAAATTAAGTAAATAAGTAAATAAATAAATGAACTAGCACACTCTGTAAGTTGAATTTAAAAGCTTAAAGACTGGATGTGGTGCTGGTGCCTGCTGTAATCCCAGGTACCCTGCTGGCTGAGGCAGGAGGATAACTTGAGGTCATAGTTTGAGACCAGCTGACCAGCCTGGGCAACACTGTGAGACACTGTCTCTAAAAAAAGAAAAAGAAAAAGGCAGGTGCAGTGGCTCATGGCTGTAATCCCAGCACTTTGGTGGGAGAATCACGAGGTCAGGAGTTTGAGACCAGACTGGCTAATAGAGTGAAATCCCGTCTCTACTAAAAACACAAAAAATTAGCTGGGCATAGTGGCGGGCACCTGTAATCCCAGCTACTCAGGAGGCTGAGGCAGGAGAATTGCTTGAACCTAGGAAGTGGATGTTGCAGTGAGCCAAGGTCACACCACTGCACTCCAGCCTGGGCGACAGAGTGAGACTCCATCTCAAAAAATAATAAAAATTAAAAATAATAATAATACTTGAGAAAAACTGGGATTTAAATGTTGCAACTCAATGTAAAAATAAAAATTTTTTTAAAAGACTAAAAAAATAAAAATAAAACATGGTGGCTCATGCCTGCAATCTCAGCGCTTTGGGAGGTCAAGGCAGGAGGATCTCTTGAGCCCAGAGGTTTGAGGCCAGCCTGGGAGACACAGGAGACATCATCTCTACAAGTAATTAAAAAAAAAAAGGGCGGGCATGGTGGCTCACGCCTGTAATCCCAGCACTTTGGGAGGCTGAGGCGGGTGGATCACAAGGTCAAGAGATCGACACCATCCTGGCCAACATGGTGAAACCCAGTCTCTACTAAAAAATACAAAAATTAGCTGTGTGTGGTGGAGTGCACCTGTAGTCCCAGCTACCCGGGAGGCTGAGGTAGGAGAACTGCTTGAACCCAGGAGGCGGAGATTGCAGTGAGCTGAGATTGCGCCACTGCACTCCAGCCTGGTGCCTGGCGACAGAGCAAGACTCTGTCTCATAAAAAAAAAAAAAAAGACAGGCATAGTGGTGCATACATGTGATCCCAGATACTTGGAAGACTAAGGCAGGAGAATCACCTGAGCCCAGGAAGTTGAGACTGCAGTGAGCTGTGATCCAGTCACTGTACTCCAGCCTGGATGACAGAATGAGACCTTATCTGGAAAAAAAAAAAAATTCCACACACAAAAATCCCTCAAAATTAGTAGATCTCAGTTGACACATTTATTCAATAGTTTATTCAAAACACATTTATTGATCATCTGTGAGACAGAGGCTATTCTAAGCACTGGAAATATGGTTCTTAGTCCATTTTCTGTTACTATAAGAGAATACCATAGACTAGGTAATTTATAAAGAAAAAAATATTTTAGTTAGCGCACAATTCTGGAGGCTAAGAAGTTCAAGAGCGTGGCCCCAGCATTTAGAGAAGGCCTCTTTGCTGTGTCAAAACAGTACAGAGGACATCACAGGAGAGAGCGTAAGAGTATGTAGATCAGCTTAGGTTCGTTTCTTTGTTTCGTTTTTTTAAACAGGGTTTCACTCGCATCACCCAGGCTGGAGCGCAGTGGCACAATCTCGGCAAACTACAACCTCCACCTCCCTCCCAGGCTCAAGCCTCGAGTAGCTAGACTGCAGGCACATGCCACTGCATCTGGCTAATTTCTGTATTTTTTGTAGAGACAGGTTTTCACCATGTTGCCCAGGCTGGTCTACTAACTCCTAAATTCGAGTGATCTGCCTGCCTCGGCCTCCCAAAGTGCTGGGATTACAGGCATGAGCCACCGCGCTCGGCCCTGTAAGCGGTTTTTTAAGGCTTACATCTAAAATATTTGTAGGCTGGGGGTAGTAGCTCAGGCTTGTAATCCTAGTACTATGGGAAGCAGAGGCAGGAGGATGGCTTGAGCCCGGGAATTCAAGACCAGCCTGGGTAACATAGGGAGATCATTTGTAATTTTTTTTTTTTTTTTTTTTTTGAGATGGAGTTTCGCTCTTGTTACCCAAGTAGCTGGGATTACAGGCACGCGCCACCATGCCCAGCTAATTTTTTGTATTTTTAGTAGAGACGGGGTTTCACCATGTTGACCAGGATGGTCTCAATCTCTTGACCTCGTGATCCACTCGCCTCAGCCTCCCAAAGTGCTGGGATTACAGGCTTGAGCCATCGTGCCCGGTCGTAATATTTTTTTAAAAAAAGAAAAATAATCTATATCAAGGAGCTATTCACCAAAAAAATAAAATACAAAAATAAAAATCGTAAAATATTTTTAAAATGCTGAATGTTGTTTTGTTCTATGAATAAGCAATATTTGTTCAAAGACATTAACTAGGAAGAAAATGGATTTCAAATAACAGTTCATGTTTCATAATTACTCATTAACATGTATTTACATTATTTTGATCAATTACGTACCGATAATTGCAATCATGGATGAGGTTCTCAGAGTCTTGCAGTGGACAGAGGCCTTTCTCATTCTCGGCCACTTGGGCCCCACCCAGGGCGGCTCACAGCATGGCTTCCCTAAGAGCTGGGAGCTCAGCGGGAGGGCCTGGGCAAGACAGAGGTCAGGATCTTTTTGTAACTTAATCTTGTAAGTGGCATTCCATCATTTTTGTCTTCTTCTATTCACATTCTATTGTTAGAACGGAGCCTCTGGGTCCAGCCTACACTCCGGGAGGCGGATTCAGAAGGTCGTGACTCCCAGGAGGTGGGATCCTAGGAGCTTAGAACCACCACCAGTTTTTACATAACGATTACATCCTCTATATCGAGACTTAGAATAGAGAATTTTAGAAGTCATCTTAAAAATGTATGACAGGATGCAGTTTTCCAAAATTGTTTTAGAAGACAGGCAACGATATTTTGAAGGCCCCTGAGCTTCAGGCTTCATTCAGCTGGGTCGTGTCTGTGGGCGGGGCTCATAGAGATGTCGCTGGGGCCCCAGTTTGCGAGTGCTTCGGGCAGCCAGAAAATCCGCCGCCCCAGATGTGGGCCTCCTCTCGAGGCCAGTGGAAAATACAGGGAAAAGCCACGGAGTGCAGACTCCACGAGTGTCAAGGCCAGGCAGAAGCGCACTTGATAGGCAAGGAGAAGCAGACGCTGGTGGGCTTGGGAGGACGGGAGGAGAGGCGAGTGGGCAAGAGCGCGTGGATGAACTCGGGCGGGACGGGCTGGAGGCGGGAACCTAGGATAGGGGAAGCGTGGGCCAGCTGGAAAAAGCCCTCGAGAGTCCCGAACGGAGAGGCCGCAGGCGGCGCGCGTGCTAAGGAGGAAACTCGTGACACGTGTACTTCGCTGGTGACTTCCGTGGCCGTGGAGTGAGCCTCTGGGGAACTACCACTCTTAGCTGCGGCTGGGACAGAGAGTCGCAGACCCGGTGGGTACCTGCCCTCCAGGAACTCAGTGTCCCCGAGCCGAGTCAGAAGGCTGGAAGTGACTGCTGTCCCCCTCCTCCCTGCAGCCCAGAGCGGTCCTTGTCCTGAGAAAGAGAAAGGAAAGCCAGGGAAAGCACAGCGAGCAGAACCAGGCAAAGGGGTGGGGACGATAAAATGGGACGGGACCCGCGATTCCAACTACTCGGGAGGCAGAGGCGGGGTGGGGGGAGGGATCGCTACAACCCGGGAGGCCCGGGCTGCAGTGAGCTGTGGTTGCAACACTGCATCCCAGCCTGAAAGACAGAGCGATACCCTGTCTAAAATAATAAAACTAAATAAAAACTAAGTCCGGGCGCTGCGGCTCACGCCTGTAATCCCAGCACTTTGGGAGGACGAGGAGGCCAGATCACCTGAGGTCGGGAGTTGGAGACCAACACGGCGAAACCCTATCTCTACTAAAAACAAAAATTAGCCGGGCGTGGTGGCACGTGCCTGTAGCCCCAGCTGCTCGGGAGGCTGAGGCAGGAGAGAGAATAGCTTAAACCCGAGAGGCGGAGGCTGCAGTGAGCCGAGATCGCGCCACTGCACTCCAGCCTGAGCAACAAGAGTGAAACTCCGTCTCAAAATTAATAAACAATAAAAATAGAAGGGACAGGGAGTAAGAAAATTGACTTCCTGGAATCCCAAGTTGGGATTTGACATCCAATAACCCAGGAAAGAAACAAGAAGTCTGAACGGGTCCAAGGGTCAAGAGAATGGGGCGAAAGATTAAAATCGACTTTGCAGCAGCACTGCCAGGGCGGAGGGTGCATGTGGGGACGGGCGAGGCTTTGGCAGGAGTTGAAGCTATCCTGGCGCGGGCGCAACGAAGGGCGGGACGGGCCAGGCCAGGGAGCAGCAGGGGGGAAGCGCACCTGGGGCGCGCGGCTGGGGAGGGCCGCGGAGGGCCGCGGAGGGACGCCGGGAGGACTGAGCTGAGAGCCAGGAGGAGGGGCGCAGGGAGGAACCGGGGAGGCCACGCCCCAGCCTGAGCCCCTCCCCGCCCCAGCCTGAGCCCCTCCCCGCCCCAGCCTGAGCCCCTCCCCGCCCCAGCCTGAGCCCCTCCCCGCCCCAGCCTGACCCCGCCCCGCCCAGCCTGAGCCCCGCCCCACCCCAGCCTAAGCCACGCCCCACCCCAACCTAAGCCCCTCCCCTCCCCTGGCCCGGCTCGCCCCTGGGCCCGGGCTGGAAGCCGGAAGCGAGCTCGGTGGAGCGGACTCGAGCTTCACCGCGGAAGGGAAAGCCCCGGAACGATAGCTCGCTGCGCCCTTAGCCGGGCCGAGCCCTCCGCGACGCCACCGGGCCATGGGGGCCGCACGCAGCCCACCGCCCGCCGTCCCGGGCCCCCCCCTGGGGCTGCTCCTGCTGTTCCTGGGCGTGCTGGCCCCGAGTGGCGCCTCCCTGCGACTCCTGGACCACCCGGCGCTGGTCTGCTCCCAGCCGGTGAGACTCCGCCGGGGGCGCGGCCGCCGGGGTGCTGCGGGCGCGGGGCAGGGTCGCCGGAGGCGCAGACGGCCAGGACTACGGCCCGGGCTGCGGAGGCAGGAAGTCCGCGCCGCGGGCTCAGAGGCGCTCTGAGGCTCGGGCGCGGATACCGCGGCGCCCTGGCGGGCCGTCGGAGCTGCGGTAGGGACTGGGGGTGAGGGGGCGGCAGACCGCGCGACGCGTGTGGCACACCGGCCTGCCGTCGGGACTGGAGGCGGCCGTGACACCCCGCCCGGGCCGCGGAGTTCGGGGAAGGAGGCCGCGGCGTGGGGCCCGGCTGCAGGGGCGGGCAGCGCTGGCGGAAACGCGCTGTGGGGGAAGGGCCCGGGAGGGGACAGGCCGGGTCTGGACCCGGCTCCACGCCGTGCGCCCTGCAAGTCCCCCGACGGGGCACGGCCGGCCCTCGGGAGGCCCACTGCGCCCTTGGGAGCTGCGATCAAGCCCTGCCCTTAGTGCCTCCGACGGAGCCGGGTGAGCCCACGGCGGCCGTACGGAGGTGAGCACCCTCAGCCGCGCCCCCCGGAAGGACCCCGCGTTCGCAGAGCCGCCACGGCACCACGTTTCGGGGAGAGCTGTGCTGAGGCTGACTGAGGGCCACCTGCCCAGAGGCGCGAAGCCCTGAGTACGAGCGGGTGCTTCTTAAGACGGCGTCCGTCCCGCCTCTCCCACCCGCTACCACCACCACCTGAGTCTGGGAACCCGGTGAGCGCGCGGTTGGAGGACGGCAAGTTTGTAGCTGTCAAGACGTAGCCCCGCAGCGCTCACAGGAAGGGCTCTACCCGCCTGCCAGGTAGTGGCTGTTCTTCGAGCCAGAACCATCTTCAAAAAAAAAAAAGAAGAAAAGAAAAGAAAAAACAGCAAAACGCTGTGTCCCTGCACAACATACTCTCTTCTCCCCCGCACCCTCAAGCTCTCCTCTTTCCTCCCTGCCCCCAGACCCCCGGGAGTAATGCTCAGTATCTGAGTCAGAGGATGTGAAAAAAGGGATATTTCTCCTTATCTAATTTTGTGGAGGATTTACCAAAAGAGGGTGGAGGATGAGTGACTATTTCGCAGGGAAAAAAAAAAGATGTTTTTAAGGTGAATGGTGTTGAGAAATGTCCGGTGACTTCCACTGATGGGCAAAGCAGGGAGACCTCTGCTCAGCTGGTCCCTCCTGCAGTCTGTGTAGGAACTGTTCTGATATGAAGGGTTCGTGCGCCTGAATTGACAGCCATTGGTCAGGTGCCTGCAGAGTGCAGGGTGCCATGCTGGGAACTGGAACTATAAAGATGGGGACCCTAATGTCCAGAGACCTAACTAGGGACCCTAGAGACCTCCCTAGGGGAGGAACAAGGCTTGAAGTTAGGAACTGGATAGCAAGGCAGCCTGTACCAAACTGCTTGCACAAGTGCTAAGTGTACAGAATTCCAGGGAAAAGAAAAATGACTTCCAGCTGCGGTGTCCTTCATGGAAAACTCATTTGGGCTGCCCTGTGGGAGTAACAGGAGCATTCCAGGTGGTAGAAAGGGTCTGAGCCAAGGTCCGTAGGTGGGACAGGGTATGGTGTGTGGCCGCAATGGAGGGTCTGTGTAATAGAACCCTGAGAAAAGATGCCGGAAGTGGGGATGGGACTCCCATGTGTGTGGCCTGGGAGCTGGGCTATTTCACTGCACAGTGAAGCAACTGCCTGTCAGGGGCAGAAGCACAGCCTGGCTACGGGGAGGACTGGAGAGCGACGCTTGCTGTTCATATTTATCTGCAGTCTCTCGTTCTCATCCTTCTTCTCACACCGTCTGTATACAACTCACAGACAGGTTGGCTCACAGACAGCTCATCTCCAAGGACAGACAGCTCTGGGTTCCACTGTCTCTTTTAAAAAGAAAGAAAACGGGCCGGGCACGGTGTCTCACACCTGGAATCTCAGCACTTTGGGAGGCTGAGGTGGGTGGATCACGAGGTCAAGAGATGGAGACCATCCTGGCCAGCATAGTGAAACCATGTCTCTACTAAAATACAAAAATTAGTGGGGCATGGTGGCGCACACCTGTAGTTCCAGCTACTCGGGAGGCTGAGGCAGGAGAATTGCCTAAACTCAGAAGGCGGAGATTGCAGTCAGCCGAGCTCGCACCACTACGCTCCAGCCTAGCACCTGGCGACAAAGTAAGACTCTGTCTCAAAAAAGAAAGAAAGAAAACACAGCCCTCAAATTTCTCTCCCTCACTGGTGTTTTAGTGGATGCAGTGTGAAATAGTGAGAGGAGGGAAGGCCATAGAGGTGGTCCCCAGAGGACCTGGATTTGCATGCAACGTACTGTCTCTGCAGTCTTGAGCTTTCAGGCTGCCTGGGCCTGGGTTCCCTCATTTCCGCAAAGGCAGGACTGGGTGAGCCTTCTCAAAGTAAGCCCATGCCACTTTCCATAATATAAGTGTCTGTCCAAAGCCCAGTTAGACTTGGCCCTCCATGACTATCCTCAGACAGGGAGGAGGCTTCTGCACACCTGTTCTGTTCTAGCTCAGTGCTGAAGCACAGGATGCAGGGCCTCGATAAATATGTGTTGACCGAACAAAAGAATGCATGAATGAAGGAAAAAACGGTTAGCTACGCTTGGAAAGTAGTGGCAGGCTGAGACCCACCTTAGCACTGGTGCCAGCTGCCTGGGGTTAGTACCTCAAAACCCGGAAGACTGATTTCCCCGCAGAAATCAATACAGGAGAAAACATTAATAATTGCATTTCCCTGTGCATTTCCTTGTGGTTAGCCCTGCCCCCTGCCTAGGCTTCATTCAGGTTTCCTATGACCGCCAGCCTGGAGGAACGCCCATAGGAAAGACAGCAGCAACGTAAGAGTTGGCCAGGGTGAATGTTAACACGTAAGTTCACAGACAAGATGTGTATTTCATTACAGTCTTTTTTTCCTGAGCGTTTGCGGTTTTGACTTGTGGTTGTAGAACAAGTGCTCAGTTAAACCCCTTTATCTTCTGCTTGCCAGAAGCCACTTTGATCATGCCAGTCTTCCAAAGTCCACAAAGTTGTGTTCTTTGTGCCAGGCACTGTGCCGGTGGTTCACAAGTCTCCCTTCATCCCATGCTCACAACAGCTCACAAGGTTGGCAGGATGAACCTGCTTTTGAGAGGCTGGGTCGTTGGCCCAATGTCTCGCAGCTAGTGAGTGCCAAGCTGAGAATGAGAGCGGGCTGTGCTCATAAGTTCAAAGCCCACTTTCTCTCTCAGGCACTCAGTAGTCTTCACTGAATGCACTGAATTGAATAGAATCTTTCATTTCTTCCTCTTAACCTGCACCTTCTGGGTAGAGAATAGTGACCTATTGGAGGTGTCTTTTATTTATTGATTGATTGAGACAGAGCTTGGTTCCGTTGTCCAGGCTGGAGTGCCATGGCAGCATGATCTTGGCTCACTGCAACCTCCAACTCCCGAGTTCAAGCAATTCTTGTGCCTCAGCCACCAGAGTCACTGGGACTACAGGTACCCGCCACCACACCCAGCTAATTTATGGGCTTTTTTCTTTTTTTTGAGATGGAGAGTCACTCTTGTCCAAGCTGGAGTACAGTGGCGTGATCTCAGCTCAGTGCAACCTCCCAGGTTCAAGTGATTCTCCTGCCTCAGCCTCCCAAGGAGCTGGGACTACATGCGTGTACCATAGCACTGAGCTGATTTTTGTTATTTTTAGTAGAGATGGGATTTCACCATGTTGGCCAGGCTGATCTGGAACTCCTGACCTCAGGTGATATGCCCGCCTCAGCCAAGACGCCCAGCCAATTTATTTAGTTCATCTATTTTTTTGAGACAGGGTCTCACTCTTTTGCCCACATTGGAGTGCAGTGGCGTGACCGTAGCTCACTGCAACCTCCACTTCCCAGGCTCAAGGAATTCCCTGCCTCAGCCTCCCAAGTAGCTGGGATTACAGGCATGCATCACCACGCCCAGCTAATTTTTGTATTTTTAGTAGAGACAGGGTTTCACCATGTTGGCCAGGCTGGTTGCAAATTCCTGACCTCAAATGATCCACCCACCTCGACCTCCCAAAGTGCTAGGATTACAAGCATGAGCCACCACGCCAGGCCAATTTTTTATTTTTATTTTTGTAGAGATGGGGTTTCACCACATTGGCCAGGCTGGTCTTGAACTCCTGAGCTGCCCACCTCGGCCTCCCAAAGTGCTGGGATTACAGGCATGAGCCACTGCAACCTGTTTTTTTTTTTTTTTTTTTTTTTATTTCAAGAGACAAGACAGCAGTGATTAAGGTCTTGTATTCTGGAGCAAAACTTGGTCGTGCAAGTGCCAGCTCTGTGAGACCTTGGGCTACTTCCCAACCTCCCTGGTTCTTGGTTTCTTCAGCAGCACAGTTGGGATAAGGGGCTTGGCTCACAGGATTGTTGTCAAGATCAAACGAGGTGTGTGTACAAAGTGCTGAGCATGATGCCTGCGCAAAAGAGGAGCTCAGTAAACATCAGCTGTTGTCACCTTCATTGCCATGACAGTCCCCCTCCGCTCTCTGCAGCATGCCTCATGCAATGCCATTCACAAGCATGAGAACCTCAAATTGAAGCCAGTTGGTCTTAGACGTTCTGGAGGCCTGGACTTAAGACTGGTGTCTAGAGGGTCGGCAGTCTTGGGGACTGAGCACTCAACCTGTGGGATCTGGTGCTATCTCTAAATAGTGTCAGAATAAAACTGGAGCACACCCAGCTGGTGCCTGCTGCAGAATTGATTGCTAGCTTGGTGGTGGGGAGAAACCACCCCCGAAACGTGTAGTCACAGAAGTCTTCTGTGTTGATTGTTGTGATGTGAGGGCAGGGGAGAAACAGTTCAAGTTTCTCGACATTCTCAGGGAATATGTGTCCTTCACTTCCAGAAGGCTTTCTTTCTTTCTTTCCTTTTTTTAAAAAATAATTTCTTCCTTCTGTTTTTTCGTTAATCTCCTTCTAGAAATCTAGTCAATCATATTTTGTTTCCTAAATCGAGTTTCTAATAATCATATATTTTATCCTATTTCTGTTTGTTCCACTTTCAGAGAAATGTCCTCAATTTCATAGACTAATCCTTCTATTGAATTGTTATTCAATAGAACTTCTATTGAGTCTCAAGGTTCAGTTTTCATTCCCTGCCTGCTTGTTTGTGCGTGGTGTCCTGTCCCGTCTTACAGACGCAGTGTCGTATCCCTTTGGGGCCGTAATCATTTTACTCGTTTGGGTTTGTTGGTTTGCTTGTTTGTTTTCCAGGATTTTATTTAACAAAAGATTTTATTTGTTGCTAAAAAGTAAAATCCAGAAAATAGCAACCCACTGCAAGAAGAGTTCTCTAATAAAACATTTTCAGGCCGGGCGCAGTGGCTCACGCCTATAATCCCAGCACTTTGGGAGGCCGAGACAGGTGGATCACGAGGTCAATAGATGGAGACCATCCTGGTCAACAAGGTGAAACCCCGTCTCTACTTGAGAAAAAATACAAAAATACAAAAATTAGCTGGGCATGGTGGCGTGCACCTGTAGTCCCAGCTACTTGGGAGGCTGAGGCAGGAGAATTGCTTGAACCCAGGAGGCAGAGGTTGCAGTGAGCCGAGATCGTACCATTGCACTCCAGCCTGGGTAACAAGAGCGAAACTCTGTCTTAAAAAAAAACAAAAACAAAAAGCAAAACCACATTTTCAATCATTCTCTCTTCTCTTCACATGGTATACTCTTTCATGTACACATCATCAGACAGCAGATTGATACATGCAAACCCTTTGTGAAAGGCACGTGGCAGTAGTATTGCTCACACCTGCTACACCTCCTTGGAAGCCAAGGGAAGCCTTTTCTGCAGTCTCTCCATTTTGATAGAAACTTTTCACAATTTTTTTATAGCAAAATATGTAAAGGTCTCTTCCCCTGCTCTTTATTTCAGTTATCTACTAGAAAGGTAGAAAATTAAAAAGCTTTTTTCCCAGCTGTGATCAAGACACAAAATATTAAAGAACATCTGGGTTACTCTAAGTTCCTGGGTTTTATACTGGGATATTTACAGAGGAAGTTGAACCTCGAGTTCTGCAGCTCTTCAAAATGGGTGACAGAAAAGAGGATGTGATAGGACAATTTAAAAATGTTGATAGCCATTCTCTGATGGAGTGAAGCAAGCTTTCTCAGCCATCAACCAATGTGACCTCATTGGGCATAAACCCTGCAGAGATCCAACAAGAGTTGAGTTTTAAATACAGAACATATTTCAAAGAGAAAGAGTAGAGAGTGCTGATGTATGAACAGAATTGAGTGCTGGTGAAAGCAGAGTGTAAAGAATCCTAAGAAACTTTTAGTGACATTTTCATGTAATAAGCAAGTAGTATAGTAACCTAAAAACCTTGGTTGTGATGACACCAGGATGTTTTTATGGAACTGCTGCAGGAAAATATGATTGGCAGCTGACATCCTCTGGCTCTCAGCACCAGTTTCTCCAAGAGACTTAAGCCTGGGTGTGTTGTGGAGGCATTTCTTGCCAGATGGGAGCTCTTTGGTGAAGACTCCTTTTGTGAGAAGTCTTTTGGCTTCCTCTTCAGGGATGGTTGGAAGGACTATTGATCCTTCTGGTCAACTGGGGTGGCAACCCTCTTTTCTGCTGTCAGCTGGAGAGAGATGAATACCCTAAGAATCTCATCACAGTTCCTGCCAGTGGTAGCTGGGTAGAGGATAGAGAGTTTCAGCTTTTTTTTTTTTTTTGAGACAGTTTCGCTCTTGTTACCCAGGCTGGAGTGCAATGGCACAATCTCGGCTCACCGCAACTTCCGCCTCCTGGGTTCAAGCAATTCTCCTGGCTCAGCCTCCCGAGTAGGTGGGACTACAGGCGCGCACCACCATGCCCAGCTAATTTTTGTATTTTTAGTAGAGACGGGGTTTCACCTTGTTGACCAGGATGATCTCGATCTCTTGACCTCACGATCCACCCGCCTTGGCCTCCGAAAGTGCTGGGATTATAGGCATGAGCCACTGAGCCCGGAGAGTTTCAGCTTCTTATCAGGACTAAAAACAAATACCACCACACGAGCTGTCACAGGCATGCCCTTTTCGTCCTTCTCTGCTGGATCCAGCATGCCCAACATGATGGCAAGGTCCCAATTCTTACCATCGATGATGGCAAAAGGTGACTTCTCTGGGCTCTTCACCATTGGAAGCATTGGTGACCTTGCTCCAGGCAAGGCCTTCCTCAACACTGTCTATTGAAAGGGGAATCAGCTCGACATTCCTCTTGGCAAATTTTGCTGCCACCTTTGCAGCTCTGCCAAGCTCTGTGGTGGACACTGTGGTAAAGTCCCGAGGTAGGAAAGAGAATGTCCCGTGAGTCTCCCAGAAAGTTCCTGGAAACGGATGTGGCTGATGGTGGTATTGGCCTCAAAGTTGGGAGCCACGTCCCCAAGAAACAGACCTCCGAGCATGGCAGTGGTGGTGATGAGGAGGCCTGGCTTGGATAGCAACCAACCTGGGGGTTCTCATGAAGGACTACTTGTTTTAATTACGTTAACAGCATTGCTGTTTCCCTTTTTTCCAGGAGCATTTTTTAATAGTTTGTTTTGATCTGTTTTTTCATACCGAAATCCCATCCGAAACATCCTTGGCTGAGAATTTTTTTTTTTTTTTTTTTTGTGACAGAGTCTCACTTGGTCTCCCAGGCTGGAGTGCAGTGGTGCGATCTCAGCTCACTGCAACTTTCGCCTCCTGGGTTCAAGCGATTCTCCTGAATCAGCCTCCTGAGTAGCTGGAACTAAAGGCACTTGCCACCACACCTGGCTAATTTTTTGTATTTTTAGTAGAGACAGGGTTTCACTGTGTTAGCCAGGGTGGTCTTGATATCCTGAACTCGTGATCTGCCCACCTCAGCCTCCCAAAGTGCTGGGATTACAAGCATGAGTCACTGCGCCTGGACTGTCTGAGGATATTTTAAGAATGAAGTCCTAAAAGCTAATCAAATGTTCTGTGTAGTTATGGTTTATTGAACATTGGACTTTACTGTATAGGAGGTCAGGCTGATGGTGAAGCTGGCCTATTGGGTGACCTCTAAATGCTGACATCTGGAGGTCTCTTGTTTGGGCCTGGATGCCAGGATTCTGAGATCAGGGCAGGGAAGGAGAGCATAAGGTTTACAATACTCCATATGTAGACCTTCACTTAATTCTCCCTGCCCCTAATCCCTGAGGGTTGTAAGGTTCTGAGGGGCCCCTGGCCTCTTATCCATAAGTCCCTTTTGTAGCATTCAGACAGAAGTTCTTCCACGCAGCAGGAGCCCGCTGCCCACGCTGCTGCCACTTGGACAGTTATTCATTCATTTGTTCATTTTTGCAGTTTTATAATTTTATTTGACAGCAGTTTGTTCTCATCCACAATGACTGACTGCCAGTTTCTGAAAGTGGCAGTAGGCACACAGGTAACCAAAACAGAGTTTGTTTGGTGACTCTTCATCCTGGTTATGGTTTCTGAACAGCAGCACGTGGATATGGTATGGAATGTTCCTTATTCCTTCGGCCCAGACAGCTTTGTTGAGCCTAGCGTTAGCATGTCTGGAATCCCCATCTGTTTATGACAAAGTTCTGGGTCTCTTTGAGTGCCCCCAAGGCCCAAGGGGCACGCTGCTTGAAGTCCACCCTATGGGTGTGCCTGTGAATGCTGATGCCGTATTCTGGTGTCACCACCTCATTGGTGTCAGGTGGCAGAATAGCTTTTTTTTTCTTTTTTAGACAGAGTCTTGCTCTGTCACCCAGGATAGAGTACAGTGGCACAATCTCGGCTCTCTGCGGCCTCTGCCTCCTAGATTCAAGCGGTTCTTCCATCTCAGCCTCCCAAATAGCTGGGACTACAGGCACATGCCACTAGGCCGAGCTAATTTTTGTATTTTTAGTAGATACAGGGTTTCACCATCTCTTGGACAGACTGACCTCAGATGACCCACCCACCTCAGCCTTTCAAAGTGCTGCGATTACAGGCATGAGCCTGAGCCACTGCACCTGGCCAACACCTTTTTTTTTTTTTTGAGACGGAGTCTTGCTCTGTCACCCAAGCTGGAGTGCAGTGGTGCAATCTCTGCTCACTGCAACCTGCACTTCCTGGGTTCAAGCAATTCTCCTGCCTCAGCCTTCCAAGCAACTGGGACTACAGGTGCATGCCATTACACCTGGCTAATAATTTTTGTATTTTTAGTAGAGACCGAGTTTCACTATGTTAGCCAGGATGGTCTCGATCTCCTGACCTCGTGATCCGCACGTCCTCAGCCTCCCAAAGTGCTGGGATTACAGGCGTGAGCCACCATGCCCAGCCCCAACACCCTTCTTTACAGGAGCTGTGCTGCTGAGCCCAAGTTGGAAAGGGCTTTTAAAAATTTGTTCATATCACAGAAAATCAAACACTGCAGATTCTCACTCATAGGTGGGTGTTGAACAATGAGAACACATGGACACAGGGAGGGGAGCATCACACACTGGGGTCTGCTGCGGGGGAAGTAGGGGAGGGACAGCGGGGGATGGGAGGTTGGGGGGAGAGAGCATGGGGATAAATGCCAGATATAGGTGATGGGGAGGAAGTCAGCAAATCACACTTCCATGTGTGTACCTATGCAACAATCTTGCATGTTCTTCACATGTACCCCAAAACCTAAGATGCAATTTAAAAATAAAATAAGCATGGGAACAATGAAAAAAAAATTTGTTCATATCTCTTCTCCACTGAGTTTAGCTCTTTGATCCTTGAGAATTTACAAAAAAATTTTTTTTTCATGATTGTTACGTTGTTTGGAGAGAGGGAGAAAATGTGTGTACATGGTCAGTGCACTATTACCTCTGATATTCTGTTTCACTTACATGACTGTTTTTCAGTTTTGCTTAAATCTTTTTCCCCTCATCTTCTCTCATGCCATCCCCTTTGCCACCAGCAAACTGTGTTAACACCTGATACATAACCTGTTCACGTTTCTGTTCTCATTCAGTCATACTCATATGTATATTCAGGGAGGTCTTTTTCATACCTCATTTCCATAGAAAATGGAATCATACTGGCCGGGCGCGGTGGCTCACGCCTGTAATCCCAGCACTTTGGGAGGCCGAGGCGGGCGGATCACAAGGTCAAGAGATCAAGATTATCCTGGCCAACATGGTGAAACCCCGTCTCTACTAAAATACAAAAATTAACTTGGCGTGGTGGTGCGCGCCTGTAGTCCCAGCTACTCAGGAGACTGAGCCAGGAGAATTGCTTGGACCTGGGAGGCGGATATTACAGTGAGCCGAGGTCACGCCACTGCACTCCAGCCTGGCGCCTAGTGACAAAGCGAGACTCTGTCTCAAAAAAAAAAAAGGAATCATACCATAAAAAGTTGTTTGCGGCTTCTTTTCCTCACTCATCAACACATTCTGGCCATCTGCAGGCCAACAGATGGGTTTATGCAACTAATTCTCATTCTGTTTAATATTTGCATAATATTCTATAGTAGACAGCAATCATCTATTCGACCATTTCTAGTTTGATAGACATTTAGATTTAAACTAGATCTCACCTTATTCAGCCATTCTCTCTTGATGAACATTCAGTACCGCAGAAAAAGAGGGAAAACTATCCATTTTTTTAAAGCTTGCATAAACATAATTCTAAAACTTGATAAATCTTACACAGAAATACTATGGCCCAATCTCATTTATGAATATAAATCCATGCAATTCTAAGTAAAATCTTAGCAAATGTAATCTACCAGAATATCAAAAGAATGACCTCGTGGTGCATTAACCTAGTTTCTTAATCCGTGCTGGAGAGGAGAGATCTCTAATGAGGTTCAGGGCTGTTTTGAATGAAAACTGTAAACATAATAGTAACCGAAGGGAAAGTCTTATGTGCAACCACAACTATCAGAAACCAAGACCAAAACCAGTATTCCATGGGACATGCCAAACTATCTCCCTCTATCTCAGGAATGAGAGGAGGGCACCCGCCTGTGGCACTGGGAATCAGCTGACTGTTCTCAGACCCTTCCACTTTCCTCCTGGTCTTTATGAAGACAAGAGCTTTTCATCATGGGCATCATCCTATAGTGTTTTGGGGTTTTTGTTTGTTTTGTTTTGTTTTTTGAGACGAAGTCTCTCCCGGTCGCCCGGCTGGCATGCAGTGGTGCGATCTCAGCTCACTGCAACATCTGCCTCCTGGGTTCAAGCGATTCTCCTGCCTCAGCCTCCCAGGCAGCCGGAACCGCAGGCGCATGCCACCACGCCCAGCTAATTTTTGTATTTTTAGTAGACACGGGTTTTTACCATGTTGGCCAGGATGGTCTCGATTTCTTGACCTCGTGATCCACCCGCCTCGGCCTCCCATAGTGCTGGGATTACAGGCGTGAGCCACTGCGCCCGGCCCCTGCGGTGTTTTTGAAATAATTTTCAGTGGCTGGTAGGAAGTTACTCTAAATGGTGTATCTGTTTGCCTTCTCTGGAAAAGCTCCCCATCTCAAGGTGAAAGAAGAACTTTCTTATCCTCCACATCCTAGGAATTGTAAGAGAGAGGAGAAATGAGAGGCTTCAGGGGAGTTAATCTCCTTACAATTCAGGAAAGAGTGACATTTATTAGTGCGGGCCTAAGCAGTCAGATGGATTTTGCTGGGAATATGTGAGGAGCGCCTGGTGGGGCCGTGGTGCTAGTCCGGGACCTGTGGGGAAAATTAATCACAGGAGCTGAACAGGGTTGGGAGCACTTAGGAACTGGGGTCCCAGAGAGGGAGGATCCAGGTGCAGTAGCTCGTTCAGAGCCAATCCTGGGCGTGTGTGGATGTCATCCTGCATCCACCCTGTGAATGAACCCTGGTGACACAGGGTCTTCTCTGCTCCCTCTCGAGAGAGGAGGGTACCAGCCCCGGCACCCTACTCACACCAGTCACTGTTGGCCTTGAGATTTCCGGTCTGCATCAGCATCTGACTTTCCAGCCTGGGATGTGTTTGGTCTGTTTTGCTGGTTAGAGAACTGGAGACACCCGAGCCTGAGCTCCTCATGGGGCCTGCTGTGGCTGCATTGCCAGGTCTGAATGAGTGGGGGTTTCTGATGGCCCTAAGAGTAGCTTCATTTATTAAGCTCTTACTCTATGCCAGGCCCTGGAGGAGGAGGCCATTAGTCACAGAGCAGCCCTTTTGTGCCAGACACGGGGCACAGTTTGCCTCGTTTCACAGGCAGTGAGATGGTTCTGGGCATAGTGATTCTCTGGTGCTTCTAGGGAGCTGCCTGTCTGGTAGGACCCATTCCATTGTGTAGTCCGTGACTGCATTCCCATTGTTTGAAAGGTTTATCATGCAGACCTACTGGAAGGGAGAAGTGAGCGACTCCCAGGCACACCCTGAGCCCCAGCCCACCCCCACTCCCAAGGTGTGCATTTCTGTTTCTGTCACGTAGCGCTCAACTCTGCTACAGAGTTGGTATTACGATTATTCTGGTTTTATAGTTGAAGAAATTGAGGCTTGGGGAGGGGACTCAACCCCGGGTTCCCATTGTGTGTCTGAGTGTGTGTGTGTGTGTGTGTGTGTGTGTGTGTGTGTGTTTTACAAAGTAGGTCAGCCAGCAGCACATAAGCCTAATGGTTACATTTCCCTGGTAGTCACTCGGGGCTTCTAAATTTGGCCATCAGGATCTCTTCAGGGTTGGAAAGTTAACACATATAGCCCAGGAGGGAGGCAATGTAATGTGAAATGAGTGCCTCAGCTTCCTCATCTACAAAATGGGCTGAGGACAATACCTCATCGCGATCACCCGAACAAGGCCTGGCACATGTTTCCTAGAGACTTTGTGGGAACTTAGTGAATGTTCCCCAGCAGATCTGTCACAGAAACTGTAAATACTGCCCCTTGTCCCTTCCACACCTCTTACAGCAGTGTCATCCAGGAAGGTTGGAAACCCCAGGAGGTATAGGGGCCTTTTCTCAGCATACCCCAAGAAAACGCTCTCAGTGTCTTTTAAAGGTGTCAAGGTCCCAGTTCGTAGCAGTTCCTCATAAAATGCCAGTTCCGTTTGCCATCCACTGGACTCACTCCTCATCCTATTCCCCAAAAGTGAGAAGGGCGGACTGTGTCACGGCATTCCTAGCCAGGGGAGGGCATCTGGCCCCGGCACGCAAATTCAAGCCCTTTTCCAGCTGTAATAACCACCCTCTTCTTTCCACAGGGGCTAAACTGCACGGTCAAAAATAGTAAGTCATCTTTTTTTGTTCTTCTCGTTGCCTTGTTAATCAAGTGACGTCCTGGTGCCAACTTTTGGTAAAAGCCCTGCCATGCCACTCCAGGTTCAGGCTGTGAGCTACAGCCGTCAGCAGGAGGGATCCCGGAGCATCATGAGTGCGCGCACCTGCGCTTCCTATCGAGAGCATTCATTATGCAAAAGTCAGGAAAGGAGAAACAGAACGGTCATTGGATTGTGAAAGTGTTCCCTGGGGTGCTGCCCTACTGGGTCTATAATGTAATTTGATTTGCCACAGCTTGTCACTGTAAATTGAGAGACATCTGTAGTGTAGATTTTGTTTTGTTTTAATTCAAAGAGGAGACACATATTCAAGTGTCTGAGCCAATTAGGGACCCCTGACATAGAAAAATAAAGCAGCTCTTCCTACAGCCCCATCCCGCCTATGCCCTCATGCCCAGTCACAGCTTCATCTCAAAATCAATTGTGTATTTTGTCTTCCCTCCTAAAATTCCCTTTAGACTTGAGAGATTTGTAGTGACCCCAGTACACGTTAGAAAAGAGGGAGCAGGGCAGTGAAGCTGAGGATGCAGCCAAGGGTCACAGGCTAGCAGGTCACAGGCCCCTGAGCTGTTTGCTGTTTAGCTGTCTGTACCCGCTGCTGGGGCATCTGTCTCCACTGTAAGTTTCTGAGTGCTGCTCTTCCCTGACTGCCAGGTACCTGCCTGGATGACAGCTGGATCCACCCTCAAAACCTGACCCCCTCCTCCCCGAAAGAGCTGCAGATCGAGCTTCGCTTTGTCCGCACCCAGCAAGGAGACCTGTTCCCCGTGGCCCACATTGAATGGACGCTGCAGACAGACGGTGAGCAGGCCTGCCAGCAGGACCCTGGGGGAGTCTCCCTGCCTGTGTGTGAGTCCATAGACCCACCTGTCAGCGCTCTCAGTTAGGCTCAGGATTGGGCTCCCAGTCCTATGCTCAGACATGAGGGCTCAAACTTACTGTTGTAAGGATCTATCATTTCAAGTGTTAATGCTTGTTCAGCATTTTGGATATTAACCTGTAGTGATGCCTTCCCCATCAGTCCATTCCTCACGAAAGGACACCTGCAGCCTAACATTTTTAGCACCGTGGGGGAAAAAAAGCAAGTGGTTAATTTTGTTACTGCAATACCAAAAATGAGGTAGAAAATGGCAACACATTTGCCAGCCTGTTTGTTCGCTTAATTCAGGGGCCACTTTTAAAACATCCTGGGAGCCTATTCAGGAATAGAGAGTTTATGTTACAGAACTGGGGCAACTGGGGCGAATGAGCACCAGCCTCAGATTTGTGACCGGGGCCTGGGGGAATTCTCTCTGGAAGTCCGCAGCCTCAGTGTTCCTGCTGACTGCTGCAGCCTCGTGAGGATGACGGCGTGGCTGTGTTTGAACCCGTGCCAGGCTGTCAAAGTCCTCACCGAAATTCGAAAAGCCTTTGCTTCTAGCCCTGTGTAAAGTGTCATTTTTACTTGCCCAGCTGGGAAGTAACTGCAAGGAAGTACGCAGAGAGCGAGCTGAAAGGGACAGGAAGTGGAGAGCTGGGTTAGGCAGATTTTCTTTCAAGAGCGAGCAACCACAGCAGACAGGGAGGTGACACACCTGGCACTTGTCGTGGCTGACCTGTATCTGTTTGCCTCCTCTCCTCCTCTGTCCTCCAGCCAGCATCCTGTACCTCGAGGGTGCAGAGTTATCTGTCCTGCAGCTAAACACCAATGAACGGTTGTGTGTCAGGTTCGAGTTTCTGTCCAAACTGAGGCATCACCACAAGCGGGTAAGAATACAGCTCCTGGCCGGGCATGGTGGCTCACGCCTATAATCCCAGCACTTTGGGAGGCTGAGGCGGGTGGATCACGAGGTCAAGAGATCGAGACCATCCTGGTCAACAAGGTGAAACCCCGTCTCTACTAAAAATACAAAAATTAGCTGGGCATGGTGGCGCGTGCCTGTAATCCCAGCTACTCAGGAGGCTGAGGCAGGAGAATTGCCTGAACCCAGGAGGCGGAGGTTGCAGTGAGCCAAGATCGCGCCATTGCACTCCAGCCTGGGTAACAAGAGTGAAACTCTGTCTCAAAAAAAAAAAAGAGTACAGCTCCTGAGTGGATCATGGTCTGCTGATGACACCAACACAGACCTGTCCCCAAATTCAGACCCTGATTTAGAGCAGTGAAGACCCAGAGGCACTGAGAGAGTCTGAGGATTCCAAACGGCAGCTTCAGGTGGGCAGAAGTCCAAGAGAAGTGGTGTGGCCGTCGCGAGCAATATTAAGGGACAGAGTGTATTTTAAAAGCTTTCCTGACATACCCCGCTTTTTCTTCCCACTTCACCGAGCTATTCATTCTGAAAGAAAGGTGAATTGGAAGACAGCTTCCACAGCCCTGCCTCCTGGCATCTTCGTGTAACTTTGTATGACACCTTTTCTGTATGACGTGGATTAAGCTGGGGTTTACCCTCAGGAAGAAAAAACGGCCCAGACCAGAGAGCTGCCCCAGGTGGGCAAAGGAGCAGCTCAGTCTCGCGGCTGCGCACCGCTGCGTGGTGAAATGTTGATCCTTGTTTGTTTAAAACAGTGGGTCCCAAAGTGTGCCCCTAGATCAGCAGCCTCAACCTTACCTGGGAACTTGTTAGAAATGTGTGTTCTGGCCTGGCACGGTGTCTCACACCTGTAATCCCAGCACTTGGGGAGGCCGAGGTGGGTGGATCACGAGGTCAAAAGATGGAGAGCATCCTGGCCAACATGGTGAAACCCTGCCTCTAGTAAAAATACAAAGAGTAGCTGGGCATGGTGGCACACGCCAGTAGTCCCAGCTACTCGGGAGAATCGCTTGAATCCAGGAGGCGGAGGTTGCAGTGAGCCAAGATTGTGCCACTGCACTCCAGCCTGTTGACAGAGTGAGACTCCATATCAAAAAAAAGAAGAGAAGAAATCTGTTCTATGGCCCCACCCCAGACTTCCCAGGCCAGAAATTCTTAGGGTGGGGTCCAGCAACTGCTGCCTAACCGCCCCTCAAGTAATTATGATACAAGCCTTAGTCTGAAGACTACTGGTTTAAATCTGCAAACGGCCACTTGAAAACAAGTTAGATCTCTCACAGACAGAAGCAGCAAAGACAGACCCCTCTCTGATGTTAGATTAGGACCCCCAAACTTGGCTGCTGTGTGATGGTGAGAACCAGGTTCCTACATCCACTTAGAAGCGAAGGACCCTTGGCCTCTCCTCCGGGGCAACTAGAATGGGGGTTGGAGTTGATATCTGTAATCTCTACCACCCAGAAAATGACTCAGCACAAATTGATCTCTGCAACTAAGGTCCCTGCGGGCTCAGGGCGAGTGGACCTCTCTAGCTTGTCCTCCGTAATTTTTTACCACAGAACGTTCTCCAGAGGTCCCTGGCTTTCCCCTTTAAGGAGGAAGAATCATCTGACAAAGTTTTACCTGCCCGTGTGCCAGATCTCCACAGCCTAGTCCTCTGGCTCAGCCGTCTCACACCCATTGTTCTAGAATTTGAGAAGCCTGGTTGGGGGCAGGACTGTCTGCTCAGGAGGCCAGATCCAGGTGGCTGCTGTTTTTCTTAACAGGCAGAAAAGACCAGAGGAAACAGGACAAAGGTTCTGATTTCCCTGACTGGGTTTTGCTGTGGTAGTTGCTTTATTCTTATTTTTGGCTGAATGTTTGGGAGTGGGTGGGAACAGGGGTCTTTGGGCGTAGATGGGTGAGAGAGGCGTGTGTAACCCATCCACCTTCCCTTCCTGTCTTCTCTTCAGTGGCGTTTCACCTGCAGCCACTTCGTGGTTGACCCTAACCAGGAGTATGAGGTGACCGTTCACCACCTGCCCAAGCCCATCCCTGACGGGGACCCAAACCACCAGTCCAAGAATTTCCTCGTGCCTGGTAAGAGCATCCTCCCAAGGCATTCCCTCCCCGCTGGGCTCTATGAGAAGGAAGCAGCAGGTGGCACAGACACCAGCCCCCTCCCTCAGCAAAGCAGTGGCTGGCACTGCCAGCACCCACGAACAGAGGCCAGGACTGGGAGTTCTTTGGCTGGTGCTACAGCCTCCACTCCCTGAGGCAGAGCCGTTCTCTGCTGGCACAGCAGTGGCCATTGGCCCAAGATCCCAGGAGTTTCATGAGAACTGGAGTCCCTCCCTCTACCTAGAGAAGCACCCTTCCTGCCCAGAAAATAGCATAAAGGCAAAGCCGCAGACCCCTCATGGAGAAGTTGCAGCCTCTGCCCGCAGCCTGGTGCCGGCCTCCATGGCTTTCTCTCCTCCCACCCTGCATTCTCCCTGCGGCACGGAACACTCGTCCCAGGCATGGCGCTGTCCTTCCCGCGCCATCCGCCCTGCCCGCGGTTCCTGTCCTTCCCGCGCCATCCGCCCTGCCTGCGGTTACTGTCCTTCCCGCGCCATCCGCCCTGCCCCGCGGTTAC
Source organism: Saguinus oedipus (assembly GCA_031835075.1). Lineage (NCBI taxonomy): Eukaryota > Metazoa > Chordata > Mammalia > Primates > Cebidae > Saguinus > Saguinus oedipus. Next base: position 219,694,186 of record CM063169.1, on the reverse strand, counting down.
TGTCCTTCCCGCGCCATCCACCCCTCCCACAGTTCCTGCCCTGCCCGTGCCATCCGCCCTGCCCGCGGTTCCTGTCCTTCCCGCGCCATCCACCCTGCCCGCGGTTACTGTCCTTCCCGCGCCATCCGCCCTGCCTGCGGTTCCTGTCCTTCCCGCGCCATCCGCCCCCCCACAGTTCCTGTCCTTCCCGTGCCATCCGCCCTGCCCGCAGTTACTGTCCTTCCCGCGCCATCCGCCCCTCCCACAGTTCCTGTCCTTCCCGCGCCATCCGCCCTGCCCGCGGTTCCTGTCCTTCCCGCGCCATCCGCCCTGCCCGCGGTTACTGTCCTTCCTGCGCCATCCACCCCTCCCACAGTTCCTGCCCTGCCCGTGCCATCCGCCCTGCCTGCGGTTCCTGTTCTTCCCGCACCATCCGCCCTGCCCGCGGTTCCCGTCCTTCCCGCGCCATCCACCCTGCCCGCGGTTCCTGTCCTTCCCATGCCATCTGCCCCTCCCACGGTTCCTGTTCTTCCCGCACCATCCGCCCTGCCCGCGGTTCCCGTCCTTCCCGCGCCATCCGCCCTGCCTGCGGTTCCTGTCCTTCCCGCGCCATCCGCCCTGCCCGCGGTTACTGTCCTTCCCGCGCCATCCACCCTGCCCGCCGTTACTGTCCTTCCCGCGCCATCCACCCCTCCCACAGTTCCTGCCCTGCCCTGCCCGTGCCATCCGCCCTGCCCGCGGTTCCTGTCCTTTCCGCGCCATCCGCCCTGCCTGCAGTTACTGCCAGGCTTCTCTTCTCAGGCATCCTTCCATGTACATGCACCTTCTACTTCCCCATCCTCCCCAGAGGCTCAGGTGTTACCTGCATTTTCCTTTTTGATTTTAATAGAGGCGGTCTCACTTTGTTAGGCAGGCTATAGTGCACTGTTTCTATCCTAGCTCACTGCAGCCTGGAACTCCCGGGCTCAGGCGATTCTCCTGCCTCGGCCTCCCTGTAATTCTCACTGTTCATAGCCAGCTGTGTCAGGAAGCCTGCTTGATAACAAAGTCTGGGTCTTCTGCCCACTTGTAGCATCTCCAGAGCCTCGCAAATTGCTTTGCATATAGCAGGTGGTCTAGAAATGCTTGTTAAGGATGGTGTTGACCTTCTTCATCCTGGGGACACCCTGCACACATGCGTGTGCTCACTCTCTCGGCTTACCCTGCTGTGTCCCCGCGTGTGGCTCATCACTCCCTGGCATGGCGCTGCATGCTGTGTGTTTGCTTTTATTGGTCTTTCCCACGGGCTTGAAGTCTCCAGGGGGCAGGGCTTTGTCCTGTTTACCACTTACCTGCAATGCCGAGAACAGGGCCTGGTGCATGGCTGGGGCCCATCAGTATTTGTTGAAGGAGTCAGTCTCCTCAGTTCTTTCTTCGTTCATAAAGCGACTGACTCAGTCCCGGTCCCTCCATGCTGATTCACACCTGTCGTGTGTCTTCTCAGCCTGGGCAGCCAGGGACAAGAAGCTGTGGGTGGACAGTGAAGGAACTGGAGGAGACCAGGATTGCTTGGTCACCCACAGCAAGCTCAGGAGGAATGCACTTGAATTGGGAGGGTTCCCCAAAAGACGACCATCAGGCAAGCAGGCTAGCGCCCATGCCAAGGTGGGTCCAGTCCTGGAGCTCACTCTGAAGGGGCCATCCGTGGACAGGCTCCCAGCGGAGAAGAGATAGCTGTTCTGGTGTCAGGAGTCTGGAAGAACAGGTTTCCTAAGGCAGAGGCTTCATGAGTTCCCTTTTTTCTGTGTCGACAGGCTGCGAGGACACCAGGATGAAAGGAACCACGCCGTGCGTGAGCGCAGGTAACGGGCTGCCCAGGAGAGCTGCACACACGCACGCACACTCTCACTCCCACGCCCCTCCTCATTCCCAGCCTGCCTGTGTAACCTTGGCAGGCAGCCTGTGGGACCCCGAGATCACTGTGGAGACCCTGGAGGCCCACCAGCTGCGCGTGAGCTTCACCCTGTGGAACGAATCTACCCGTTACCAGGTCCTGCTGACCAGCTTTCCACATACGGAGAACCACAGCTGCTTTGAGCACACGTACCACCTGCCTGCGGTAACTGCCGTTTCTGACCCTGCTAAGCTCAGAACCACCCTCCAAGCCCCAAGTCTCTTCTCTGCTAGTCTGAGGATTGTGCTGCCGGAGCTTGGAGCTCATGCTGTGCTTACTCCGGAGTGGTCATGGGGCCTTGCCTTTTTCTTCCCTGGTGATCTGACGGTAATAGAAAGGCAGTTGACTCCATCCTGCCCATGACTCAGGCCTTTTCCTTCTTCCCTCCTCCACAGGCTCCCTTGTTCTCTTTTTGTTTTGCTGTGTTTATTACAAAAAGGATTTGATGATTTGAAAAAAGAAATGTGGAAATAGAGATAAAGGGGAACTGAAGGAAGTAAGTGCCTCGCACCTGTAATCCCGATACTTTGAGAGGCCGTGCAGGCTTGACGTTGGAGTTGGATCTGCAGCAAGCCGTGATGGCACCACTACACCCAACCGGGGGACAGAGCAAGGCGCTGTCTCAAAAACAAAAAGGAAGCTGGGTGCAGTGACTCATGCCTGTAATCCCAGCACTTTGGGAGGCCAAGGCAGGTGGATGACTTGAGGTCAGGAGTTCAAGATCAGCCTGACCAATATGCTGAAACCCCATGTGTACTAAAAGTACAAAAATAAGCCAGGTGTGCTGGCACACACCTGTAATCCCAGCAACCTGGGAGGCTGGGCAGGAAAAGTGTGCTGTGTGGCTCTATACAACTGGTGTGAAAGAACACAGATTTGTAGCCCCAGTTCCCAGCAGCCAAAGAAAAGAGGGCCTTACCAGTTAATAAATGTACTTACGAATTTAGAGCACACTGACTTCCATGCAAAAATGCAGTATTTTCTGGAACAGAAACCTGAAAAGCATTTGTCCCCTGGCATTCCTAAGGGGTGCCCTGGACAGCTTCTCCATGGCAGAGCCACAGCACATTCTCACCCAAGTAGCCTTACCCGTCCTTGCCTCTCTCCTCAGCCCAGACCACAGGACTTCCACCAGCGATCCAACATCACACTCACTGTACGCAGCCTTAGAGGGTGCTGTCGCCATCGAGTGCAGGTGAGTGAGTGTGGTGTGGACAGGTGCAGGGAGCAAAATGGGTGGACAGTGTAGTGTGGAAGAGTGAGGAGTGTGCACAGGTGGGGAGTGTGTGGGGAGTCAGGATTGTGCACAGTTGGAGAGTGTGGTGTGGATGGGAGTGAGGTGTGTGCACAGGTGTAGAGTGTGGTGTGGATGGAGAGGGGAGTGTGCACAGTTGGAGAGTGTGGTGTGGATGGGAGTGAGGAGTGTGGTGTGGGGTGAGGAGTGTGCACAGGTGGAGTGTGGTGTGGGGAAGTGAGGAGTGTGCACAGGTGGGGAGTGTGGTGTGGAGTGAGGAGTGTGCACAGGTGGGGATTGGTGTGGGGAGTGAGGAGTGTGCACAGGTGGAGAGTGGTGTGGGGAGTGAGGAGTGTGCACAGGTGGAGAGTGGTGTGGGGAGTGAGGAGTGTGCACAGGTGGAGAGTGGTGTGGGGAGTGAGGAGTGTGGTGTGGGGTGAGGAGTGTGCACAGTTGGAGTGTGGTGTGGGGAGTGAGGAGTGTGCACAGGTGGAGAGTGTGTGGGGAGTCAGGAGTGTGCACAGTTGGAGAGTGTGGTGTGGATGGGAGTGAGGAGTGTGGTGTGGGGTGAGGAGTGTGCACAGGTGGAGTGTGGTGTGGGGAGTGAGGAGTGTGCACAGTTGGAGAGTGTGGTGTGGATGGGAGTGAGGAGTGTGGTGTGGGGTGAGGAGTGTGCACAGGTGGAGTGTGGTGTGGGGAGTGAGGAGTGTGGTGTGGGGTGAGGAGTGTGCACAGGTGGAGAGTGGTGTGGGGAGTGAGGAGTGTGGTGTGGGGTGAGGAGTGTGCACAGTTGGAGTGTGGTGTGGGTGAGTGAGGAGTGTGCACAGGTGGAGAGTGTGTGGGGAGTCAGGAGTGTGCACAGTTGGAGAGTGTGGTGTGGATGGGAGTGAGGAGTGTGGTGTGGGGTGAGGAGTGTGCACAGGTGGAGTGTGGTGTGGGGAGTGAGGAGTGTGCACAGTTGGAGAGTGTGGTGTGGATGGGAGTGAGGAGTGTGGTGTGGGGTGAGGAGTGTGCACAGGTGGAGTGTGGTGTGGGGAAGTGAGTGTGCACAGGTGGGGAGTGTGGTGTGGAGTGAGGAGTGTGCACAGGTGGGGAGTGGTGTGGAGTGAGGAGTGTGCACAGGTGGGGAGTGGTGTGGGGAGTGAGGAGTGTGCACAGGTGGAGAGTGGTGTGGGGAGTGAGGAGTGTGCACAGGTGGAGAGTGGTGTGGGGAGTGAGGAGTGTGCACAGGTGGAGAGTGGTGTGGGGAGTGAGGAGTGTGCACAGGTGGAGAGTGGTGTGGGGAGTGAGGAGTGTGCACAGGTGGAGTGTGGTGTGGGGAGTGAGGAGTGTGCACAGTTGGAGAGTGTGGTGTGGATGGGAGTGAGGAGTGTGCACAGGTGGAGAGTGTGGTGTGGGGAGTGAGGAGTGTGCACAGGTGGAGTGTGGTGTGGGGAGTGAGGAGTGTGCACAGTTGGAGAGTGTGGTGTGGATGGGAGTGAGGAGTGTGGTGTGGGGTGAGGAGTGTGCACAGGTGGAGTGTGGTGTGGGGAAGTGAGTGTGCACAGGTGGGGAGTGTGGTGTGGAGTGAGGAGTGTGCACAGGTGGGGAGTGTGGTGTGGAGTGAGGAGTGTGCACAGGTGGGGAGTGGTGTGGAGTGAGGAGTGTGCACAGGTGGGGAGTGGTGTGGGGAGTGAGGAGTGTGCACAGGTGGGGAGTGTGGTGTGGATGGGAGTGAGGAGTGTGGTGTGAGGAGTGTGCACAGGTGGAGTGTGGTGTGGGTGAGTGAGGAGTGCACAGGTGGGGAGTGTGTGGGGAGTCAGGAGTGTGCACAGTTGGAGAGTGTGGTGTGGATGGGAGTGAGGAGTGTGCACAGGTGGAGTGTGGTGTGGGTGAGGAGTGTGCACAAGTGTAGTGTGGTGTGGAGTGAGGAGTGTGCGCAGGTGGAGAGTGTGGTGTGGATGGAGAGGGGAGCGTGCACAGTCTGTTGTTCCTGCTGGTGTACACGGAAGGCTTGTGCTTTCTCTGGCACCAGGCACCACTGGTAGTGAGAATTCCTTGCCTGTTGAGACTCTGCCCCTGCCTTTCTCCTTTCCGATTCTCCCAGCCTCATCTGGGCAGCGGTCCTCTGACTGTCTACCCCATGGTGGAGGGAGACAATGGCCCTTAACCTGCCCTCTCTGCCCACAGATCCAGCCCTTCTTCAGCAGCTGCCTCAATGACTGCTTCAGACACTCTGTGACTGTTTCCTGCCCAGAAATGCCAGACACTCCAGGTAGGAGACATGCAGCTGTCCAGGGCCACACTGGGAGTGCAGGTGGCTGAGGGCCCCCAGCCTGGGCTGAGGCCTGACCTGGGTCGGGGGGTGGTTTGGGAGGAGAGTGTAGTTTAACTTGGAGCTCTTCAGGCCTGAAGTGTGGAGTGGGGTTTAGAGTGTCACTCCCTGGGCTTGGAGTCCTGGCTGCCTTTCATTAGCGATGCATCCTCAGGCGAAATCCTTAACCTTTCTGACCCTCCACTTTCTTGACTGGAAAATGGGGTGGTTTTTAGCCTATAGGCCTAGTGCTGCGCCATGCACGGAGCGCGCGGCTCCAACATGCTGTCCATGTTTGATCCCCCTCATTGTGAGTGAGCCATCATACTGTGAAGTAGAGGATTTCCCGCCCCAATCCCCAGGTTCATGGATGAGGACACTGAGGCACAGCTATATTGAATAACTTGTCCAAGATCACACACCAGGGACACTATTCGGAAGCCGCATGCCCTAACGCATGGGAGGCTATGGCCACAGGCTCACAAGAAGGCTGAGACATGGGGCTAGGCTGGAAGGAGACCCAGCCTCCCAAGGAGGAGGGAAGGCATCTCTCCTTAGACCAGCAGCTCAAGTCCTTGTCTCTTGTAGGTGGCGCCATTAAGTTCAGCCTGGATCTAAAATGCCTGGTGTGTGGGGGGCGTGGCGGGGGGGGGGGGGGCAAGGTCATGAAGGCCCTTAAGGGATGTCAGTAGTTTTTGTGATGACTAGGAAGGGTTGAGAATACTCTTTCCCTTTTCCCTTTGTTCTCATTGCAGAACCAATTGTGGGTAAGCTCCAATCTGCAGCTGCAGCCCTCAGGGGCCATGTGAGAGTGAGAAGTCCGTGCCTGACCTAGGCAGACTAGCCTGAAGGAGGCCAGCTGGGGTAGTGGAGAGGGGTGTGCATGGGTGAGACCATGGTTTGTCAGCGGGGGTGGGGGGTGGGGGGGGTGCGAGGGGGCGGGGTGGTGGACCGTGGACAGAGAGGACAGAGCCTGAGGCTGGGGATAGGGGCTGGGGCCCTCAGGGCCAGCAGGGCAGGCTCGGGCAGCACTCACACTGTTCTGCTCACCACAGACTACATGCCCCTGTGGGTGTACTGGTTCATCACGGGCATCTCCATGCTGCTGGTGGGCTCCGTCATCCTGCTGATAGTCTGCATGACCTGGAGGCTACCCGGTAAGGGCTGGGGGTCTGGCCGTCCCTAGCTCGGCCACTCAGTAGCAGGGCAATGGCTTTATTCTCTGAGCCTCAGGTTCTGGCTTGTAAAATGGAAATCACAGTGATACGCACGTCACTGTGCTGCTGAGTGAAGTAAGGCACGTGAATTCTCAGCACAGAACCCGGCATGCGCTGTTTGCTACCATTATGTTTATTGTTAATAAATGAAATAGTATTAAAATCAACAGGTTGGAAGGAGCCAGAGTGAAGTTTTTTTGTGTCAGGAATTACCAGCCAGGCAGGCGGAGCAGCCTGAACAACCCCGTCCTACAGCTCCCCGATGTGTACATTTGGGGTCAGGGAGAATAGCAAGGGCCAGTGTCAGGTGATAGAGAAGGCCCCGGCTGCCCTGAGCTGTCGGGGTAGACCCCAGCCCCACCTCGTTAGCCATGTAGTCAGGGGCCAGTTACTTAACACACCATGGAGTCACTTTTCTGTAAAATGTGCTGTTAATGCTTCCCTCTCAGGGCTGTGATGAAGGTTAAATGAGTAGCTGAGGAAGGTGCTTGCTGGGGGGATTAGTCCATACCAGTCTCTCCTACATGCAGCCCTCTGCTGGCATGAGAGGGCCTTTGGGGGGTTCTGGTAACGGCTGGTGCTCTGTAGGCTGTGCAGCTCTCTAAAGGTGTGGGGGGTGCTTTTCACTTCGTTTCTGCTGTTGCTTCTGTTTCCCAAAGTGCGCCGCACCCCAGGGTGAAGGCAAGGAGGAGCCTCGCTGGTGATTTGACCGTCTTCGAGGGGGCTAGGGAAGAGCTGAAAGGACGAGGATTGAGATTAAGGTTCTAAGTCACTTGCTCAGTGTCCGTGGGTCTTGATCATCCCAGCTGTCACCAAGGAGTTAACTCCCACAGAGCAGTGTTTTTCATCACATCTCTGAGGGGAACAATTGCTTAAGTATGTGGGTTCCCCTTCCTCACCCCAAAAATACCAGGAGGAAATGTTGTAAGCGGCCCAGTGGGGCGGCTTCTGGAAAGAAGTGTGGTAAGATGCATGCCTTCTGCAGGATGCTCTGGGGAAGAGCTTTCCCTCAGGTGGAGTCAGTTTGGGGTGGCCAAATTTCAGGGACACCGGGCAGACCAAGAGCATAGTGAGGAGCCAGGGTGGACCCTCCAGCACCATTCTGGGGGTCCCAGCTGGGTCAGTGCTGTAAAATAACTGTGACCCAGCTGATCATGTGCAACGTGCCAGGACGTTACATACGCACACTCATTTAACAGTCATTACACGAGAGCAAACACAGCCCCACTGCACAGAGCGAGCTGCATTTAGAGGCACCAGTGACTGCTCCAGTCGTGCGCTTGTAGTGGCTGACCCAGGATTCACAGCTGTGCGGGTACCTGGCATGGCCTCCCGGCTCAGGGCGGCCCCCTCCCCTTCACCCTTTGTCAGGGTGAGGCATGTGCCCTGTGAGCTGGTTTCTGTTTCTCTTCTCAAAGCACCACTCCAGTGTCTCTTTTCCTTTCCAGGGCCTGCAAGTGAAAAACACAGCAATGACACCAAACACACCGGTCAGTATTTCCTGGTTTGCGTGTTTGTTTTTAAAGCAGTAGAGGGTTCTCCTGGGATAAGTGGGTGGGTTGCCTCCTGTCTTCTAACTCCCAAGCCCCTTCAGGAGACCCTACCGTAGGACCCCCCCCTTCCAGGACCCCACTCAGGAGGGCCCCTAATAACAAGGCCTGGGTGCCATTTATTGAATCAGACAAGGAAAGGGAAGTGCATGCTATTTTGTGAAAAGAGATTTTCACTGGAGGAAGCGGATCAACAGGGCTGGCTGCTGTTTCTCCTTTTTTAATTAAAGAGCAGGCTAAAGACCAGATAGGAACGTGAGAGATTCTTTCTCCCACAAGGCAGCAGACTGATTTTCTTCAGGCAGCCAAAGGTGGGATACTAAATCTGCGTTTTTCCAGCAGGCCTCAGTCACTTTCTCAGGCTAGGGAGAGGGCCAGGCTGTGTCCTGGTCCCGGCCCTCCGGGGCTGGCAGGCACAGAGCCGCCCTGGGCCCTGGGCTAGGGTCAGCACGTGTGGTCTTGTTTCCTTAGATGGTCTGGCTGCAGCTGACCTGACGCCCCCACCGCTGAAGCCCAGGAAGGTCTGGATCATCTACTCAGCCGACCATCCCCTCTACGTGGACGTGGTCCTGAAATTCGCCCAGTTTCTGCTCACTGCCTGCGGCACGGAAGTGGCCCTGGACCTGCTGGAAGAGCAGGCCATCTCGGAGGTGGGAGTCATGACCTGGGTGGGCCGCCAGAAGCAGGAGATGGTGGAGAGCAACTCCAAGATCATCATCCTGTGCTCCCGCGGCACACGTGCCAAGTGGCAGGCGCTCCTGGGCCGGGGGGTGCCTGTGCGGCTGCGCTGCGACCACGGGAAGCCCGCGGGGGACTTGTTCACGGCAGCCATGAACATGATCCTCCCGGACTTCAAGAGGCCAGCCTGCTTCGGCACCTACGTGGTCTGCTACTTCTGCGAGGTCAGCTGCGAGGGCGACGTCCCTGACCTGTTCGGTGCGGCGCCGCGGTATGCGCTCATGGACAGGTTCGAGGAGGTGTACTTCCGCATCCAGGACCTGGAGATGTTCCAGCCGGGCCGCATGCACCGCGTCGGGGAGCTGTCGGGGGACAACTACCTGCGCAGCCCGGGCGGCAGGCAGCTCCGCGCCGCCCTGGACAGGTTCCGGGACTGGCAGGCCCGCTGCCCCGACTGGTTCGAGCACGAGAGCCTCTGCCTGGCCGATGACCAGGACGCCCCATCCCTGGACGAAGACGTGTTCGAGGAGCCGCTGCTGCCTTCAGGAACCGGCATCGTGAAGCACGCGCCCCTGGTCCGTGAACCTGGGTCCCAGGCCTGCCTGGCGGTAGACCCCCTGGTCGGGGAGGAAGGAGGAGCAGCAGTGGCGAAGCTGGAGCCTCACCTGCAGCCCCGGGGGCAGCCGGCGACACAGTTCCTCCACACCCTGGTGCTCCCCGTGGAGAAGGGCACCCCGGTGGCCATGGTGGAGCCCGGGACCCTGGCTGATGGTACTGCTGGCCAGCTGGTGCTGGCCAGGGAGGACGAGGCGTGCCCGTTGCTGGGTGGCCTGGGCGCTGGGCGAAATAGCATCCTCTTCCTCCCTGTGGACCCCGAGGACTCACCCCTTGGCAGCACCCCCATGGCGTCTCCTGACCTCCTTCCACAGGACGTGAGGGAGGAACTGGAAGGCTTGATGCTCTCACTTTTCCAGCAGAGTCTGAGCTGCCAGGCCCAGGGGGTCTGCGGGAGACCCGCCATGGTCCTCAAAGACGCGCACACACCCTGCGAGGAGGAGCAGCGGCAGTCGGTACAGTCAGACCAGGGCTACATCTCCAGGAGCTCCCCGCAGCCACCCGACGGACTCACGGAAATGGAGGAGGAAGAGCAGGACCCAGGGAAGCCCACCTCGCCACTCTCTCCCGAGGACCTGGAGAGCCTGAGGAGCCTCCAACAGCAGCTGCTCTTCCACCAGCTGCAAGAGAACTCGGGCTGGGACACAGTGGGGTCAGAGTCAGAGAGGCCCCGGGCCTGAGGGCGGCTCCCCAGGGACCACCCAGATCCCAGCCTCGAAGGAGTGTGTGTGCACATGGGTACACACGTGTTCGTCTGTGTGTACATGTCTGCATGTGTATTTGTTCGTGTGTGAAGTGTAGGCTTTAAAATATGTCTGGATTTTCATCCTAGGCATCCCCCCAGACTTTTCTTTATGCAGCCATCTGGTTATTTTCTATCCCCAGGGGAATCCACACAGCCTACTCCAAGGAGCTAATGGCAGAGTATCCTTGAGACACCATCATTCATTCATTTATTCATTCATCAACCATTTATTGTGCACCTAATATGTGCGAGGCATTTGAGATACCAAGATAAACTGCATGTGACATGGCCCCACCCACCAAGGAGCTTAACCTCTAGTGCTAAGGACACATTAACAAACAGAATGGGCCAGGACAGTGACTCGGGCCAGTAATCCCAGCACTTTGGGAGGCCAAGGTGGGCTGATCACCTGAGGTCAGGAGTTCGAGACCAGCCTGGCCAAAATGGTGAAACCCCATCTCTACTAAAAATACAAAAATTAGTTGGGCGTGGTTACACATGCCTGTAGTCCCAGCTACTTGGGAGGCTGAGGCAGGAGAATTGCTTGAACCTGGGAGGCAGAGGTTGCAGTGAGCCAAGATTGTGCCACTACACTCTAGCCTGGGTGACAGAGGGGTACTCCGTCTCAAAAAAAAAAAAAAAAAGCTAGATGGTCACATGAGATGTAAAAGCTGAATGGGCCAGGTGTGGTGGCTCACATTTGTAATCCCAGCACTTCAGGAGGCCAAGGCGGGTGGATTGCTTGAGCTCAGGAGTTCAAGACCAGCCTGGGCAAACATAGTGAGACCACGTCTCTACCTAATTTTTTTTTTTTGAGACGGAGTTTCGCTCTTGTTACCCAGGCTGGAGTGCAATGGCGCGATCTCAGCTCACCGCAACCTCCGCCTCCTGGGTTCAGGCAATTCTCCTGCCTCAGCCTCCTGAGTAGCTGGGACTACAGGCACGCACCACCGTGTCCAGCTAATTTTTTGTATCTTTAGTAGAGACGGGGGTTTCACCATGTTGACCAGGATGGTCTCGATCACTTGACCTCGTGATCCACCCACCTCGGGCTCCCACAGTGCTGGGATTACAGACGTGAGCCACTGCGCCCGGCCCTATTTTTTTTTTTTTAATTAGCCAATCATGGTGGCACATGCCTGTCCTGGCTACTTGGGAGGCTGATGCAAGATGATCACTTACTTGAGCCCTCGGGGTGGAGGCTACAGTAAGCTATAATGGTACTATTGCCCTCCAGCCTGGGCAACAGAGTGAGACCTTGTCTCAAAAAAATAATAATAAAATAGAAAGGTTGAATGGAAGCCTGCCTAGGGCTGTGAGCATGCACAGGAAGGGCACCAGGCTGGGGGAGGGAGGTCCCGGAGGAGACACCTAAGCTGAAGGATTGTGGGTGGGGGAAGGAAGCAGCCTGTGGGCGATGGCTGGGAGGGAGTGGAGTGAGCATGTCAGGGAGCTGCTGTTGGAGCTTGGAGTGGGAGGAGGGGTGCAGCCAGAGAGATCAGGGTGGGGGCATCAGCCCCAAGGCCTGAGGCCCCTTTTGTCTGATGAGCTGTCCTCTGCATAGCAGAAGCTGAGGGCCAAACACAGCTCGATGTCATCTGAGCTCATTCATAGGCAGAGAGAAATGTGGAGGTGAAACGAAAATCATCCTGTAGGAAGGTGAGTTTGAAGCCCTTCACCCGCATCTCTCCGCTGGCCCATCAGTGGGGAGCTGTTAGCATGCAGGATTCTTCAGAGGAGCTGGACTGGAGCTCCCCTGAGCTTGGGAAGCCGTGGGGTGTAAGGGCAAGGAAATGAGGGTCAGGGGGAGCAGTGAAGATCTGGGCAGACCTTATGTGGGGAGAGGAAGGGCTGCTGCTGTGACTTCAAGGTCTGAGGTTTAAAAGCAGCATTTGAAGCCAGTGTTTGAAGAATCTGTTCCTGAACTACCTCCTAGGGGCAGGCTGGAGGGTTCTGGCTTCGGGGTCCTGAAGAACACTTTGAGGTGCTGTCAGACACTGGAATAGGGTGCCCTTGATTACTGCACCTGAGTGCTTTAGCTGTATTTCCAAGCTCCAGTGAGGAGGAGAGGATTTGGAAATGTGACAGGAGAGCAAATAGGAAAATAGAACTGTGTGTGTGTGTGTGTGTGTACACATACATGTAACTGAAAGATTACCAATAAAAGAATGCATAAGTTGTTAATCTGGTAAGAGTTTCTAGCAGTTGTTTTGAGTCACATGTTGTAGGTCAGGAAGTTCCTAGTTGCAGAGTTCTTTTCTTGCAGTTGGGAGTTTGCCTAGTGGCAGCAGGGCCACCAAGCTTTGTGTCCCAGACTGCATGGCCCATACTCCACCCAGCAGTGCGAAGAACAGGAGCTGAGGCCTCCCAGCCACTGGCCTTTTGGTCTCCATCTCTCCTCCAGTAGTCCTGGAGAGGGGCTTCACTGGGCCTGGACAGCTACCAGGCTTTCTGTGACCTTTCCCTGGCTTCCAGTAAATACCTGTTCAAACTCCAGAGTACAGGCTACCACGGTGCACTCTTCCCTGGCTAGAGCACACGTTCCCATCTTCTGTTCCTCACAAGCCTTGAATTCTAGCTCTGCTGACCTTTGGGCCCATGCCAATAAATGTCCCCGATGGGCAGTGCCCACTGTCTCCGGGGGAACTTCCTTTGTTCTTAGCGGCTTTATTGGAATACAGTCCACACCATACAACCCACAGTTAACCCTGCACAGTGCAGTGCCTTTTGTGTAGTTACATTTCAGCAACCATCAGCACAGTCTTAGCACAGTTTATTGCCCCCAAAAGAAATCCAGCCCCCTTAGTCCCCCCGACCCTCCCCATCCCTGAGCACCCGTGGCTACTTCGACCTCTGTAGACTTCCCTCTTCTGCACGTGACATGGAAACGAGTCATAAATTCTCCAGGTGCCTCCCTTTCTTTAGTGTCATTCCGTTTCTCCTCACATTCCCTCCCTGTTTCCTGGGCCCAGTCTCACACCGGTCCTTGTTTATCCTAAATGCTAGGAATTCCGAAACTCTGAGTATGGTGTCCGCTGTCAGCCGAATGCCAAGAGCTTCAAGAGTGTGTATAAAGCCACGCCTTCCATGACTAATAAATTCTGCTTCACCCAGAAATGTCTAAGGACAGATGCCCTCCACGCTGTGCCCCTCCCACCTCGAGCAGTCTGTGTGTGCCCAGAACCTGCAGCGGAGCGTCTAACCGTGACTGTCCAGCGTGATTATGCACGCTGCCACCAAGCCAGCTCCCAGCTCCCGTACAGCGTCATGACGACTGTTCCTGCCTACTCTCTTGATCCTGGTTTTTTGTTTTTTCTTTAAATGAATAATTACCTGGATTCAAAATCAGTTTCTCATTTCTGCATAGGAAGGTTCTCGAAGGTATTGAGGGTCTAAAGAGGGTTGTGTTCAGTCTCTGAAACATCTGAGCTGGGTCTCTGAATGCGAGGGTGCAGTGCAGTTACTTCCTTCTTGCTTTTGCTGTGTTTCAGTTTTTTGTTTGTAAGTCAGGATCGCTCTCTGTCCCAGGCTCAAGCAATCCATCCTCCTCAGCCTGCCCAGTAGCTGGAACTACAGGCACGTACCACTGTGCCCGGCTAATTTGTGTGTGTGTATCTTTTATAGAAATGGGCTTATGCCATGTTGTCCAGACTAGTCACAAACTCCTGGGCTCAAGCCGTCTGCCCACCTTGGCCTCCCAAAGTGCTGGGATTACAGGCATGAGCCCACCAAACCTGGCCTTTACTGTTTATCTTTGAAAATTAAATAGGGCATAAGAGAGAAGTGCTTACAATGCAGTGGGTAGTTTTGATTCTATAGCCTTTGGGCTCTGCAGTTGGTGCTTTCCTTCCTGAAGAAACGAGGGATTTGCAGGGCCCTCTTCTGCCTTAGTGCCCTGCCACAGCTGGGACTCCAGCAAGGCCGGGGGCTCTTGAGGGCAGAGTGAGATGGAGGCTGCCGCTCAGCATTCAGGCCCTCGTCCCAACAAGTCAGTTGTGTCAGACACTGGGTCCTCACAGAGAAGAGGCAGCAGGGCTGGGGACTGGCCAGCTGCTCATCCGCCCTGGGTGGCTTGCCCATCTGTAAAGTGGGTGGGGCAGGAGCTCTCACTTCATGGGGTCCTGAGAGGCCTGCAGTGTCCCTGAGAGGCACCAGCCTGCTTCTGGGGCAGAGCAGTTTGTGTCCCGAGGCACCGTCGAGCCTCTTTCCCTGCTGTTAGGTATTACTCTCTCCCTCCTGTGTTTGCTTTTTCAGACTCTAAAAGTAATAAGTGTTCCCATACTGGGCATTCTAAGGCGCTCAGGAAGTGTCTGGCTGAGTGAGCAATGTGCATTGTGGAAAAACGGCCACAATATGGATTCCCTGGGTTATATTTTGTAGAAGACTGAAGAAAAGCAGCTACCCTTCAACCCGTGGTGCCAGCTGTTAAGGTTAATTCTGTGCCCGACACGTTCCCCGCCGAGCGTCCCTCACTCTGAAATGGCCTCCCAGTCCATCTCGCCCTCTGCCTCTGCACAGGGCTCTCCACGCCCTGTTGCCTCTCCCAGATCCTAGCACTGGGTCCACACTCTCGCCCTGTGCATTTACGTTGATGAAGGCGGGTACTCACCCGGGTGAGCCAGCCTTGCCTGTGAGAGGAACATGCAGTCCCCTGTCTTGTGGCATCAAGGGTGCCAGGGAGCCTGGCCCAGCCCACTTCCTCCTGGAGTCCTTCCAGGGAGGAATAGCCCCTTAGGTCATTGACTATAGGATGTTTGCGCACAGGATCCTTCGTCTCTGATGAGACCGGAAGAAGGTACACAGTGACAGGTATCAGGAGAGGAAGTGGAAAGGAGAGGTGCAGGTGACTGGCCCCCGCGCTTGCCTGCTCCCTGCATGGGTGTCCCACTGGCCGCCTCTGCCCACCAGTTCCATGGGATCTTCACAGAAGGTGAAGCCAGCCCCTGCTTTTTTGCTAGAACGGCTGAGCTTTCATGGAAAGGAAGCTGGACCCAAGCAGCCACCAATCACGGCAGGCTGCCTGGAGCGCAGATGTGGGAGTGTGCACTGGCCCCTCCTGACCGCGGTGCCACATTGTGCAAGCTACCTCCTCTCTGGGGTCTCAGGAAAAAAGAAAGCAGCCCTGAAGGTGGCTGTGAGGCGGGACGGGGCTGATGTGCAGAGGGCCCCACAGAAAACCACGGGCTGTGTTCTGTTCTTCCTCAGGGCCACTGCTTGGGCAGACACCGCAAGGCCCAGGTGTGGGGTGCGGTGGGCCTTCCCTACACATGAACAAATCACTCGGTGCCCCTTCTCCACCTGTCACAAATCAACTTCTGATATGCCTGGCAAACCAGAATTGGGCAGGGCCGGCTTGCTTCCCTAGAAGACGTTTCTAAATGTTCAAAACGTGCGTGGTCAAAGCCATCACCTTATTCTACATCCGCTCCAGGGAGAAATGAAGACATGTTCCTGTGTTGTTCTGTAATGATTTTGTATGTACATTCTGCTCCTTGTTGCAGTTATACATGTCGTAGGGGAAAGGACCACTTCCTACGTGTCTTCTGTGGTTGCTCCTGTTTTATAAATAATGACGAAGTTCCAGGAGGCCAGGCGATGGGCAAAGCCACAGCTCACTAGAGGCAGAGAGAGCTCAGGCTCCCATGAGCATCTACTCTCAGATCTCGCCTCCCAGGCTCTCCTGAGTCAAACCCCTGCATCGCCTCTGGCACAGCCAGAAGCAGCAAGCTAGGGTCACAAAACAGAGAGGACTGTATAATACTGGCTGCCTGTGTACTAAGAGAATCACTATGTGGGCCCGATGCAGTGGCTCACACCTGTAATCCTAGCACTTTGGGAGGCCAAGGTGGGTGGATCACCTGAGGTCAGGAGTTCAAGACCAGCCTGGCCGTCATGGTGAAACCCCATCTTTAAAAAAAAGAAAGAGGCCGGGCGCGGTGGCTCAAGCCTGTAATCCCAGCACTGCGGGAGGCTGAAGCGGGTGGATCACGAGGTCGAGATCGAGACCATCCTGGTCAACATGGTGAAACCCCGTCTCTACTAAAAATACAAAAAATTAGCTGGGCATGGTGGCACGTGCCTGTAATCCCAGCTACTCAGGAGGCTGAGGCAGGAGAATTGCCTGAACCCAGGAGGTGGAGGTTGTGGTGAGCCGAGATCGCGCCATTGCACTCCAGCCTGGGTAACGAGCGAAACTCCCTCTCAAAAAAAAAAAAAAAGAAAGAAAGAAACAAAGAAAGAAAACCACTGTGTTTATTTTGATGCAGACCCGATGTTCTTCTTTAGACTTAATACTACCCTTCATGTTAAAATAAAACCAAATAAAAACCCACGGCCTTGTTCTTCCTATTCATACATAAGAATCTGTGCTTCTGAATGGGGCAAGAGTGATAGAGGAAGGCACAGTATTTAAAAATTAGTTTCTCGGCCGGGCGCGGTGGCTCACGCCTGTAATCCCAGCACTTTGGGAGGCCGAGGCGGGTGGATCACGAGGTCAAGAGATGGAGACCATCCTGGTCAACATGGTGAAACCCCGTCTCTACTAAAAATACAAAAATTAGCTGGGCACGGTGGTGCGTTTCTGTAATCCCAGCTACTCGGGAGGCTGAGGCAGGAGAATTGCCTGAACCCAGGAGGCGGAGGTTGCGGTGAGCCGAGATCGCGCCATTGCACTCCAGCCTGGGTAACAAGAGCGAAACTCCATCTCCAAAAAAAAAAAAAAAATTAGTTTCCCAAGATGTTCCCCTTTGGAAAGCTACTCTTAAAAGAAATGAAGAGCTGGGCGTGGTGGCATACACCTGTAGTCCCAGCTACTTGGGAGGCTGAGGCAGGAGGATTGCTTGAGCCCAGGAGTTCAAGGCTACTGTGAACTATGATGGAGCCACTGCACTCCAGCCTGGGTGATAGAGTGAGACCCTAGCTCAGAAAGAAAGAAAAAGAAGGAAGGAAGGAAGGAAGGAAAAGTGGGAGAGAGCGCCCAGGATGCTGGGAGAAATCGCTCTCAGGCTGACTCCGTTAAAGCTGAGCTGGCTGTGCCTGTCAGATACTCACCTGCCCCAGGCCACAGCCTCACGGGCCCTAAGCCACATGCCACTGCCTAGAAGGAAAGGGCCAAGGTGTTCCCATAATGTTAACAGAAACCTATAAAATAATGGCGAATGTCACAGTGACATTTAAAAACTTCGTAAGGAAACCAAGACAGAAAAGATCTTAAACCACACAGGAAGCTTGTCACAAGTCTCAAGTGTTTTATTTTCAGAACAGAGTCTGGCTTTATTTTTAAAAAGAGAAGGAAAAAAGTGATAAATGCTAGTGAGGTGCCACTTCCCTCGTTCCTCCAGCTAGCTCTCTCACAAAACCCACGGATGCAGAATCAGGGCATGTTAAAATGGACAGTCTTTAGAGAGGGTCTAGTCTTTTTTAAGTAAGTAAGGATTTGGGAACTTACTGAGGGGAACCCCCTGACTGGCAGAAACATTAGGAGCAGGCAGTTCTCAAGATTCTGAGCCCAGGGTCCTCTTCTGTGAACCGTGCATGTGCTGGCATTGGCCTCGGGAGACAGGGCACCTCCTTGGCCGTCAAGCCCATGGGGAAATCTCTGGTTTGCCCCTGCACCAGGGATGTGCTTGAAAGCAAGGCAAAGGAAGCTCCAGGGGTCATGATGAATGGGGCAGGGGAGGTGGGTGCAAGGGCCTGACCCTCTGAGCACCCAGTGCTCGACCCACACGTGTAAAACAGGGTGACTGGGGCTGAGTTGGGGGCCTGGTCTCTGCCAGAATTGGGCTGGTTGCCATCAACCTCTTGACATATCCAGGGAAGTGGCAGCTCATTGGAACTTATCACAGCCTCCCACCAAAAACCCAACAGTACAGAGATTTGACAGCCGGGGAGACCAGGCAGGAAATGGCCGTCTAAACAACAGAAAGGGGCAGGTCGGGGGGCCGGCCACTGGCCAGCCATGGCTCAGACACAATGTCCTTTCACAGTCACTGAGATTAGGTAGCAGAGAAACAGCAAAGCTGGAGAGAGGACATGGGAACAGGGAGCAGCTGTTGGTAGCCACCCAGGGCCCAGGCCCCAGAAGCTCAAGTCCAATCAAAGGGAGGGGAGAGACGTCAGTGGGGTCAGAGGAAGAAGGCAGAAAAAAAATGTGAAATCCAGGCAGCTTTGGGGCCACATAGGGTGAGGGACTGGAAGAACAGATCGTGGATGGAGTGTAAACATTTTCCCCCACCCTTCCCTGCTCTGAGAGCATGAGGCGGCTCAAGAGGACTCTGGTCAAGCCCTCGGCCCCTCTTACGTCTGTCTACATGGGTGTCTTCTGTCCCAAGCCCCCAAGCAGTTGGGGGCGGCGCTTCAAGCGGGAGGCAGGGGCTTGACCTGGGTGCTGAGTTCATGTCCAGTAACTTGGCACTCCTGGCCTTCCCTGTGCGGGGCACTGTGGACACTGCGGCTGTGCCAGCCCTGCCCCACACCCAGCCCAGGAGCCCAAGCCCTCCCTCTGGCCTCTGCTGGAGCATCACACACCCTGTGCAGAGCGGGAAATGTTCTGCTGCTGCACCTGGCTGGCTACTCTCCCGGCTTGTACAGGGGAGCATCAGAACCAGGGTTTTCAAGAGCCACAAACTCAAAAACTGTGAGAGTTGGAATTACCTTCAGTCTTAGAGATAACTCATCTAACTTCTACTTTTTTAATGTGAGAAAACAGGCCTAGAAAATAAAAACGATGTGTCACTCAAAGCCAGTGAGTGACACAGTCAGATCTAGAATCAACGTCTTCCGGTAACTCGCCTAGGATTTATTACACCACATAAAACTTCCCAAACATAAGAAGGGAGAAGGGGAAATAAAAATTCTGCAAGCTTCACCCCCACTGCGTCCTGTTGAGGGTGGAAGTAAGTGAGTATTTCCTGGCCTTGTTCTCTGCTGTCCTCCTGCACCCTTGAAATACGTAAAAAATACTTATCCTGCCTCGAAGATTGCAACAGTGACATTCCACACCAAGACTCAGCGCACAGCCCCCAGAAGTCTCTTTTCATCACCCTCAATGAGAGGAATCTAGGAGGGAAAGCGCTGCAGGCTGCCTTGGCCCTAGTGAGACTCAGACCAGAGGCAGGAGGTCACCACCTTGCTTTCTGATCTCCACTTCCTAGAGGAAGGACCAGTGGGGAATGGGGCTTCCTACTCCACTGGGCCCATGGAGGGCCAACTTCATGTCCATCTAGGAACACCGCCAAAGCTATTACTCTAAGCCCAGATCTGACCTAGTCGGCACCAAACCACAGGAAGGATAAGAGTTCTAGGTGCAGAGGGAGGAACAGAAAAAGACCAAGCCAATGGCTGATACTCCACAGACCCTGTAATAACACCGGCACCCAACCCCAGCTGGAGCCAGTGGCCATGGCGAATGCAACTTCTGAGTATTTTGTCTTATTTTTTGCAAGCAGCATCAGTGCATGATGCAACAAAAGTTGAAAGCACGGAGGTAGAAATGCTCGCTCACCCAAGAAAGGGTGCAGTTTGGTCCTTAGAGAATGGATCCCCTCCTCCCTCTGAGCTAAGAAGAGAAGAGCAGGATTGAGGAAGATCCTGGGTGAGCTTTTCCCTTCGAAGGGAGTAGCTGGGCAGCTCCCAGGGGCCCAGCTCTTCCTGGGAATTCATGGTCACAAATCCAGGCAGAAAAGAGGAGTAAGGTATAGGGGCAGGGCCTCCCCAGATCTCCTACCCACTGCAAAGGGTCACAGGGTGGACGCAAGAAAACAACACTACACACACAGAGAGAGACAAACACTTTGCATCTATCACCCGGGAGAAATCGAATAAACACATCAGTGGAAAGTGGGTTCTGGGTCAAGGAATGGGACAATGGCCACCAACCACAGCCTAAAACAGGCTGGCACTTCTAAGCCAGGAATAAGACCCAAGGCCGCACACCCCTCTCCTCCTGACGGATGGCAATTAGAGTGGAGGTGGGCAAAGAAGCAGAGGTACCAGCCCCTTGGAGGTCAGGATTGGAGCAGGATAGGAGAAGAAAGGAGGGGGTAAGTGCGCCCACCTCCCTCACCGTTAACTGCTGGTCTCCCTCCAAGCGGTCCTCACCCCCGGGGTGCAGAAGGACACCCTGGCCCTTAGCCCTATAAAGGGTTACCAAACAGAGCCTGATCAAGTCTGGATGACAGAAGGTAGAAGGGGGTTGGGGACTCTCAACCCAAAACCAGGGACCCATGCCCTTCACCCTCAATTCTGGGAGGCCACAGCCAGGGTGTTGACATAGCCGTGGGCACCCCCGTCGTTCTCCGAAATGCAGTGGCCCAGCTGGGAGCCTCCCTGAGGTGGTGGCGGAGGTGGCGGAGGGGCGGAGGGCGGAGCACCATAGCCCCCTCTGGCCCGACTCGGGGAGGCCCGACTGCCCCGGTCCCAGCAGCCCTCCAGCGCCTCCAGGCCGCGGCAGCCGAGGAAGAAGAGGTTCTTGAGCATGAAGATGGAGAGGGGCTGCTGGTAGCTGACCACCAGGAGGCAGCGCAGCGCCAGCAAGGGCACGTCCACCAGGCAGCCGCCCAGCAGGCGCAGAAGGCGGCAGCAGCTGCCGGGCCCGGAGGCCTGGCCCCCGGATGCCGCCGCTGCGGCCGCAGCGTTGAGCTCATAGAGCCAGAGCACCGGCGAGGCGAGGGTGAGGAAGTAGACGGCGATGAGCAGATAGCGCAGGTGCGAGGGCAGCGGAGCGCGGCCCTCCAGCATCAGCTCCACCAACGTGAAGCTGTCGAGCAGGTCCAGGCACGTGCCCAGGAAGCACCCGGCCGCGCGGTGCCGCTGTGGCTGCAGCAGCAGGGGTCCGGCCGAGCCGGACGACGCGCCCGCCTCGCTGATGGCCCGCACCAAGCTGTAGAGCAGGGGTACCGACAGCGCCATGGTGAGGCGGAAGCCCGTGGTGCCGAAGGGCGCACGCAGCTCGATGAGGTCTAGGATGGATGTGCCCAGGATCAGCACCACCTTGGGCGTGAAGGCGATGGAGTAGATAAGCCAGGCCAGGTAGGCGAAGGCGAACTCGCCCGCTGCAGTGGCCGCCCCAGGGCCGCCCCCCGCGCCGCCGGCACCCCCCCGGGCTCCTCGAGCCTTGGCCCCGGCGGAGGTGGCCGAGGGGGCGGGCAGGTGCAGGGGCGGCGCGGCGTGATGGTGGTGCGGGTGGTGGTTGTGCGCGCCGCTGGCCACGCCGCTCCGACGGCCCCGGCTGTTCTTGGCGAAGAAGATGGCCCAGCCCACCACCACCACCAGGTCCGTGGCGATCCAGGAGCACCAGTACAGGTCGGTGACCGCGATGAGGTACAGGTCCAGCAGGCCGCCCTGCGCCAGCAGCAGCACCACGGACAGCGCCTGGTAGCCCCAGCGGCACCCGGGACTGGGGGCGCAGCCGCGGCGCCGACCCCTGCGGCCGGGCCGGGCAGGGCGGCCGCAGCAGCAGCAACAGGAACAGCAGGAGGCGCTGCCTCCCGCCCCGCCACCGCCCGCGCCCCCAGCCGAGCGGCTCCCGGGGCCCCCGACGGCCCCGGCCGCAGACCCCCCTCCGAAGTCCGCGGCGGTCATGCTGCAGGAGGAGGTGGGCGTGGAGCTGGAGGAGGAGGTGTCGGCGGAGGAGGAGAAGGCGGTGGGCGCGGGGCCGCCTGGGGCGCTCCCCTGAGCTGGCGGCCCCGGGAGCGCGGCGTTGGGTACCAGCGGCTTGCTGACGCTCAGGCTCTCGTCGTCGTCCTCGCGCTCAGCGCCCGTGCTGCTGCTCGGGGAGCCGCCGCCCCCGCCGCGTCTGCTGCCGCCTCCCCCGCGGCTAGTGCTGGTGCTGGTGCTGCTGTCGCCCGAGCCTCTCCGGCCGCGGAAGGAGCCCCCGCGGAGGAAGAGCGGCTGCAGCCGGGCGGCGGCGGGGGGCGGCGGGAAGGCGCCGGGCGCGGAGGAGACCGAGCGAGGGTGGCCGAGCGCCGGGCGCATTGTCCTCCGAGGGGCTCCGGGGCCGCCCAGCTGCTCCCTCCCCGCCAACCCCGGGCGGGCGAGGTGGCCAAGGGGAGCCGGGCCCGCCGCCTCCCCAGCGGTGGGGACTCGCACCTGGGCCGGGCGGCGGCGAGATCCGGACTGGAGCCACTGGACTGGGCGAGCCGGGCCGGGCCGGGCGGGAGCGGGGGCAGGCGCGGAGCGAAGCAGACCGCGGTGACGGCGGGCGGGGCTGAGCCCGCCGGGAGGGAGGGAGAGAGGGAGGCTGGCGGCGGGGAAACCAGGACTGGATTCGAGGGGGAGAGGAGGCGGCGAGACCAGAGGGGAAAGCGCGGCAAGCTGGATCAGCAGGAAAAGGGGCGGGGATGCTGAGCGTCAGAGTCGGCTGGGGAGCCCTGTGGCCTGGAGGAAGCGGAGGAGGCGCGGGCGGCCGCCAGAGCGAGGCGACCTGTGGGGGACTCTCAGGGAGCACGGACTCACGGAAGTCCCTGGGAGTCCCACCGGCTGCACCCCAGGGCGCTAGTGCCTAGATGGCTTCGGTGCCCCCAAGCGATGGACTCAGGCAACAGGGCGGGCTTTGCACCTGGCCTTCTCAGCTCTGACGCAGGCGAAAGGCAGCTTCCCGTCACCCTCCATCCAGCGTCCTTCCCACGGGCCCACGCGCCTCTCCCTAAGGCACTAAACACCAGTGGAGACAGGCCATGTTGGCAAAAAGGGCCAGGGCAGCAGCCCCAGACCTACAGTCCTAAATATCCGTGTGCCCAGCACTGGGGTCACGAACCGTCTCAGGGACGAACCAGCAGATGGAGAAGTTCCCTGAAAACACCTGCCTAGGAGGAGAGTCCAGTGGCATCCACCCAGCAGGCTTCTCAAAGGTTTTAAAAGCAGAATGGGACATAACAGGAAGATGTGTCTAGCAGAGAGGAAAATAAAGGGACATTTAGAGGCGTGGGCACCTGGATGAAAACAGAGGCTCCAAAGGGATGATGGAGAGGGTTACAGCCCGTCACCGTAGACAGACACCAAGGAAGAAAAGCAGTCAGTAGCCCTGTGTAGACAGGCTCAGGAGAAAGCCCTGTGTAGACAGGCTCCAGCCATGGATGAGTCCCGGGGTAGGCTGCTGGATGTCCTGAAAACACCTGCCCGGATGTCCATGCAGCAGCTCGGAAAAGCAGAAGGTAGAGTGCTGCCTTTGGGGATTTAAGGGAGAAGGAAATGACTAGAGCATTTGGGGCTCAAAAACAATCGAGGTTCACCAAAAATGGAGACATTCCATTCCCGGCCCCATGAAAGGAGAGCAGGAAGCCTGCCTGGCCTGTTGGCCTCCACACCCTTGGGGTGGCCTGTGCCCACCCTGATTTCATGACCTCTGAAGCGTTGCTGCGGCCTCACCTTCCCTAGGTAACAGCTTGCAGCGCGGCAGCACCAGGCAGTGTGAGGGAGCGCGTGCAGTGGAGCCGCAGGGCTTAGTCAGATCTGCCCCTAAATCCACCTCTTGAATGAGGGTCGGTTTCAGCCAAACCTGCCTTTTCCAGTTCCCCAGAGTCTGCACAGCCAATCGCTTTAGAACCTGCACCATTTCCACCTCTCTTGAACACACCACCTTTGGAAAGCAGGCATGGCGGTGAGGGCGGGAGGAGCTCTGGGGCCGCTGTCCCAGCGGTGCCACTTGACACCTTTGTGGTCTTATCCTGGATATTTCGCCTCACAAAGCTGATCTATAAAAAAGACCCCACCCCTACCTTAACGGGCTGCTGTATGAAAGAGATCATGTGTGTAATCTCTTCGATGACAGAGCCAGTCCCTGGCTCGGAGTCCATGCTCAGGTAAAGGTCTGTGTGTGATCATCATTCCACTTAGCCTTAGCTTCCCAGGGAATGTCCACTCATAGCAGGGACCACCAATGGCTGTTTTCTTGCTGGACCCTGAGTTCTACTCCCCCACAGCATCGCATTTTGCTAAGTGCCGTAGAGCAAAGCTGCCATGATTAGGAGCGCAGGTTCTTGGAGCTGGTCTTCACAGGCTTACAGTGTGAGACATCCAGGGTTCCAGTTGGGGCTAGGGTCCACCCACATGGACCTCGGTGGGGAGTGAATGGTCTAGCGGGTGCAGCCACCACTCATGGTGAGCAACACAGCAGGCCCAGAACTATCAGGGCTAGGCCAGTCCAGGTCAAAAAGTGGTCTTGTTGGGGGTCTGCTGCTAATGGGGGTGATTATAGCAGTTTCCCAGTCCCTTCAGGAAAAAAAACAGCCGGCAGCTCACACAGAAGCAGGCTCAGGCCTCCTGTACAAGTAAGTAAAGTGGTGGAAGAAGGAAGCAGCTGGTGGGGTGAAGTGGCTCATGCCTGTAATCCCAGCAATTTGGGAAGCAGGGGCAGGAAGATTACTTGAGGTCAGGACTTTGAGATCAGCCTGTCCAACACGGTGAAACCGCATCTCTACTAATAACACAAAAATTAGCCAGGTGTGGTGGCATGCACCTGTAATCCCAGCTACTAGGGAAGGCGGAGGCAAGAGAATCACTTGAACCTGGGAGGTGGAGGTGGCAGTGAGCCAAGGTCACGCCACTGCACTCCAGCCTGGGTGACACAGTGAAACTGTGTCTCAAAAAAAAAAAAAAAAGGAAGCAGCTGATGAAGGCGAGCTGGACTCCTGAGAGCCAGGGAAGAGCACCCTCCCACTCGCCAGCCCACACCCTACCCTGTCTCAAAAAACAAAAAATAAAAAATAAACCAAGTCCTTTCCTAGGACGGACATAGACATATAAGCAATGAAGCACAATGAAGTATGAATATTATGACCAAATTCAGGGTCCAGAAGAGACACAACACAGGAGTGGGGCAACACAGCCTTCACAGAGGGCAAGATGAGAGCGCTGTTTCGAAGGCTGAGCAGGTGCTGGGGAGCAGAGAGGAGGTAGAGCTGGATCAGAAGGGCAGTCAGGACCAAGACGGGAAAAGGGCCTAAATCATCAAGTAGCAGGCTCTGTACAGAGTGACAAACACTGGCTCAGCTTGAATTCGAAGCACAGGAGAGCATGCAATGAAAGGCACAGCTGAGGACACAGGCAGGGCCGAGTTCCCGCAGGCCACCGAGCCCAGGCCGAACCTGGGCTGCATTCTAAGGCAGGAAGGAACTCTTGAAATCGGGAGTACACCAAGCACAGATGTGCATGTTAGAAAAGCTGCTTGATCGGCCGGGCGTGGTGGCTCACGCCTGTAATCCAAGGACTTTGGAGGCTAAGGCAGGCGGATCAACTGAGGTCAGGAGTTCAAGACCAGCCTGAACAACACTGTGAAACCCCGTCTTTATTTTAAAGAAAAAGAATAAATAGAAAAATAAATAAAAAGAAAAAAAGAAAAGTTGCTTGATCGTGCAAACGATGGATTTAGAGGAAATGGAAAATGGAGGTACAGAGACTATGTTCTAATTCTGGCAATACAGTGAATTAAATCATATAAAAACTCCTCAGCTTACCAAAAAAAAACACTCAATGAAATAGAACATTTTTTAAATGCAGTTAATCTCAAGGAGTAAGGGAAACTCTTGGAACCATAAATGAACAGGAAACCAGACTGGAGAGTGAAATACGTGAGGCCGTGAGTGCCTTCAGATATGTAGTCAGTCTCGCTTATTTAATGTGTGGCTATCTAAATTTAAATTTAGGCCAGGCATGGTGGCTCATGCCTATAATTCCAGCACTTTGGGAGACTGAGGTAGGTGGATCACCTGAGGTCAAGAGTTCAAGACCAGCCCGGTCAATGTGGCAAAACCCCATCTCTACTAAAAATACAAAAATTGGTGGGGCTTGGTGGTACAGGCCTGTAGTCCCAGCTACTCGGGAGGCTGACATGGGAGCATCGTTTGAACCCGTAGGGAGAGATGCAGTGCGCCAAGATGATGCCTGGGCGAAACTCCATCTTCCCAAAAAAAAAAAAAAGTGTTTTACATATTTCTTCTCCTGTCTTAATTTATTCAAAAAGCAATTGTATAAAACCATAACTGTATTGTTGGGCCTTTAACATACAGACATGTAATACATTGGACAATAACAGCACAAAGCTGTATTAAGGCAAGGAAATGACATCAGATTGTAACTCAAATTCATTCAAAAATAAAGGAAGACCACCAGAAATGGTAAAATACAAATACAGTTAGATAATTTTTAATATCTTATATATAGGCCAGGAATGGTGGCTCATGCCTGTAATCCTAGCACTTTGGGAGGCCAAGGCATGTGGACTGCTTAAGCTAGGGAGTTTGAGACCAACCAGCCTAGACAACATGGCAAAACCCTGTCTCTACAAAAAATATTTTAAAAATTAACCAGGCATTAAAAAAAAAAAAAAAAAAAAAAATTAGCAGGGTATACCCTCCCCAGCTGTTCTACTGGGGAGGCTGAGAAAGGAGAATTGCTTGAACCCAGGAAGCGGATGTTGCAGTGAGCTGAGATCTCACCACTGCACTCCAGCCTGGGCGACAGAGTGAGACTGTCTCAAAAAAACAAACGAAAATTAGCCAAGCATGGTGGCACCTGCCTGTCGTTCCAGCTACTGAGGAGACTGAGGTGGGAGGATCACTTGAGCCCAGGAGACTGAGGCTACAGTGAGCCCCGACTGCACCACTGCACTCCAGCCTGAGCGATACAGCAAGACCCCGTCTCAAAAAAGAAGTTGTATATGTATAGTGTATGATAATAATAGCACCAGAAAAGCAAAGGGATAGAAATGAAGTTTTTTAACTCACTGGAATTATGGTGGTACAAATCTGAAGTGAATTTTGATAAGCTAATATGTATAAGGTCTAGAGTGACACTAAGGCAATAATCCAAACGTAGGAGTCATGGAAGGAATTAAAATGTTTCACTGTAAAAACTCAATACAAAAAAAGAAAACAAAAACACTAGCCGGGCACAGTGGCTCACACCTGTAATCCCAGCACTTTGGGAGGCAGAGGCGGGTGGATCACGAGGTCAGGAGTTTGAAACCAGCCTAGCCAACATGGTGAAACCCCATCTCTACTAAAAATACACAAAATTAGCTAGGCGTGGTGGCACGTGTCTGTAATCCCAGCTACTCAGGAGGCTGAGGCAGGAGAATTGCTGGAACCTGGGAGGCGGAGGTTGCAGTGAGCTGAGATTGTGCCACTGCACTGCAGCCTGGGTGACAAAGCAATACTCTACCTCGGGAGAAAATAAACACACACTTCAGTCCTACCGGACATGCTAAAAAATAAACAAACAAAAAACCTGGTCAGATGCATTCAAGATCAGCCTGGGCAGCACAGCAAGACCTCATCTCTAAAAACTTTTTTTTTTTTTTTTTGAGACAGAGTCTCGCTGTAGCCCAGGCTGGAGTGCAGTGGCACGATCTCGGCTCACTCCAACCTCTGCTTCCTGGGTTCAAGAGATTCTCATGCCTCAGTCTCTGATGTAGCTGGGATTACAAGCACCTGACACCACAGCCCACTCATTTTCATATTTTTAGTAGAGACGGGGTTCTGCCATGTTGGCCAGGCTAGTCTTGAACTCCTGACCTCAGGTGATCTGCCTGCCTCAGCCTCCCAAAGTGCTGGGATTACAGGTGTGAGCTGCCGCACCCAGCCAAAAAAATATATATTTTTTAAGTAGCCAGACATGGTGGCATAAGCCTGTAGTCCTAGCCACCCAGGAGGCTAGCATGGGAGGACCGTTTGAGGTTACGGTGAGCTATGATCATGCCACTGTACTTCAGCTTGGGTGACAGAGCAAGACCCTGTCTCAAAAAAGAAAAGAAATAAACCTTCAGATTTCAAGTATATAGTAGTCCTCGAGGGATTCATTCCAAGACCTCCAGTGGATGCCTGAAACTGAGGTGACAGACACCAGCCTGAGCAATATGGTGAAACCCCATCTTTTTTAAAAAAAGTCTATTAATATAAGGCCGGGCGTGGTGGCTCAAGCCTGTAATCCCAGCACTTTGGGAGGTCGAGGCAGGCGGATCACGAGGTCAAGAGATCGAGACCATCCTGGCCAATGTGGTGAAACCCCATCTCTAAAAAAAAAAAAGAAAGAAAGAAAAAAAAAACCATTAATATAGCTTACCATATTAACAGATTAAAGGAGAAAAACACTTAAGATCAACCTAACAAATACAGAGAAACAATTAACACTTAATATATACTCATGAATTTCAACAAAAAATGAGCAAAACAGAATTTTTGGCTCTACTGGTCTTGCTCTGTCGTCTAGACCAGAGGGCAGTGGCACCATAGCTCACCGTAGCCGTGACTCCAGGGCTCAAGCAACCCTCCTGCCTCAGCTTCCCAAGTAGCTGTGACTACAGCGTGTGCCACCATGCCCAGCTATTTTTGTTTGTTTGTAGAGACAGGGTCTCCCTATGTTGCCCGGGCTGGTCTCGAACTCCTGGGTTCAAGCCATCCTCCTGCCTCAGCCTCCTGAGTAGCTGGGATTATAGGCACGCACCACCACACCCAGCTAATTTTTGTACTTTTAGTAGAGACAGGGTTTCACCATGTTGGTCTGGCTGGTCTCAAACTCCTGACCTCGTGATCTGCCTGCCTCAGCCTCCCAAAGTGCTAAGATTACCGGCATGAGCCACCACGCCCGGCCCAGAATTTCTTTATTCCTAGTAAATAGAAATATGGCAACAGAGACAGACTAGATGCTGTCCAATCCCATTTCCTCTTCCTAGGCAGAGAAAGACCTCATTTCCCACCCTCTCTGTAGTCACATTAGAACCATATGGCTAGTCAATGAACACATACACACATGGTACCCACCACAGCCTGGTTCGGCCATACATCCCATCACAGTCATGCATTCACGCTCCCTCCGACAGACCTTGCAAGCCATGTGTAGAAGATGACAGCACCACCAACTGGAGGCTGCCTGGGCCCGAGTCACCACCTGAAGTGGAAAGGTCAAGAGTAGCCACCTGACCCATATGAGACCATGAAATCAGCAGGAGGCCGGGCACTGTGGCTCACACCTGTAATCCCAGCGCTTTGGGAGGTCGAGGCGGGAGGATCGTAAGGTCAGGACTTCAAGAACAACCTGACCAACATGGTGAAACTCGAAGAATAAGAAAGAAGAAATAATCAGCAGGAAAGAAATACTCTGTGAAGCCGCATTTTCAAACCTGTGTAGGTCTATTTCTGGGCACTCTATTTTGTCCCATTGATTTGTATCTCTCCCTGTGCCAGCAGAATAGTGCCTTGATTACTGTAACTTTATAAAAATGCTTGATATCTGATAGGCGAGTCCAGGATCAAGACAGGATGAACTCCTCTAGAGCAAGGGAAGTTTCTCTTTTTTTTTTTTTTTGAGACAGAATCTCGCTCTGTTGTCCAGGCTGGAGTGCAGTGGCGTGAACTTGGCTCACAGCAACTTCTGCCTCCTGGGTTCAAGCGATTCTCCTGTCTCAGCCTCCTGAGTACCTGGACCACAGGCACCCTCACCATGCCCGACTAATTTCTGTATTTTTTTCTTAGTAGAGATGAGGTTTCACTATGCTGCCCAGGCTGGTCTCAAACTCCTGACCTCAAGTGATCTGACTGCCTTAGCCTCCCAAAGTGCTGGGATTACAGGCGTAAGCCACTGTGCCGGGCCTCATTTCTTAACACTGTGCTCAGTAGGAGTGCAACGGTCATTCATATGTGAATAAATGAAGCCAAAAGAGGAAGTTAGAAAGACCATGGGAAAAAGCAGACAAGAAGGGAAAAAGGAGCACCCCTCCCCTCTCCAAGAGACGGCTCCAGGAGCGCCACGGCTGCTCGCCCAAGGATGCAGAGCCGGAAAACTCAAGTCAGAGTGGGAGGAGGTAGGGAAAGAGTTTCAAGCTAGACTACTATTCTCTCTCCACCCCCTCCCTTCCCTCAAAAAGAGAGAAAATGACACGAGGCTTTGGAACCAAGAGCTGGAGGAAACTGGAGGCAAAAGCTGAGGCTGTCAGCTGCCCAGCAGTTCACACCGAGATCATCTTCCCACTTCCAACACCCACAGAAGCTGCCTGCCAAGGGCCCCCAGTGTCCCCACATGGCCCACCTCAGCAGCACGACGCAGCACTGGGGAAGTGACAGAATGTAACAAAAAAAAAAAAACTATTATAGCTGAGATATTTTAAAATTCCGCCTCCCAGGCAGCATCTGGTTGCCACAGCAACCCCAGCTCTGCAGGGTGTCCCGATTACCAGCAGACTCCCTGCACCTGCCCCAGGCCAAGAGCAGGCGGCTGCCGCCAAGGGGAACACCAAGGAAGTGCCCATGCTCTGATTTTTCTTTTTTTTATTTTTTGAGACAGAGTTTCGCTCTTGTTACCCAGACTGGAGTGCAATGGCATAATCTCGGCTCACCGCAACCTCCGCCTCCTGGGTTCAAGCAATTCTCCTGCCTCAGCCTCCCGAGTAGCTGGGATTACAGGCAGGCGCCACCATGCCCAGCTAATTTTTGTATTTTTAGTGGAGACGGGGTTTCACCGTGTTGACCAGGATGATCTCGATCTCTTGACCTCGTGATCCACCCGCCTCGGCCTCCCAAAGTGCTGGGATTACAGGTGTGAGCCACCGCGCCCGGCCCATGCTCTGATTCTAAGGTAATGGTTCAGACCCAAGGTGATTTTATCTGTTCAATGTGAACACCTGAAGTTTTGCCCCATGTTAATAATTTCATTAAAAAGATGGCCTTATGTCCTATCTGATGCACTCCGTCTTTTTTGTTTTTTCATTCACTTGGCTTCATCAAAACACAAAAAGAGAACATTTTCATTCATTTTGGGATTGAGCAAATGATGGCAGCTGGATGTGAGTTCTGGTTCCAGGGTTTAGACAAAGCCCCCAAGGGACATGATTGGAATCAGAGCTGAGTGGCTGGCCCTGATCTCTAGATTTGCATAAAGTCATGTGGTAGGACACTTGCTCTTTTGCACCCAGCCTGAAATAGCTTATGTTATCTTTAGGGAACCCAAACAAGTAAGAAATAGGGGGCTGGGCACCATGGCTCATGCCCGTTATCCCAACACTTTGGGAGGCTGAGGCAGGGGTGTCACTTGAGCCCAGGAGTTCCAGACTACCCTGGATAACATAACAAGTTCCTGTTTCAATAAAAAATTAAGGCCAGGCGCAGGGGCTCACACCTGTAATCCCAGCACTTTGAGAGGCCAAAGTGGGTGGATCCCTAAGGTTGAAAGTTCGAGACCAGCCTGCCCAACATTGTGAAACCCACATCTCCACCGAAAATACACAAAATTAGCTGGGCATGGTGTCGGGCGCCTGTAATCCCAACTACTCAGGAGGCTGAGGCAGGAGAATCACTTGAACTCAGGAGGCGGAGGTTGCAGTGAGCCAAGACTGCGCCATTGCACTCCAGCCTGAGTGTGTGGTGTGTGGTGACACACACCTGAAATCCCAGCACTTTGGGAAGCTGTGGCAGGAAGACTGCTTGAGTCCAGGAGTTTAAGACCAGCTGGGTCAACATAGCGTGACGTCATCTCAAAATGTTGTAAATAAATAAAAGAATGGTTACAAAAAATTAGCTGGGCATGATGGCAATCGCCTGTAGTCCCAGCTATTCAGGAGGCTGAGGCAAGAGAATCGCTTGAATCCAGAAGGCGGAGATTGCAGTGAGCCAAGATGGCACCACCGCACTCCAGCCTGGGCGACAGAGCAAGACTCTGTCAAACTAAAAAAAAAGAATGAAGAGTTTCTGACTTTGTGCCCTCATTTCTGAAAATGGCACAGGTAAGAATTCTCTCTCCATGGGGGGCTCTGTGAGGCTCTAATGGAGTAGGAATGGATGATGCCAGTTTCAAAATGCTTTGGAAAATGCTGACCACCATGCAAATATGAGCCAGCAAGACTGTCCCAGCCGACGGCTCAGATGGCCTTCACCAGGGTGCTTCGGAGGCCAGAGCCCGCCGCACCTCTCAGGGCCCTGCATCATGTCTTGGAGCAGCTGCTCCATGTGCAGCCCAGATGAGCTCTCAAGTCAGACAGGTCACCTCACCACACAGATTTATGGAATAACCCAGCTCAGTGCCTTGGTGCTGTTGGTACCACAAGGCACCTGCCAGGCACGCACTCTGTTAGCCTTTCACACACAACCCAAATTTTGTTTGAGCAATAACATGCAGGTTCCTGCTTGTCCCTGGGGGTGTCTGTGTGACCCCCTCATCATCACCTGCAGAACCGGAGGACAGAAGGGGGCACTCCTGGGGATAAGCTCCACGAGCTCTGCTCTGGGCCCTTCCCTCCCTCCCCCGCCAGTGGGGCCGAGGGACTTGCCCATGTAAGGGGGCCACCTTGCCACCGGACAATGGACAGGTGCTAAGGATGGTGGGGTGGGCACCGAATCCTGCAGGATAGCCTGGCGCTGCTCCCAGCGCTGACGTGCCACCTCTGACCTGCCCATCACTTAGAAAAATAACCTCTTGTTGGGTCAAGCCACCAATCAAACTTGTTAGAGGCCAGGTGCAGTAGCTCATGCCTGCAATCCCAGCACTTTGGGAAGCCAAGGTAGAAGGGTCACTTCCTGATGCCACTTCGAGACCCGTCTGAGCAACACAGCGAAACCCTGTCGCTACCAAAAATACAGAAAAAAAAAATTTAGCCAAGCATGGTGGCGTGTGCCTGTAGTGCCAGCTATTCAGGAGGCTGAGGTGGGAGAATTGTTTGAACCAGGAGGTTCAAGTGAGCTATGACCACTCCACTGCGCTCCAACCTGGGTGACAGAGCGAGACTCTATCTCCAAAACCTAAAAAAAGGATGAGGAAAGGAGACATCAGCTGTGTCAAACGCAAATGGCCACTGGAGTAAAGCGAAGGCAAGAACTGTCTGAAGATCTGCAGACGCTGAGGCCACCAGTGACACAGACGAATGAAGAAATGAAGCTGGTTACTCTTGGAGGAAGGGAGGCAAGAAGCAGCACACGTTTTGTAGAGTCACTGCAGGAAGAGCTGCTTCCTTTAGAACAAAGCAGTGACAAGATCCCTCTTTTCCACACTAGGGAAGTTGCTAAGTGTACGTATGCCAAAGCCAGGCATAACTCATTCCTGGACAGCCTCAGGCTTCACAGCCCAGAATGGGTGTGGGCTTGCCGGCGGGAGGTAGGTAAGAAGACGTGGGCCCCTCCTGGAGCTGAAATGCCACCCACCTCCCAGCCCCCAGGCCGCCCAGCACCACTCCCTCCCTCTCCTCCGCCCACAAAACTTTGAGTGCACGCCAGACAGAGCTTCACAAGAGAGGGCATCATGACTATTTATTATGATTATTTTAATTTAAAAAAATAAGCCCCAAATCTCTGGGTAATAAACTATCATAAAAAGTAGCATCTGGTGTTAGATACTCTGCCGACCGGGAGCACTCCTTCAGTGCCGGCGAAGGCTCTGCAGAGTCGTCCACAGTATTCCACACTGCTCCCCCTTTCCAGAAGTCCCTACGGAAATGAGAAGGACCACTGAGGCACACCGGTGAAGAGACTGGCCTGGGGTTAGACTGCCAGGAGAGGCACATGCGAACTGGGCCCAGAAAATTCCAACAGTTCCATAGAGAATGCTACGCAGCAGGGAAAAAGAGGCATGTCTTCCTCCAAGTGACCAGTAACACCACACTCTTGAAGCAGCAGAAAGGGTGGCAAAGGAACCAAGCCCTGACCTGAGCCCAGTGATGGGCCAGAGCCCAGCCAAAGGGCCTCACCCGCAGGTCCAGGCTCACCCCTCACCTTCACCACTGCCCTCATTCCAAAGCCCAGCCCTCCTTGCGGAAGACCAGCTGCACAGCCTCATTCACGTCCTTCACCACGTGGGAGGCCTCCATGAGCCCTGAACTGAAGGAGAAGTCTCGGTGCCCGTGGAATGGAGGCTCCTCTCCTCCAAGCACAGGCTCCGCGGACTGCGGGTCCCTGGGACTGTACACGCCTGTGCACACCAGGATGGAGATGCAGCTCCGGCTTGCTGAGGGCTGTTGCTGCCGTGGGCCCCCAGCCCCTAGTTCTGGCGCCCTGTCACGTGTCGCTTTCTGCAGGTACTGGTGGAACAGGTTGGCACCATACACGTCAGACATAGGGTTATCCCTGGCAGGGGCAGCCACACCGGAAAGGAAAAAGAAGAAAGCCCTAACTCAGTGTTGCAAAGCAAAGGGAGCAGAGAAGAGTTTCAGGGCAGAAGAGTGAATCAGATACAGGGAAACGGGGGTGAGAGGAGAGGGAGGGAAGGGGACGTGGTGAAAGGGATGGGGGAGGGGAAGTAGAGCCTACCCCACAGCATAGAGCTTCCGGATGGGGGCGGCCCAGCCCCGCCTCTCCGCCTGTCGCCTGAGCAGCTCCTCTGCGTACTGGTAAGTGAGGATGCTGGGTTTGCCCATCAGGCCCTCGTACCTCAGCTCCTTGCCCGTCACTTTCTGGTAAATGGTTTCCAGGCACAGCAGAAAGGTGCCATGACCGAACCTGCCAGGAACGACCACGAAGCAGTTCAGTCTTCCTGATCCCTGGGCCCTTCTAGAGAACACAACTGCCATTCTCTAAGCAGCACCCACGCAGACTGGCCTCTCCCAGAGAAGGGCTGGCATGTAGCAGACACTGTGCTGGCACTGGAGGTGGCGTTTCACATTTGCCTCTCAGAAAACCCCTAGGAGAGGACACTAGCATCCTCATTGTACAAATGAGGAAACTGAGGCACGGCAAGATTCAGTAATGTGTTCAAAAGATGGCAGAGCCAGTATTGCAACTCGGTCTGATTCCAGAGCTTAAATCCTGCTACAGAGCTGGGCAGACGACGGTTGCCCTTCTCCCCTTCTTTGCTGGTGTCTGCTTCAGCTGACCATATTACTACTAGGTGTGGAAAAGACCTTCCCTTGCCTCCCTTGTAACGAGGCAGGCTATGTGATTAAGCTACAGTCAAGAAACGCACAAATGCTGGGCTACATTTTTTCCTTTTTTTGAGGCAGAGTCTCACTCTGTCACCAGGCTGTAGTGCAGTGGCACAATCTCGGCTCACTGCAACCTCCGCCTCCCAGGTCCAAGTGATTCCCCTGCCTCAGCCTCCCGAGTAACTGCGATTACAGGCATGCACCACCAAGCCCGGTTAACTTTTTGTATTTTAGTAGAGACAGGGTTTTACCATGTTGGCCAGGACGGTCTCAATCTCCTGACCTCATGATCTGCTCACCTCAGCCTCCCAAAGTTACAGGAGTGAGCCAGTGTGCCTGGCCTGGGCTAAACTTTTAACAAGCAGCCTTAAAATAAGGGACAGGGGACAGGAAAGGTGGCTCAGGCCTGTAATCCCAGCACTTTGGGAGGCCGAGGCAGGTGGATCACCTGAGGTCAGGAGTTCAAGACCAGTCTGGCCAATACGGTGAAACACTGCCTCTACTAAAAATGTAAAAATGAGCCAGGTGTTGTGGCACACACCTGTAGTCCCAGCTACTCGGGAGGTTGAGGCAGGAGAATACTTGAACCTGGGAGGCAGAGGTTGCAGTGGGCCAAGATTCTGCCACTGCACTCCAGTCTGGGTGACAGAGTGAGAATTCATCTAAAAAAATAAAAGAAAATAAACTGCTGACAGAGTATTCCTCTCTGCCCTCCCCAGCTCCTTCCTGCCACCTGGAATAGTAATACGATAGCTGGTGCTTGGCCGCAATCTCAGCTCACTGAAACCTCCGCCTCCTGGGTTCAAGCGATTCTCCTGCCTCAGCCTCCCGAGTAGCTGAAATTACAGGTGCCCACCACCAGGCCTGATTAATTTTTGTTTTTTTAGTAGAGACAGCATTTTACCATGTTGGCCAGGCTGGTCTCAAACTCCTGACCTCAGGTGATCCACCCACCTCAGCCTCCCGAAGCGCTGGGACTGCAAGTGTGAGCCACCGCATTTTTCAGTGTCATCTATGCAACTATTCTATTTTTAATTAGAAAAGTTCATCTCAAATCTGGTTTAAAACTGAAATCTGCCAGGTGCAGTGGCTCACGCCTATAATCCTAGCACTTTGGGAGACTGAGGTGGGCAGATCACCTGAAGTCATGAGTTCAAGACCAGCCTGACCAACATGGTGAAACCCCGTCTTGAAAAGAAATAAAATAATTAATTAATTAATTAATTAAAAAAACTGAAATCTGCCCTTCTTTTCAGTTCACAGCGACATAACCAACCAAGCGCACTGGTATAGTGTCAGCATACCCTCTCCTAGGAATAATACTTCAGAAACAATGCCCAGCGTCGAGCAACAGAAACACTTTAAAAGTGACAAGAGCACCCCCCATCTCTCTGGGGCTACTGAGATCCCTTGAGGCAGCACTGGTGTACCCACCCTCTGCTGATGAGCACTCATAAGGCTGACGGGAGGTGAGCAGCAGGCTGAGACTCAAGAGTTGGCCCATGCAGATAACAGCAGCGAAACGGCACACAGCTGTCAGCTGGACTTCGAGTAAGCACCATGAGGGCCAAAAAAGGGCCGCCTGTACTTGTGCTAGCTAGCCGAAGAATAAGACAGAACAGACAACACCAGCACAGCTGAGTAGGGAGTGCAGGCACCTGCAAGGCCCTGAGAAAGCCACTCAGCCTCTGGGTCTCAGTTCTCTGGTCTAGACAGCCATCAGAACAATCCTTGCCCGGCATGATGGTACACACCTGTAATCCCAGCAGTTTGGGAGGCTGAGGCAGAGGCAGAGGCAGAGGGATCGCTTGAGGCCAGGAGTTCAAGGCTGTAGTAAGTTCTGATTGCACCACTGCACTCCAGCCCGGATGAGACAGTGAGACCCCTGTCCCCGACAAACAAGACGAATCCTTGCTTCCCCTGCCCTCTGTCTTAAGGGTGCAAGGAAACAAGAAAGTGAAAGAACCAATGCTGCAGGGTAGAGCCAAGGAAGGAAGAGCAACTGAATAACGTGCACAAAAGGTATCCATGGTTTGGGTTCCACTAGACGCGAAGAGTGTGTTCTGTTAAGATTACTGGGGGAGGCGGCACGTGTGAAACAACCTCTCCTCAGACTCCGTAATCTGTAGTTTAGGTTTAGTAACTAACATGTGAAGTGATCCTTCAAAGGCCAGGTTATTGCAGCAATGGGGCCTATCTAAGTAAGGTCCAACTACCCTGGGTGTCAGAATGACGGGAGGGAACTGCCCGCAGGACAGTCCAAGCAGCAGCCAGGAGTGGGCCACCAGGCCGAGGCCGGAGCTTTGTGTCCTTACCTGGGCATCTTGGCTTCGGCCATCCACAGGAGATCCACATTGCTAGCCAGGACAGGGAGGTGGGGGTAGGGGACTGTCATCAGGCTAGTCCCAGGGCTCCCATTGCTGAGGAGGACATCCATGATCAGCTGCAGGCTGGTCTCCCAGCGGACCGGCTCCCCTAGGAGGAGCACCCCTTTAAAGAACAGAGGCACAGGTGAGGGCTGCAGGGCAGGAGGCAGGCCCTTAGGATGTCAGCTAGGGTGACCCACCCACACGCCCTCCACCCACAATGTGCCCAGCTGGGCAGGGGCACAGCTCCCCCAACAAGCCTAAAAGAGCCCCTTATCCATCCACCCAGGGTGCACAAGGCCCAGGGCCTAGGAAGAAGCTTCCTGAGGGCTCCCATTCTAACTTTAGTCCACTGGTACTTCGCAGAAGAGGTTACGAAACAAAACCAGCAGGCCAGGCACGGTGGCTCACACCTGCAATCCCAGCACTTTGGGAGGCTGAGGCATGTGGATCACCTGAGGTCAGGAGTTCAGGACCAGCCTGGCCAACATGGTGAAATCCTATCTCTACTAAAAATACAAAAATTAGCTGGGTGTGATGGCAGGTGCCTGTAATCCCAGCTATTCGGGGGCTGAAACAGGAGAATTGCTTGAACTCGGGAGGCAGAGTTTGCAGTGAGCCAAAATCGCGCCACTGCTCTCCAGACTAGGTGACAAGAGCGAAACTCCGTCTTAAAAAAAAAAGACAAGAGCAGCAAGTCCCAGGCCCAATTCTCCCTATTGGCTGAGGCTCTTCCCCCACACACTCCCTCCATGACTTAGCAAGGCTCCTATTCTCTCAGTCACTTCTCTCTCAGCCGCAGGGACCAGCAGAACCTAACAGCCCAGAGTCGGGGTGAACTGATAGAGACTCGACCCCCAACCTGGACTCCAGCGATTTTCCTGTATGACTATGGGCAAGTAACTTCCCTCCTCTAAGCCTCAGTTTCCTCCACTGCAACTACGTAACAGCAACAATACTTACAATGCTGCTGTGTGGATAAAAATGAGCTATACCATCAGTAAACCGTCCAGGACTAGACACAGTAAGCACTCGGCAAAGGGTACTACTGACACAAGCTACAGGGCCGGGGAGCTGCACTGGACCAGTGATTCTCAATGGGGCAGCACCGCCCCTTATGATGAGGTGCTTTAGAAATCAGAGGCAATTTTAATTGTCACGACGACTAAAACCGAGCAAGTGAAGGTTG
This sequence comes from Saguinus oedipus, assembly GCA_031835075.1. NCBI lineage: Eukaryota > Metazoa > Chordata > Mammalia > Primates > Cebidae > Saguinus > Saguinus oedipus. The sequence goes on along the minus strand of CM063169.1, from coordinate 219,655,555 downwards.
TGGAAGGAGGGCCAGGGATGCTACCTACTCAGGACAGTCCTGCACAATCACAACCTGTCCCACATTAAAATTAACAGTCGTTCTTTAAAAAACCGTCCCATGTCTGCATGCGGTGGCTCATGTCTGTAATTCCAGCACTTTAGGAGGGAGACCAAGATGGGAGGATCAATTGAGCCCAGGAGTTTGAGGCCAGCCTGAGCAACGCAGTGAGATCCTGTCAAAAAAAAAAGAAAAGAAAAAACTTTCCCAGGTCCTACTAACATCTGAATGTCCCACCTGATATCCTGATACCCGCATAGGTGAACCACCTTTTCAGAATTACTTGAACTATTTTACATATAATCACAAAGCATTTTTTTGTACAGTTTCAATAAGCATCAATTTTTCCAAAAATACAACTGTCGTATAAATCAAGAGAAGACTGTACTTTGCCTTTTCAAAACTACTGAGAGTTGTTCCCCAGTGTGGAAAATTACCTGACTAATGGCAATGCTGCCCCTAATTTCTGAATCACCAGCAGAACACACCTGTCACACCTGTGAACACACTTGCACTAGCCTGTACTTGCGGCTGTAACCTTCATGGTGATTCTATGATTACATACTGCATACATTATTATCTTCTTACTAAAAATGTTTCCTTTTACATCCCCCATTACAGTTACGGCTTTACACTGAACTAACTAATTTTTAATATTGTGTGTACAGAAGTTATATTACCTGTGAATTTCACGTCAGGATAACAAAGGTGACATTCCAATGTTCTTACAAAAGGGAGAACTGGGTTGAAAAGTAGAGAAATTCTAGACTAGATCACCTCCAGGGGCCTTTCCACCCTCAGATTCTCTAAGCTTCCAGTTTTCCTGGAATAGTGAGTGGCACAGGGAAGGAAAGACTAACAGTCTCCAAGATGGTGAGTAGCAGAACCAGACCAGACCAGGCCCCAGGTGTCCTGTCTCCAAGGCCCCCTCGCTGGTGAACCAGGCTGCAGGTAGTCACACTGAGACAGCCTGAGGGCCAGACAGGAGAGCGAGAAAAGACCTCACAATTCATGGAAGAGGACTTCTCTTACCTTCAATCTGGGGGAAGTCATTCCTTGGGAGGGTCTGCAGAGACAAAGGAGAGGCTATCAACACAAGTCACCTCCCACTCCTAGAGAACCACACCCCCACCTCCGGGGTGCTGGGAGGGGAGGGAGACACACTCCACAGATCCCATGCCCACTGTCAAGCCCAAGCCAAGGGAGAGCTGGAGAGGACTGAGGAAGATGCAGAGAAAGGAGAAATGACGACGGCCCGGTGGGCCACAGAACAGGTCGGATACCACAGGTGAAGTCACCAGGAGGAGGAGTCAGCTGTCTTTCTCCAGTGGGAGAGGACACAAGATACAGCCAAGCAAGGCTCTAGAATTAGGCAGCTAAGGATGCAGGTGCATCAGGGCCTGATGGTCCGTTTCTCCTGCTGTCGGTTCTCGAGCAGGCAGCTTCACTCAAGCAGGCAGCTTCACTCGAGCAGCCTCAAGGGTCCATTCCATCCCCAGGTCATGTAAGTCTTGGCTCTGCCACTAACCAACTTTGTGACCCGAGGCAGGTCACTCCCCTGTGTTGGGGCCGTCTCTGAGCTATTCTGAGATCTGTTCCAACTCTGACATTCTGGTTCTCCACAGAACTTGCACAGGTCAGGGAGAAAGCCCTCACAGGGGAGGAAGTGCTCTGTTCCATCAGAAAGCTCTGGAGGAGGAAGGACTTAAGCTCTACCAACAAATAAAAGTCAGTTATCTGTTTATAACTGCATGCCGTCAAACTGTGAGAGTGGTCTGACTTCAGACCTGGGCTATGTGATACGTAGATAGTGCGACGAGGAGAAAGTGAGCCAGTGGGCATCTCAAGAGATGGCGGTCACGCTGCAGAGGATCCCCAGGGGATCAGGAGAGACGGGACAACGCCAGTGATCAAAACTGAGCCCTGCACACAGGGCACCTAGGCAGATGTGCAGACTGGCCAGTGCTCCCTATGCAAGCACCTTTCCCGAGGGCAGCTCAGAACCAGGCCACAGGATAGCTCACCTCGCAATGGCCAGCGGCTCTCCTGGGCACTGGGAAGGCCAGCCAGCAAGTCCAGAACTGCTTGTTGGAAGGGATGCTGGGGCTCTGAAAGGGGTTCCCAGCTAATTACAAACAATGCAGCGAGGACAGGGTGTCAAGCCTGGCGCTTCTCCGGGCTATTTTCTTTTTCTTTCTTTTTGAGACAGTCTCACTCAGTGGCCAAGGCTGGAGCGCAGTGATGTGATCACAGCTCCCTGCAGCCTCCAATGTCTGGGCTTCAGCAACCCTCCTGCCACAGCCTCCTGAGTAGTTGGGACAATCGGCATGTGCCACCATACTTGGCTCATTTTCTCTCTTTCTTTGAGACAGTCTCACTCTGTCGCCCAGGCTGGAGTGCAATGGCACAATCTTGGCTCACTGCAACCTCCGCCTCCCAGGTTCAAGTGATTCTCCTGCTTCAGCCTCCCAAACAGCTGGGATTACAGGCATCTACCACCATATCCAGCTAATTTTTGTATTTTTAGTAAAGACGGGGTTTCGCCATGTTGGCCAGGCTCATCTGGAACTTCTGACCTCAGGAGATCTGCCCACCTCGGCCTCCCAAAGTGCTGGGATTACAGGCATGAGCCACTGCACCTGGCCAATTATTTTTATTTTTATTTTTATGTTGCCCAGGCTGGTCTTCAACTCCTGGGCTCAACCAGTCCTCCAGCTTCAACCTCCCAAAGCATTGGGATTATAGGTGTGAGCCACCACGCCCAGACTCTGAACCATTCTCGTAAATCCAGGACACAAAACCCTTAGCCAGATGTGCCTCCAAGGAGGGAACAGACATGCAGAAGCACAGACAAAACACAGCTCTGCAGGATGGCTCGCAAGGAGAGTGACAGAGCCAATGCAGGGCACTGGAGGTGTGCAGATGACACAGCCCAACCTGTGCCCCTTATTACCGTGGTCTTCGGCCGCCGCTCCAGGTCCACCATGTCAAGCAGGGGGAAGGCCATCCGCAGCTCGTCCATGGTAACAACATTCTGGAAGCCCAGTCTGAAGGAAGCTCAGGGAAGTAATGCTGGACAGTTCTGGGGGAAGATGCCTTTCCGAATGCATCAAATCACAAGTGAAGGGAACACAACCCAGTCCTGATCAAGCCAGGCAGGAGGGCAGCAAGCAGAGCCCAGCAGGGATGGCACAAATCCTGCAGGTGCTGGCAGGCAGGCTGCAACTGCACAGGTAGAGAGGGCAGCTCCTGGGCAACCCACCAACAGTCACCAGGCACATGCCAGGTACCAGGTCCTATGCTGGGCACAGCCCAGAGGGCAAAAGCACATAAGAATCTCTGTCCCCAGCTGAGTGCAGTGGCTCACACCTGAAATCCCAGCACTTTGGGAGTCTGAGGCAGGAGAATTGCTTGAGCCCAGGAGTTCCAGGTCATTCTGGGCAACATAGTGAGACCCTGTCTCTACAAATAAAACAGTCAGCTACACATGGTGGCATACACCTACAGTCTACTCAGGAGGCTCCTCAAGAGGCTGGGGCAGGAGGATCACTTGAGCCCAGGAGGTCAAGGCTACAGTGAGCTAGGACTGCACCACTGCACCCTAGCCTGGGCAACAGAGTGTGACCCTTTCTCAAACTGTCCCCAAGAAGCCCAGCACATTCAGAGCCCATCAAAATCAGTATTCTGGGAACAGTGCTGCCAGTCAGTGCTGAGTTCAGAAGAGACTCCTCAGTGGGCTGGGGAGTCCAGTGGAGGGAGGAGGGCTGGAACTAAAATCTTAAAGGATGCACCCAAATCAGCAAGGAAGAAGAGACCCTGGGGAGGGACAAGCCAGCTTCAGCCTATCTCCTCCAAGATCAGCCCCCATCTTCCCATCCTCAATTCCAACTCGCAGTCTTAACTGGACGTGATTTCAGATTACCCTCAAAATGAATTCCTCAAAAATCCTGATTCTATCAGATTGCCCCATCAGCAATAAAGCCTGCCCTGCCCTCCACTGCCCTGAGAAGTTGGTCAGACTCCTCAAGTTTACTTCCAAGGTTCCTGACACCCTGGCACCACCCTTCCTGTTCATTCCTTTCCCTATCCCACTCCAACCTACTACTTCCCCTGCCTGGGAAACCTTAGCCATCTGCTGGAGCTCCACCGTACCCCTCCAAGAAGCCAAGGCAATTCCTGCCCCCGCCCCAGGGATGCTCCACTGCCCCCCACCAACACCTGTGGCACACTGCTGTGAGCTTATGAGCCTTTAATCACACACCTTGGTAAACGCCCCTTTATTGTTAATGGTGTTATTCTTGCCTCCTCAGGCACAAGCCCCTGATTCATTCGTAAGCCCCACGACCCATCCTGGTCCTCGTCCTGTTCAGTGTGTGGCAGACCGCTGGTACACAGGACAGGCTCAGCACGACTCAGCTGCTTGAGAACAGGGGCCAGGTATTCTGCAGGCTCCCAAAGACAAGCTCCCTGTAACTGCTTCACTACCACTGGCGAGTACGCTGACTGCGCACACCAAGGAAGAGACTAGAGAAGGGGTTCCCAAACCTCGTTGCAGAACCACTAGGAGAGGTTTTTTTTTTTTTAAATACAGATTCCTGAGTTTTACCCTAGACCTAGTCAACCAAGGCTCCAGTGCAGACACCCTGGAATCTGCATTTTATGCTCCCCAAAGGATTCTGATGCAGGGGTAAGAAGACTGGCTTTTGGAAACCACCAGGCATGACTGACCACACCCAGGAGCTGTCCTCCCTCCCCTGAGCCTGCAGCATCACCCGTGCACCCCAGCACCCAGCATCCCTCATCACAGTCCCCACTCACCTAACGGAGGAAAGGCTCCAGCCCTGCCCCTTCCCTTCAGCCAAAGTAACACCAAAAGGATACCCCCAGGCATTTTCCACCACAGGCCCCTGCCCAGACACCAGCATCCGCTTCTCGTGGTACTTTGAGAAGAGCTTCATGGGGCTGTGAGAGAGGATAACTTGGTCTGCATCCACCTGTAGGGACAGCCAGGACAGGGGAGGGCAGAGGAAGACAGAACCATTAGGGGAAATAATGAGACAGGTGACAGGCCCTTTAGCCTAGGGAAGGGAAAAGCCGCTCAGAAAAAGAACGGACACAGCCCTCTCTAGCACCCAGCAGCACTTCTAAAATGCACCCCACCAGATGTGAGAAGAACCCATCTCATTTGGTTCTTGCCACACAAAACAAGAGACCAGAAATGTCACAGATGTGGATTCCGGCCACCTGCCACCCCGTCGGGTTCAGCTAGATTTCCCAGGCCCCCGCCTGGAAGCCACAGGGCTCATGTGTACTCCCTGTCACTGTCACAGAAATCAGTCTTTCACTTTCTATTTTCAGTTCTGCTAAAAGACTTCGCTTCTTAACGTTTATACGAACCCTAACAATGCAGCCTTTACCTAAAAGGTTTCTGGAATTCTCTCTGGAAACCACAGCAAGGAGCCAGTTTTATTCCCTCACACTTTACATGCAACCTTGAGCAGCAGCATCTCATCCATCAGCCATTTGATTTACTCTCCTGGTTCCAAAGGACCCCTTCCCAAGCTGAATTCGCCCTCAACAAACAAGAATGCATCCCAGTTGGGATGTGGTGCAGGGCTGCAGGTGACTGAAGGGGACAGCACTCCAGGTGCACGCATCCTACACAGGAAAGCCAAGGTGTGACTTCAGATCTGCACCTGCTATCCCTGCTATGCAAAGTTCCAGATGTGTGTGTGACCTTAGCTTTCCAGGGACTCACATTCTCAATGCCCAAAAGAAAAGAAACGGATACAAGGATGTAAACTGAAACTGCCAAATACATAGGCAGGATTTCTGTGTTCTGCGGGGGCCATGACCTAGGGCCAGGTGAGACCATACCCAAACCCAGGGAAAGGGGCATGGAGCTGGGGCAGAAGCTCCATTAGGAACCACATCCCTGGGCTCCTATGCCTCTGGCTGCCTTCTCACCTTGCACCCCAGCAGGGCTGACAGCTCCCGGGCTTTGCTATGTTGTAAGATGTTCCCAGCATTTGTGACAAAAACCACAGGCACCCGCAGCTGCCCGTCGGAGTTCATCAGCCTTCGGAAGGCTTCCAGAGCAGCAGGGATCACTCTGCGGCCCCGCACGAGCACTCCATCGATGTCCAACAGGAACCCAAAGGTGGGCGGGCTCTGCAGAGACGGTAAGATAATTACCACTACGTGAGTCAAGAGGCAGGAGGAGAACAAAGAAACAAGCCTTACAGGGAGAAGCTCAACGCCACCCTCAGGTCGCTGACGGCTCGTGAAAACCTATGTCAGAAAGAACAAACAAGTAAAGACAAGGGATTCTGATGGTAAAATCCATCTGTAACAAGAATTATTCCACGTTTTTCTAAACACGTAACTACAGTGTTAAATTATTTTTGCGTAAATAAGAAGGCAATTTTTTTGTGTTTTTGAGATAGGACCTCACTCTGTTGCCCAGGCTGGAGTGCAGCGCTGAAATCTTGCCTCACTACAACCTGCACTTCCCGGGCTCAAGCGATCCTCCCACCTCAGCCTCCCGAGAAGCTGGGACTACAGGCAACACCACCTTGCCCAGCTAATCTTTGTATTTAGTAAAGATGAGGTTTCGCCATGTTGCACAGGCTATTCTCAAACTCCTGGGCTCAAGGAACCCGACCACATTGGCTTCCCAAAGTGCTAAGATTACAGGCATGAGCCACCACACCCAGCCTAAGCAATTTTTAAATTAGAAAATAGAGAAATCCAAAGAAAATATAATCCCAACACTTTTTAATTATTTATTTTTACAGACAGTCTTCCTGTCACCCATACTGGAGTACAGTGATCATGGCTCATTGACCCCCTTGGGCTCAAGGGATCCTCCCACCTCAGCTTCCCAAAGTGGTGGGATTATTAGGCATGAGCCACCAAGTCCAGCCTAGTCCCAACACTTTAAAACGACCAATTAATAGTGTCCTTTTTTTCTCTATTCTTATATTTATCTTGTAGCTACAACTATGCCATATGTAATTTTGCATCATCTTATTCTTTTTTGCTTGACATATCATAAATATTTTTATGGATTATAATAGCCTTTATAACAATCTTTGAAGATTTTATTGCCGGGCACGGTGGCTCAAGCCTGTAATCCCAGCACTTTGGGAGGCCGAGGCAGGTGGATCACGAGGTCAAGAGATGGAGACCATCCTGGTCAACATGGTGAAACCCCGTCTCTACTGAAAATACAAAAAATTAGCTGGACATGGTGGCTTGTACCTGTAATCCCAGCTACTCAGGAGGCTGAGGCAGGAGAATTGCCTGAACCCAGGAGATGGAGGTTGCGGTGACCCGAGATCGCACCATTGCACTCCAGCCTGGGTAACAAGAGCGAGACTCCATCTCAAAAAAAAAAAAAAAAGATTTTATTATAGCAACAAGTTTTTTAAAGAAAACCTCAATCACTACAGATAATATAAAATGATACAAAATTTCTTGTCTCCATCCTACCTAGTCCTAGTCTCTCTCTGTTTTCCAGAAGCCTTTTATAAATCTATAGTATACACACCTTTTTAATCTTAACACACACACAGAATCATGTTACTTTGGGCCGGGCGCGGTGGCTCAAGCCTGTAATCCCAGCACTTTGGGAGGCCGAGGCGGGTGGATCACGAGGTCAAGATATCGAGACCATCCTGGTCAACATGGTGAAACCCCATCTCTACTAAAGATACAAAAAATTAGCTGGGCATGGTGGCGCGTGCCTGTAATCCCAGCTACTCAGGAGGCTGAGGCAAAAGAATTGCCTGAACCCAGGAGGCGGAGGTTGCGGTGAGCCGAGATCGCGCCATTGCATTCCAGCCTGGGTAACAAGAGCGAAACTCCGTCTCAAAAAAAAAAAAAAGAATCATGTTACTTTGTTAGTTGGTATCTCTTGGCTTTTTCTTTTTTTTTTTGAGACAGAGTCTTGCTCTGTCGCCCAGGCTGGAGTGCAGTGGTGTGATCTCAGCTCACTGCAACCTCCACCTCCCGGGTTCAAGTGATTCTCCTGCCTCAGCCTCCCAAACAGCTGGGATTACAGGTGTGTGCTACCAGGCCTGGCTAATATTTGTATTTTTAGTGGAGACAGGTTTCCGCCATGTTGACCAGGCTGGTCTGGAAATTTTGACTTTAGGTGATCTGCCTGCTTTAGCCTCGCGATGTGCTGGAATTACAGGCGTGAACCACTGTGCCCCAACTCGATTTTTCCATATTAATTATGCTTAGCTGTTTCCTAAACATCATTTCTGGCTATATACTATTCTGAGTGAAGAATTCACTAACATTATTCCCTATATTTTGGACAGTTAGGTTTTTCTACATTTTTGCCCATGAAAAATAATGCTACAAGGAACCTCTTCATGAATACTGATTTTTCCCATGTTATGAATATTTCCTTGAGCTAGATTCTTAAAAGGAGTAGTAAATCAGAGAGCGCAAATGTAATTACCCAAACACCTACTGACAAACTGTTGTCCAAAAACATGTATCAACTTACATGTCCACTGGCAATGTACTTTACCCTTACAACATCCATTTCCACAACAACCTGTTAATTACAAACTTTTTGTTAATTTAAAGGTGAAAAAAAATTATCTCTTCTCTATCTACATTTCCTGGATTTATGAAGTTGAATGCTCTTTTTAAAAATCATTCCACTTCTCTTTTTATAAACCGACTGTTAACATACAAGATGTTCTTCAGTCATCAAAAAAAACTAACCTAACTTGCTTGCTATTTTTCTTTCCTTGGTGCCAAGTAGGTCAAGTCATTCTTTTTTTTTTTTTTTTTGAGACAGAGTTTCCCTCTTGTTACCCAGGCTGGAGTGCAATGGCACAATCCCAGCTCACCGCAATCTCTGTCTCCCAGGTTCAAGGGATTCTCCTATCTCAGCCTCCCAAGTAGCTGGGACTACAGGCATGTGCTACCATGCCCGGCTAATTTTAAAAATTAGAGACAGGCTTTCTCCATGTTAGTCAAGCTGGACTCGAACTCCCGACCTCAGGTCATCCGCCCGCCAAGGCCTCCCAAAGTGACGGGATTACAGGCGTGAGCCACCAAGGCTGGCCCTAAGTCAAGTCATTCGTATTGACGCACCTACTCTATCTATGCACAGAGCTCCCTTTATAAAGAGCGATGAGAATCAGAAATGGTGCTCCAGGCCAGCTGCAGTAGCTCCTGCCTATAATCCCAGCACTTCAGGAGCTTGAGGAGGGCGGATCACTTGAGGTAAGGAGTTCAAGACCAGCCTGGCCAACATGGCGAAACCCTGGCCAACATGGCGAAACCCTGTCTCTACTAAAAATGCAAAAATTACCCAGGCATGATGGCAGGTGCCTGTCAACCCAGCTACTCGGGAGGCTGAGGCAGGAGAATCACTTGAACCTGGGCGGAGGCTGCAGTGAGCCAAGATCATGCCATTGCACTCCAGCCGAAGTGACAAAGCTAGACTCCGTCTCAAAAAATAAAACAGCACTCCAGTCCCTCGTTTCTTGGCGAGTGTGACAGAATAAGCAACCAGTCTAGAAAGCAAACTCTCTCAAAGGGCAGCATTTTTCCAAGTACAAATCAATTCTAGGTAAGTTCTAAATAAATAACAGAATTAAACAGAAGCAGTTTCTTAAAGAGAATTTTGAGCTGGGCAATGAAAGTGTTAACCACATCCTGTAAGAACACTCTTTGCACCCCCACTCATGCCAGAGGAGATGAGTGCTTCCTGCCTGGCTACTTGGTTCAATGAGAAGGCAATAAAAAAGCAGCCCCAGGCCGGTTCACAGAGAGCCCTGCACTAAGAGATGAGCCCACACCAGGGGAACCTGACCCAGGGGTGGGGAAGGTTGGCCAGAACAGGTCTTCTAGGCCAACTTAAGGAGTTGAAAATGGAAAGTGGTATCATCAGACTGGAACTATAGAAAACAATTTGGTTGTAGAGAAAACACTGCACTGAGTACCCCGAAGGGAGTTAAGTCAACGAGGCCAAATGCAATCCAAGACGAGGTTTTACCGAGGGGAGTGGCAATAAGAATGGAGACCAGGGAGCATTATCAGAAACAGAAGAGTCATGACTGTGTAACCGTCCAGATGCCGGGGTGGAGGGAGGAGGGGGCCACGCGGACTCCCATGCTTTTTTATTTTGGCCTGGGAACCTGGGAGGATGGATGCTGGTATGAGTCACTGAACCAAAGGGCACAGCAGGAGCAGGCAGTGGGAGGTCAGGGGAGGACAAAAGGTAAGTCCCGCTTTGGATCTGGGAGACAGGCAAGTGAAGACATCAGCACTGGACAGAAGGTCCTAGAGATGAAAAATCTGGAAGGTCACTGCCCTCAGAGAACCAGGAAGAAAAGCCCACTTAATGATGGAGCACACAAGACCTGCCAGCAAACGACAGTGCAAGGAAGAAAACTAAGAGCACGCGGGGTCAAGGAAGCTGAGGGGTGTCTCTGGGTCCCGTAAAATACGGACTGGAGTGGCTGTAATGATCCCATCTCCCTTCCACTGAACAGGCATGACCCCCAGGAGAGGCGATCTTCCAGTTCCTCCATGCTTGTGCATGAGGCCTCTCAGCTTGGACAGTGACAGCTACAGCGCCAAGCTGGAGGAGGGCAGAGACACTGGAAACACAGGAGGGAGCAAATCAAGCCAACAAAACATCACACCTGAACACCAAGAAACAGCTGCCGAGAGAGCTGACCAAGCCCCACACGCCACACAGGAAATGCCTAGACAAATGGTGCCACTAACCCTTGGCTCCACAGGTTCGTGCTGTGGCACCCAGACCTCTCACTGCCCCAGGCACTCAGCCAGACAGGTAACAAAGGCATTTTTATGTATTCTTTGTACTAGCCCTTTGGGGAAGTGTCAGCATCTCCAAATGGCCTTGCCTAGCAAAATGTGCCTGGGTTATACAAGGTGTTCAATATACAGGCACTAAATTACCTGATTGGACAAATAAAGACACAACCTCAGAGAGAACCCAGCAAGGGCCACCCAGTTCACAAGTGCTGGATTCAGGATTCAGCCTCTCAAGTTCAGCTGGCAACTCGGCAGCACCTCAGAACAAACAAGGGACCCAAGGACTGCTTCTCCCACCTCCTGCCAGCCCCCAGCTGTGAGTTACAGTTCTTCTCTCCTCAATATACTCATGTACCCTCAAGGATCCCTGGAGCCCCTCCCTATTCCCCAAGAAATCTCACTAGAATGGGGGTCATAACCTAGACCCACAGATAAGATTTCAGGATGACCATAAATCCCCTTAAAACTCTACATGTGAGCTGGGCACAGTGGCCCACACCTGTAATCCCAGCACTCTGAAAGGCCGAGGCAGGCGAATCATGAAGTCAGGAGTTCAAGACCAGCCTAGCCAACATAGTGAAACCCCATCTCTACTCAAAAATACAAAAATTAGCTGGGTGTGGTGGCGGGCACCTGTAATCCAGCTACTTGGGAGGCTGAGGCAGGAGAATCACTTGAACCAGGGAGTTGGAGGTTGCAGTAAACCCAGATTGCACCACTTCACTCCAGCCTGGCGACAGAGCAAGACTCCGTCTCCAAAAAAGAAAAAACAAAAAAACAAACACAATGCTACATGCATCATGCATTTTTCCTGGGAAAAGTAACCACAGCACTTTTCAGATTTCATTTTCTTATTCTTCTCTAGAATCACTACCTAGGCCTAAAGAGAGGAGGGGATGTGATCTGCCCTTTACCCCCATACCTGGCACAGTGCTAACACTCACAGGTGCTCGACAAAGGCTGACTGGATGCTGAATGTCCCAAAGGATAAATAGAAATAGGCACTTCCTGACCACCCTATCCCTTTCTGAAGGAAAAGAATGGCCCTTAGAAAGTGAGTCCCTGGAGGTAAGGACTGCGGGATTCCAACACTTCTTTGTGGCGTGATCTCAGCTAGCTGCAACCTCCACCTCCCTGAGGGAGCTCAAGCCATCCTCCCACCTCAGCCTCCCAAGTAGCTGGGACTATAGGCGTGCACCACCACACCCATCTAATTTTTTTATTCAGTAGAGATGAGGTTTCACCATGTTGGTCTGGTCTCTAATTACTGTACTCAAGTGATCCGCCCACCTCGACCTCCCAAAGTGCTGGAATTACAGGCATGAGCCACAGCGCCCACCCAACACTTTTTTTAAGAAACAGTCTTAGGTCGGGCGCGTGCTCAAGCCTGTAATCCCAGCACTTTGGGAGGCCAAGGCGGGTGGATCACGACGTCAAGAGATCGAGACCATCCTGGTCAACATGGTGAAACCCCGTCTCTACCAAAAATACAAAAAAATTAGCTGGGCATGGTGGCGCATGCCTGTAATCCCAGCTACTCAGGATGCTGAGGCAGGAGAATTGCCTGAACCCAGGAGGCGGAGGTTGCAGTGAGCCGAGATCGCACCATTGCACTCCAGCCCGGATAACAAGAGCGAAACTCTGTCTCAAAAAAAAAAAAAGAGAGAGAGAGAGAAACAGTCTTGCTCCATCCTCTCCATCCCCCAGGCTGTAGTGCAGTGACACGATCAAGGCTCACTGCAGCCTTGACCTCCTGGGCTCAAGCGATCCTCCCACCTCAGCCTTCCAAAGTGCTGGCACCACAGGCATGAGCCACCATGCCCAGACCTCACACATTTTTTTGTGCCGTTATGAACACAGAGCACACTGTTCTGAAAATTTAGACATAAAACTCATTTGCTCAAAACTTGGAGACAATCAGAAAAATTTTAGTAAGGCCTACATTTTATCTCAATAATGGGCAGGTCGTTTTTAAAAAGGCCTATATTTTAAGTGATACTAAAGAATTACTAATGTTGTTAGGTATGATACTTTTTTGGTGGAGACAAGACAGGGTCTCACTCTGTCACCCCGGCTGGGTGCAGTATTATCATCTTGGCTCATTACAACCTCGACTTCCTGAGCTCAAAGGATCCTCTCGCTTCAGCCTCCCAAGTAACTGGGACTACAAGCGACCACCACCACATGCCTGGCCTATTTTCTTTCCTTCTTTCTTTCTTTTAATACAGAGGCACGCTCTGTTGCGCAGGCTGGGATGCAGTGGCCGGATCTCCGCTCACCGCAATCTCCGTCTCCCAGTTTCAAGCAGCCGCCAGCCATCAGGAGAGGTCGCGGGAGCTGGGCCGAACCCAAGGCCAACACCAAACCCACAAGCGCTTGGGGGCGGCGCACCCGCAGGCAGGGCTCCCGGCGCGGGTCCCAGTCTCCTCCACTTGAAGCTGAAAATCACCGCCCAAACGTCCTCATGGTGGAAATCGGAAGGCGAGCAGGGAAAACAGGGACGCGGAAACCACCGGGGCTCACGAGCAGCCTGGCCGGGGCCGTCCTGGCCGGGGCCGTCCTGACCAGCGCTCTCCCGCGGGGGTAGCGTTTCCGAGGCCGCCGGTGAATCAGGGGAGACAGGGCACTTCAGGGCCCGGGCAAGAGCGAGATGCACTCGGGCGCGACAACGGTCCAGGCCGTTCCCAGGTGGCCAGGAATGCCGGCCCGGCCGCCCCTCCTTCCCCGCTGCTCCCTGCCCCACCGCTGGCCCTGAGTGGCGAGCGGCTTGGCCCGAACCCAAGCGTCCTCACCTGAGTGGGGACCACAGCATAGCCCCTGCGGGAGCGGCTGCCCGACAGCCCAGCAACCGCGCGCGCCGGCCACCAGTAAAGCCTGCGTGCTGCGCCGAGCGCAGCCACACATCCCCACGCAGCCATCCGGCGGTCGCCGCGTGCACGTGCACAGCGTGCCGCCCGCCCGCGAGTCCGCCCGCCTCGCAGCCAATCAGCGGCCGACGCGCTCGGCATCTCGGGAGTTGTAGTCCGGTAAGCGCGCGGAGTCCGACGGGCGCCAGCGGAACTCGACCCCCGCGCCGAAGGGTTTCCGTTGCAGCGAAGAAGTGCGGGGCCCCGCCGCTCGTGGACCGAGATCGCGGTGAGCGGGCCGCGGCGCAGGGTGGGCACGGCCCGGGCGGCGGCGCCTGCGCTGTCTCCCCGCGCCTGCGGATCCCGGGAACATGCGCAGCAGGCCCCAGACCGGCCTCCCTCAGTTCACGGACTGTCTGGGCTGGGGTCTGAACCTTGACAACAGGGCGCGGTCGCTGGGGTCGACCCTTAGTGATGTTCAGGTCCTCTGAGTCAGTCAAGGGACGCCCGTCGCGCGCCAACTGTTAAGTCTTTTATTGTTTCTGTAAACCCCCTGACGCCCACCCCGCTCCTGGGGAGACTGCACACGTGAGTCCGCCCGTGCGCGCCCTGTGGAGAGGTAGAGGCAGGACTGTAGTGCAAGGTAGAAAATAACTGCCCCCGGCCGGGCGCAATGGCGCACACCTGTAATCCCACCACTTTGGGAGGCCGAGGCGGGTGGATCACCTGAGAGGTCAGGAGTTCAAGACCAGCCTGACCAACATGGTGAAACCCCCGCCTCTAAAAAAAAGAAAGAGAGAGAGAAAAGAAAGAAATTATTAGTAAGAAAGAGAAAGAAAAAGAGAGAGAGAAAAGAAAGAAAAGAAATTATTAGTAAGAAAGAGAAAGAAAGAAAGAAAAAGAAAGAAAAGAAAGAAATTATTAGTCCGGTGTGGAGGCACACACCTGTAATCCCAGCTACTCGGGAGGCTGAGGCAGGAGAATCGCTGGAACCCAGGTGGCGGAGGCTGCAGTGAGCCAAGATCGTACCATTGCACTCCAGTCCAGCCTGGGCAACGAGAGTGAAACTTTGTCTAAAAAAGATAGAAAATAACTGCTCCAGAAAGAGCCAGATGACTATGTCAGCAAACACCTGTGAAACACAGCTGAGGCCGCTGTGCGGCTCCCGGGGTGAATGAGCAAAGAATGGGCTTTGGTCACTGAGAGCAGATAGCAAGCGGACTCCGTCCGTGGAGGCCCTTAGCAGAGCTGCATGTAATAGTCCTCCGGTGACGAGGGGAGATTGTGCTGCAGGAAAGAGAAGTCTCCGTTCCCACCTTTTTTCTTTTTTTCTCTTTTTTTTTTTTTTAAGACGGAGTATCGCTCTTGTTACCCAGACTGGAGTGCAATGGCGCGATCTCGGCTCACCACAACCTCCACCTCCTGGGTTCAGGCAATTCTCCTGCCTCAGCCTCCTGAGTAGCTGGGATTACAGGCACGCGCCACCGTGCCCAGCTAATTTTTTGTATTTTTAGTAGAGACGGGGTTTCACCATGTTGACCAGGATGGTCTCGATCTCTTGACCTCGTGATTTACCCACCTCGGCCTCCCAAAGTGCTGGGATTACAGGCTTGAGCCACCGCGCCCGGCCCGTTCCCACCTTTTGAAATGTGTAGGATGCTCTCTTCAGATTCTTTGGCCTGTTGATAGATACAGCTGTGCTAAAAACGCAGGAGCCTACTATGTATTTAGGACTAGCAGAGAGAAAGGGAATTGAAGTAGGGACAGA
Organism: Saguinus oedipus; assembly: GCA_031835075.1. Taxonomy (NCBI): domain Eukaryota; kingdom Metazoa; phylum Chordata; class Mammalia; order Primates; family Cebidae; genus Saguinus; species Saguinus oedipus. Next base: position 219,640,087 of record CM063169.1, on the reverse strand, counting down.
GACTACTAACTCGCAGGTTAGCAGACCGGGGTGCGGTGGCTCACCTCTGTAATCCCAGCACTTTGGAAGGTCAAGGCAGGTGGATCATCTGAGGTCAGGAGAACAAGTCTGGCCAACATGGTGAAACCGCATCTCTCTAAAAATACGAAAATTAGCCAGGCATAGTGTTGTGCACCTGTAATCCCAGCTACTCAGGAGGCTGAGGCAGGAGAATCACTTGAAGTGGGGGCGCCTCAAGGTTGCAGTGAGCTGAGACTGTGCCCCGCCTTGACTGACTTTTTAGAAAGAACATGGGGCCAGGCATGGTGGTTCATGCTTGTAATCCTAGCACTTTGGGAGGCCGAGGCAGGTGGATCGCCTGAGATCAGGAGTTCAAGACCAGCCTGGCCAATATGATGAAACCCCGTCTCTACTAAAAATACAAAAAACTAGCCGGGCGCAGTGGCAGACACCTGTAATCCCAGCTACTTAGGGTGCTAAGGCAGGAGAATTGCTTGAACGAGAGGCAGAGGTTGCAGTGAGCCAAGATCACCTCACTGAACTCCAGCCTGGGTGACACAGGGAGACTCTGTCAAAAAAAAAAAACCATGGGACTGGCTGGGCGCGGTGGCTCACACCTGTAATCCGAGCACTTTGGGAGGCCGAGGTGGGTGGATCACAAGGTCAGGAGTTCGAGACCAGCATGGCCAACATGGTGAAACCCCGTCTCTACTAAAAATATAAAAATTAGCCAGATGTGGTGGTGGGTGCCTGTAATCCTAGCTACTCAGGAGGCTGAGGCAGGATAATCACTTGAAGCTGGGAGGCAGAGGTTGCAGTGAGCTGAGATTGCGCCATTGTACTCAAGCCTGGGTGACAGAGCGAGACTATGTCTCAAAAACAAACAAAAAAATAGCCGGTCGCGGTGGCTCACGCCTGTAATCCTAGCACTTTGGGAGGCCAAGGTGGGTGGATCACCTGAGGTCAGGAGTTCATGACCAGCCTGGCCATCATGGTGAAAACCCATCTTTTTTTTTTTAAAAAAAAAAGAGAAACTCAGGCTCTGTGGCTGACGGTGTGGGCAGACCACCTGCCCTGCTGTTACTTATCCCACCTTTTTTTTTTTTAAAGATGGGGTTTCACCATGATGGCCAGGCTGGTCTTGAACTCCTGACCTCAGGTGATCCACCCACGTTGGCCTCCCAAAGTGCTAGGATTACAGGCGTGAGCCACCTCGCCTGGCCTTCTTCACCCATCTTTGTCTCCCTGTCATGTTACAACACAATTGCGTTAAGATGTTCTTTTGTAGTCAGGGTCGGAATATTTGCTCAGTTCACTTGACTGAATTTGGAAACTTCCCAGGCCTTTACAGCACCACATTTTTACCCTCTGTTGTACCAATGGACCGTGGGTGTTCCGTAGGAGGGCCTCTGTCTTCCATCTCATGTTACTCATGGGGATTGTGTTGTTGTTGTTATTGTTGCTGTTTTTAAGATGAAGTCTCTCTGTTACCCAGGCTGGAGTGCAGTGGCCCAATCTCAGCTCACTGCAACCTCCGCCTCCCAGGTTCAAGTGATTGATTTTCCTACCTCAGCCTCCAGAGTAGCTGGGATCACAGGAATGTGCCGACATGGCTAGCTAATTCTGTATTTTTAGTAGAGACAGGGTTCTCCATGTTGGTCAGGCTGGTCGTGAACTCCCGACCTCCAGTGACCTGCCCGCCTCAGTCTCCCAAAGTGCTGGGATTATAGGCTTGAGCCTCTGCACCTTGCCTACTCATGGGGTTTGTCAAATTAGCTTTTGTCTCAGAGGGGGCTTCAATGCTGGATTACACTATATTTTGAATTTGTAGCCTCCTACACACTGACTTGCTCCACCTTCCTACCTGGCTTCAGAAGTCCAGGATTCTCTAACTTGAGTGTGCATCAGAATCATGGAGATCTCCTAAAACCACAGATTGATGGCACGCCCCTTGGAGTTTGGATGTGTATATCTGATCAGCTCCCCGGGGTGCTCATGCTGCTGGTCCACTTTAGGAAGCTCTGCTCTAGGAGTTAGCATGTCTCTGAGCAGACCCTGGACCAGTGTGATCAGGAGACCATGCGCTTCCCACTGCGGAACAGATGCTGCGCCCTGCTCTCTATCTCCAGCCCCAGCCACGTCTATATGACCACAGTTCTGTTCAGCTGGTGTCCCAGTGTGGATACCTGTGGGCCCTGCTCATCTCAGATGATCCATATTTTTCTCCCAGGCCCGCTTTGCTTTCAGTCATTCTCAGTTGTGGCCCAAACCACATAAAACAGCAGCCATTCTTGGCAGTAACCCAAGGTGAGCCTGCTCTTTTCAGGAAAGGTAACAGAACAGAAAATACACTGTGGGAAGTTCCAGCCTCAGGCGTGTACAAGCTGCTTGAGGCCAGGGTCTCTCTGATTCACCTCTTCTCCCTCACAGGTCCTGTCATGCATCGTGCCTTGCACATGATGGGTGCTCAGTTAACATTAATAGGCAGATGAAGCCAGGTGCGGTGGCTCATGCCTGTAATCCCAGCACTTTGGGAGGCAGAGGTGGGCAGATCACCTGAGGTCAGAAGTTCAAGACCAGCCTGGCCAACATGGTGAAACACCATCTCTACTAAAATACAAAAATTAACTGGGCATAGTGGCAGGCATCTGTAATCCCAGCTACTTGGGATGCTGAGGCTGGGGAATTGCTTGAACCTGGGAGGTGGAGATTGCAGTGAGCTGAGACTGTGCCAGTGCACTCCAGCCTGGGCAAGAGAGTGAGACTCTATCTCAAAAAAAAAAAAAAAAAATCAGGAGGCCGAGGTGGGTGGATCACCTGAGGTGAGGTGTTCAAGACCAGCCTGGGCAATATATTGAAATCCCATCTCTACTAAAAATACAAAAAAAATTAGTCAGGTGTGGTGGCAGGCATCCGTAATTCCAGCTACGCAGGAGGCTGAGGCAGGAGAATCACTTGAACCTGGGAAGCGGAGGTTGCCGTGAGCCGAGATCATGCCATTGCACTCCAGCGTAATTGACAGAGCAAGACTCCATCTCAAAAAAAAAATCGACAGATGAATGACGATTCATACTCCTACTTTCTCCATGAACTTTCGTATATGTATCTGCATCTAGACATGTGTAAACCTGCTAACACGCACACACATTTTCTATTAGGATTAGTTTTGGCTGCAAGTAACAGAAACCTCCAAAGAGCAGTGGCTTAAATAAGAAAGAAATGTGTTTCTCCTGCAAATGCAGTAGTCAGGGGAGAACGATACAGACTTGGCATTGTGGTTCCACAGACTTGTTAGGTGCCCAGTGCTCCTGTTTGCTCCTTCACTGCACAGCTGCCACTTCATGGTCTTAAGACAGCTGCTCAGGCTTCAGCCCTGTGTTCACATTCCAGCCACCAGGAAAGAGACACAAAGGGGTATGCCGTTTCCCTACAGGCGCAGTCCCAAGGAGCTTTTTTTTTTTTTTTTTTTTTTAAAGATGGGGTTTCACCATGGTGGCCAGCCTGGTCTTGAACTCCTGACCTCAGGTGATCCACCTCAGCTCCCAAAGTGCTAGAATTACAGGCGTGAGCCACCGCGCCCAGCCCGAGGAGTCTCTTATGCCACTTCTGCTTACACCTCATTGGCCAAAACTTAACCACATGGTCATGCCTAGCAGCAAAGAAGGCTGGAAAATACAGCCTTATGCCTGCTGCTTGGGAGGCTGAGGCTGAGGAATCGCTTGAACCTAGGAGACGGAGGTTGCAGTGAGCCAAGACTGCGCCACTACACTCCAGCCTAGGTGACAGAGTGAGACTTCATCTCAAAAAATATATAGAGAATATATTTTTATATATAATGTAATATATATCATATATAAAATTATAATATACATATTATATATGTGTTATATATAATGTATATTATATATATCATATGATATATATCTGTAATATATAGATATATATTACATATCTATAAAATATATATAATTATTATATGTCTATATAATATATATATATAGGGAGGCCTGGCTAAAAGTCATGGTTGCTTTTCCACATGAGAAGGAATTAGGGATAAAAGAAGGGAAACTAGCATATCCTACTTCACACCAATAGGAGGCAGACGAAGGAAAAAAGAAGTCAGTTTCCAGTACAGGAATGGCAGGGAAGCTGTGGCTGGAAGAAAGGAGTGGGGTCGGGTAACAGGCCACAGAGAGGTGGGTGTGTCCTCCTGGCTGGGGGTCAGGAAGGGTTTGCAGGAAGGTTTGCTCACTGTCTCTCTCTCACACACACACACACTGTCTTGCTGAGGGAGAATTCTGAGAAGGTGGAGTTCTCTGTAGGGAAGAAATATGCATTTCCTACTTGTCATGTTTTCCTGAAAATGGGACTTCTATTAATAACACTCCTGGCCTCTCTCTACCTGGGGAAGAGGAAACGTGGCTTACCTGAGAGAAGCTGGTGGAAAGAAGCAAGCATGCCTGGCTTGGTCCCCTCTCCTCTTTAGAGCCAGCTGGTCCATGAGAAGTGGGTGTTCTTCCTCTCCCTGCAGTGTGGAGGGCTGGGCTTTATGCCTATGCCAAGGACCGGTGAATACCTGGTACCAAGGGTACCTACCATCAGCAAGCCCATTTTGTCTCCCAAATAAGTGGTGTTCTCCAACAAGCGTTTAGCAGTAACAAAACACAATTTTTTTTTTTTTTTTTGAGACGGAGTTTTGCTCTTGTTACCCAGGCTGGAGTGCAACCGCAGGATCTCGGCTCATCGCAACCTCCGCCTCCTGGGTTCAGGCAATTCTCCTGCCTCAGCCTCCTGAGTAGCTGGGACTACAGGCACTCGCCACCCTGCCCAGCTAATTTTTGTATTTTTAGTAGAGGCGGGTTTTATCATGTTGACCAGGATGGTCTCGATCTCTTGACCTGGTGATCCACCCGCCTCGGCCTCCCAAAGTGCTGGGATTACAGGCTTGAGCCACCGCGCCCAGCCTAACAAAACACATTTTTATTCTCATCTGTCCCTTGTCTATTTTTTTTTTTTTTTTTGAGACAGTCTCACTCTGCTCTCCGGGCTGGAGTGCAATGGCGTGGTCTCGGCTCACTGCAACCTCCGCCTCCTGGGTTCAAGTGATTCTCCTGCCTCAACCTCCTGAGTAGTTGGGACCATAGGCTCATGCCAACACACCCGGCTAATTTTTGTATTTTTAGTAGAGCCGGATTTCACTATGTTGGCCAGGCTGGTCTTGAACTCCTGACCTTGTCATCTGCCCACCTCAGCCTCTCAAAGAACTGGATTACAGACATAAGCCACTGTATCCGGCCTACCCCTTGTCTATTTTTCAATGATTTAGATTTAAGCAGGAAAGCCTGGGTTCCTCTTTTTTCTTTTTTTTTTTTTTTTTTTTTTTGAGACAAGAGTCTCAGTGTCGCCCAGGCTGGAGTGCAGTGGTGCATCAAAGTTCACTGCAGCCTTGACTTCAAGCAGTCCTCCCACCTCAGCCTCCTGAGTAACTGGGATCACAGGCATGCATCACTATGCTCAGCCAATTTTTTTTTCTAGACACGGTCTAACTATGTCACTCAGAACTGGTCTAGAACTCCTGACCTCAAGTAATCCTCCTGCCTTTGCCTCCCAAAGTGTGGGATTATAGGTGTGAGCCACCATACTTTGCCTTTTTTTTTTTTTGAGATGGAATCTGGCTCTGTCACCCAGGCTGGAGTGCAGTGGTACGATCTCGGCTTACTGCAACCTCCAGCTCCCAGGTTCAAGCGATTCTCCTGCCTCGGCCTTCCAAGTAGCTGAAATTATAGGCACGTGCCATCACACCTGGCTAATTTTTCATTTGTAGTAGGATGAGGTTTCACCATGTTGGCCAGGCTGGTCTCGAACTCTTGACCTCAAGTGATCTGTCCACCTCGGCCTCCCAAAGTGCTGGGATTACAGGCGTGAGCCACCGTGCCTGGCCCTTCTTTCTTTTTTTAAGAGATAAGATCTCACTCTGTCGCCCAGGCTGGAGTGCAGTGGTGCAAACATGGCTCACTGGGCTTGTGCAGTGGTGCAAACGTGGCTCAGACTCCTGGGCTTCAGCAATCCTCCCACCTTAGTTTCCTGAGTAGCTGGGACTACAGGCACATGCCACTATGCCAGCCTAATTTTTTTTGGAAGTGGGGACTCCCTCTGTTGCCCAGGCTGGTCTCAACTGGCTTTAAGCAATCCTGTTGCCTCAGCCTCGGAAAATGATTTATTCCTAAAAGTCCAACAGCCTCTTTTGCCACCAGCCCCAGACTGCACCTTCCCATCCCCTGCAGATGAGTGGAATAGCAGGCCACCTCTGTTCTAGTGACAGTTCAGGTGCCCATGCAATCTCCAGACCTTCCCCCCCGACTCCCCAGGTCCCTTCTGAAGGCAGGAACCACAGGGAGAACAGAGAATGCCAGAAGTTGAGCTCATTCCCTCCATGGCATCAGTACCTGACACTTGGTCCTATACTTGGGAAGGAGGGCAAGAACAAGAGGTTCTTGAGAATGACAAGGCGAAGCAGCAGGCAGACACAGGCCCGAGGGCTCCACTGGCAAGCTCACACACCCCACAGATATTAGGACAAGTTTCTTCCTTCATGTTATCAAGCCCACCTGTCTCCCCTGCTCAGAAAAAGTCAGGTCCAGGACATGGCTGTGTTAATGCTGGGCTGACGGTCCCACAGTTTTAACACCCAAACTGTCCCAGGCCCCTTTATAGCTGTGCTCAGGCATTGGGAAAAGGAGGTGATGAATGAGGTGAGGTGCTTGCAAAGCCTGCCAGAGCATGTGACAGGGTTGTAGTGGACTGGGGCTCGGGTCCTGGTCAGTAAGGTGGGATGGTGACCCGGTCTGAGATGGAGTGTGCGGCCCTGATTCACAGGCAGGTGACATTTATAGAAAAGATTAGGCACCTCCCAGGGTGAACACTGTCATTGAGCCCATCTATCCTCACCCTCAGCCTCTACACTCCTCGCCAGAGCTCAGGGGGCAGGGGTGGAAGGGTGACCTTCCAACATCCTCACCCATCTATAGAAGAAAGTCACTCAGGGAGCTGCCGGACCAAATAGACAGCTCTCCTCAGCCCAGTGCTCCTGATGGGGGCTCCCGCCCCCAGCCCTGCCCGGATTCTGCCTTTGCCATGTCCCTCTGTTCCTTTCCTGTGGCCTCACCATCCTCTCCCCACCCCATCGTTACTTGCTCCAGGGAACTCTGACCCAAGAGAGGCCAGCTGGCCCGAAGCACCTGAAATGCTGTCAAGGGACAAAGCCCTTGGCGGAGTCCCTGTGGAGAGTCAGGCCGGGTCATGGCAGCTCCAAGTGCAGACAGAGAGAGCCCTAGAGATTCAGGCTCCAAGCTGCCCCGTGGCCTGGCACGCCAGCCTGGCTCCTTCTGCCCAGTCCAGCCCGTATCCATGTTGAACACAGGCTGTCTTCTTGCGGGGAAAGGGACAAGAAAAAGGAAAGGAGAGGTGGGAATGGGAGAAAAAAGTTGGAGAGGAAGAGAGAGAAAAGAACGGGCAAGAGAAGCTTGATCAAGGAAATTTTAAAACCCAACAGAGGTCCGGGTGCAATGGCTCACGCCTGTAATCCCAACACTTTGGAAGGCCGAGGCAGGCGGATCACCTGAGGTCAGGAGTTCGAGACCAGCCTGACCAACATGGAGAAACCCCATCTCTACTAAAAATACAAAAAAATTAGCCAGGTAGGGAGGCAGATGCCTGCAATCCCAGCTACGCCAAAGGCTGGGTCAGGAGAATAGCTCGAACCCAGGAGGTAGAGGTTGCAGTGAGCCAAGATCGAGACATTGCAGTCCAGCCTGGGCAACGAGCGAAACTCCATCTCAAAAAACACACCCAACAGAGAGGAAGAGAACGGAGGAGGAAGGAAACACCAGTAAACAAAGGTTTTTTTTGGAGACAGAGTCTTCCTCTGTTGTCCAGGCTGGAGTCTCGACTCACTGCAGCCTCAACCGTGGGCTCAAGCAATCCACCCACTTCAGCCTCCCAAAGTGCTGGGATTACAGGCATATGAACCACTGCTCCCACACTGATGGAGTCTTTCGTCTTGGTTTTGTGTTTTTAGTTCGTTTTTTTGGAGACAGAGTCTCGCTCTGTCACCCAGGCTGGAGTGCAGTGGCGCCGTCTCGGCTCACTGCAACCTCCGCCTCCCAGGTTCAATTGATACTCCTGCCTCAGCCTCCCAAGTAACTGGGATTACAGGTGCATGCGGCCACACCTGGCTAGTTTTTTGTATTTTAGTAGAGACGGGGTTTCACTGTGTTGCCCAGGCTGATCTCAAACTCCTGAGCTCAGGCAATCCACCCACCTCGGCCTCCCAAAGTGCTAGGATTACAGGCGTGAGCCACCATGCCCGGCTTTGTTTTGTGGTTGTTTGTTTTGTTTTGGTTTTGATTTTGGTTTTGAGACGGGTCTTGCTCGGTTGCCCAGGCTGGAGTGCTATGGCGCAATCTCGGCTCAGTGCAACCTCCACTTCCTGGATTTGAGCGATTCTCCCTCCTCAGGCCCCCGAGTAGCTGGGATTACAGGCTTCCGCCATCATTCCCCGCTAAATTTTGTGGAGATGGGGTTTCACCATACTGGCCCGGCTGGTCTTGAACTCCTGGCCTCAGGTGATCCGCCCATCTTGGCCTCCCAAAGTGCTGGGATTATCGAGACCAGCCCCTGACAGTGTTCTAAGCATGTACGAAGCATGCAGAGTCCACGTAAGTCCCTGGGCTGGGCTGCTGGACTCCCTGCTTGGTGCCTGGTGGCTGTTCCCCAGGAGGGCAAATAGACTCCCTGCTAGCTGCCCTCCTGGCACTGTGAGCTCCTCAGCCCATCCCCAGGCTGCACTTCATTCCCAATCAGGACAGTTCCTGGACCTTCCAAATACAGCCCATGGCCACGGTCCCTCCCCAGATCCTAGGGCAAATGGGGCATTGAGGCACTCAGCTCAGCCCTCATACTCCCCTGCCACCGACCCTGAGAAGGGGCAGCTGCCACCAGGGAGTCTTTGAGCAGAACCTCGGCCCATCCTGCAAGGTCCTTCCTGGGCAGACTGGCATGAGGCAAGGGCCTCAACTCCTGAAAGCCCACAGACTCCCATAGGAGGGGAAGGGTCTCCGGGGACAGGCAGAGGAAAGGTTTGTGGGTAGTCAGTCACCCTCCAGAGCCCAGGCTTATGAGTTGGCTGAGCAGATGGAGCCACTGCCCAGTGCCGTCTCCCCATGCCCTGACTCCGAGTGACCCCACTGGCTGCCACCGTTGCGGCTCCAGCCATACACGGGTCTCAGCCTTAGCCTGGCTGCACTTCATTGGTGTGAACGTTAATTTTCAGTGTCAGCTTGACTGCATTAAGAGACAGAGGCTGGGCGCGGTGGCTCACGCCTGTAATCCCAGCACTTTGGGAGGCTGAGGCGGGTGGATCATGAGGTCAAGAGATTGAGACCATCCTGGCCAACATGGTGAAACCCCGTCTCTACTAAAAATACAAAAATTAGCCGGGCATGGTGGCGCGTGCCTGTATTCCCAGCTACTCAGGAGGCTGAAACAGGAGAGTTGCTTGAACCCAGGAGGCGGAGGTTGCGGTGAGTCGAGATTGCACCATTGCACTGCAGCCTGGGTAATGAGCGAAACTCCCATCTCAAAAAAAAAAAAAAAAAAAAAAAAAAGAAAGCAACACTAATGATCCAAACAGCTTCCTGAATTTGTGTTAAGAAAGCCTTATCATAAGTTCCATAATTCTAATTAATCTACCAAGATCATGTAATTACATTTGGTTTTGTAAGGTATACAACAGTGATCTCCTATTTTGGTGTCAGTTTTTCAATAAAGTTTTGATTATGGGCAAAAAAAAATCTCATCTATCTGTCCCCTATCTATGTAGGTATCTGTCTGCATGCTATACATTGTATCTCTCTGGAGAACCTGACTACCACAGTTAGGATGCAAACAGGAAGGGACACCCCTGTTAAATGGTCCTGCTGAAAGAATCAATTCTGAATCTTTTTTTTTTTTTTTTTTTGAGACGGAGTTTCGCTCCTGTTACCCAGGCTGGAGTGCAATGGCACGATCTCGGCTCACCGCAACCTCCGCCTCCTGGGTTCAGGCAATTCTCCTGCCTCAGCCTCCCGAGTAGCTGGGATTACAGGCACGTGCCACCATGCCCAGCTAATTTTTTGTATCTTTAGTAGAGACGGGGTTTCACCATGTTGACCAGGATGGTCTTGATCTCTTGACCTCGTGATCCACCCGCCATGGCCTCCCAAAGTGCTGGGATTACAGGCTTGAGCCACCGCGCCCGGCTATCCTAAATCTTAACAAGACTTGAGATCCAGGTAGGGTGCAGTGGCTCAGACCTGTAATCCTAGCACTTTGGGAGGCCGAGATGGGCAGATCACTTGAGGTCAGGAGTTCGAGACCAGCCTGGACAACATGGTGAAACCCCATCTCTACTAAAAATACAAAAATTCGCTGGGCATGGTGGCTCACACCTATAATCCCAGCACTTTGGGAGGCGGGTGGATCACCTGAGGTCAGGAGTTCCAGACCAGCCTAGCCTACTAAAACTACAAAAATTAGCGAGGCATGATGGTATGCACCATGCTATTTAGGAGGCTGAAGCAGGAGAACTGCTTGAACCTGGGAGGCAGAGGTTGCAGTGAGCTGAGATTGTGCCATTGCACTCCAGCCTGAGAGACAAGAGCAAAGACTCTGTCTCTAAAAAATAAAATCAAATACTAATACAAAAATTAGGCTGAGCACGGTGGTTCACCCCTGTAATCCCAGCACTTTGGGAGGCTGAGGTGGGAGGATCATGAGATCATGAGCTCTGAGAAGTTGGGAGTTCGAGAGCAGCCTGGCCAACATGGTGAAACCCCATCTGTACTAAAAATACAAAAGTTAGCGGGGCATGGTGGCTCGTGCCTGTAGTCCCAGCTACTCGGGAAGCTGAGACAGGAGAATTGCTTGAACCCAGAAGATGGAGGTTGCAGTGAGCCAAGATTGTACCATTGCACTCCAGCCTGGGCAACAGAGGAAGACTCCCTCTTGGGAAAAAAAAAAATTAATAATAATAATACAATAATTAGCCAGCCATGATAGTGTGCACCTGTGGTCCAGATGAGGCAGGAGAATCGCCTGAACCCAGGAGATGGAGGCTGCAGTGAGTTCAGATGTGCAACTGCACTCCAGCCTGGGGTACAGAGTAAGACTCTGTCTCAAAAAAAGAGCTCAGAACAGTGTGGATACTCTGCTGTCTCTTATATCACAGTGGGGAAAGCAGTATATATTTTCTTTTGTTTATTTTGCATAAAGAAACACAAGAAACTAAGCCTGGTGGGATGGGAAAGCGGACGGTGGAAAATAGGGGTGGGCACAACCTTTCCAGTGTGTTCCTTTTCATAGTTTTGGAAATTTTGAAAGGTGATTTATATAGATTCACGTTTTAATTTTAAATGTAATTAAAATTTAAAATTAATTACTGCATTACTCTCCTATCCTGTACTATGGGCTATACCCGGCCTTTTTTTTTTTTTTTTTTTGAGACAGTCTTGCTCGGTCTCCAGGCTCACTGCAACCTCCGACTCCTGGATCCAAGCAATTCTCCTGCCTCAGCCTCCCGAGTAGCTGGGACTACAGGCACGCGCCACCATGCCCAGCTAATTGTTGTATTTTTAGTAGAGACGGGGTTTCACCATGTTGACCAGGATGGTCTCGATCTCTTGACCTCGTGATCCACCCGCCTCGGCCTCCCAAAGTGCTGGGATTACAGGCATGAGCCACCGCACCCGGCTTTTTTTTTTTAAGAGACAGAGTCTGCTGTGTTCCCCAGTCTGGTCTAGACTCACGGGCTTCAGCCCCGCCTGGACCTCCCAGAGTGCTGGACTACAGGCGCCGCCACCACCCGGCTTGTTCTGTAAATGCATAGAGGCCAGGATGACCCAAGGTCACCAGGGACCATGCTGCCTGGCAGAGGGTTGAGGCCGGGAGGGGACCGTGCAGATAGGCGAGGCCATTTATGATCTGTGGGAATGGCCGCGGGGAACTCTGTGCCGTCCCGCGGCCCCACCCCGCTCCGCTCTGGGAAGCTGTAGGTTGGCGCTGCCCGCTGTGACGCGAAGGACGGCGAGGGCACCGGGTCGCGGTGGAAACGGGGGCGCGGCCGGCAGGGGGCAGCAGCGCCGCGCGCGCAGCTCCACAGCTGCGCGGAGCTTGGGGACAGCGCCTCCAGCCGGCGCGGTCCCCAGCGAATCGCGGCCGGCGTTCTGCCACTTCCCCGCCGCCACCGCACCCACCGGGCTGGGGGGCCGCAGCCGATTCCCGGTCGCGCCGGGACAAAGGGAGCCCCCCCGGGCGGGGCCTGGGCGCCTACATCTTTGCTCCTGGGGAAAGAGTGGAACGGAAACTGAGGCTGTTTCCGGGCTGCCCCCGGCCGGGGAGAGCAGGGCTCGGGAGGATCGGCCCGGCCCGAGGCGGTGCCCCCAGAGACCGCTGCGCTCTGGCTCTGCACCCCGGAAGCTTAGGGGCGGAGGCCACCCGAACCCACTCAGCCAGGACTGCCCGGGCCGGGAGCTCACTGGGGGGGGCACCCCGAAACCCACTCCAGACAAGCGAAGAACAAGCGAAGAAAACAGCTCTGTGCCCCAGGACCAGCACTGGTACATATTGTCACCCACTGTGCGACCTGGGAGAGTTACTGACCCTCTCTGGGCCTTAATCAGTCATTTGAAACACAAGCCAAGCCTGTAGATAAGATGGTTTTTTTTTTTTTTAAAGATGGGGTTTCACCATGATGGCCAGGCTGGTTTTGAACTCCTGACCTCAGGTGATCCGCCCACCTCGGCCTCCCAAAGTGCTAGGATTACAGGCGTGAGTCACCACACCCGGCCCGATAAGATGGTCTTTAGGCCTCTCCCAGCTCTGAGGTTCCTTGAATCTAAGAAACTCTAGTCCCTCCCCACGTCCCCACCCCGGGCTGGCTTAGCCTCAGGGAGGCCTGGCTGAGCTGGAGCCCTCACCTAAGATCTCTGCTCCGCTGCTCAGAAAAGGTCTTTTGGAAGGCTGGGTCCCACCCCTCCCCCACCGCGGAAGGTGGCGGAGGAAGAGGCCATTGCCTATAAAGCCTGGACAAATTAAAAACCGGCAGCTCTGCCCTGTTTTTTTCCGAGCACAGCCAAACCCAAATCACACCTCTGCACCCACCTAGCTCCAGCAGCATTTCCAGCCCCCAGATGTTATTTTTACACCCTTTCCACGCAGGGAAGCACTGAGGAGGGTAAACTATTTTTAGAATGCTATTTTAAGTAACATACTGGCCTGACGAGGTGGCTCAGTCCTGTAATCCAGCGCCTTGGGAGGCCCAGGCAGGAGAATCCCTTGAGGCCGGGAGTTCAATACCAGCCGGCGCAGCAAAGAGACTTCTATCTCTATTAAATAAATAAATAGGCCGGGCGCGGTGGCTCAATCCTGTAATCCCAGAACTTTGGGAGGCCGAGGCAGGTGGATCACGAGGTCAAGAGATCGAGACCATCCTGGTCAACATGGTGAAACCCCGTCTCTACTGAAAATACAAAAAATTAGCTGGGCATGGTGGCGCGTGCCTGTAATCCCAGCTACTCAGGAGGCTGAGGCAGGAGAATTGCCTGAACCCAGGAGGCGGAGATCATTCCATTGCACTCCAGCCTGGGTAACAAGAGCGAAACTCCGTCTCAAATAAATAAATAAATAAATGTAAGTTAGTGAGCTGGACCTAAAGGAGGTCTTCAGGAATTTGGTAAGGCACTGAGTTACCCGCAGAGTTACACAGGACCCTAGAGGCTGTCTTCTTCCACCCGGGCACAGCCTGTGGTTGCTGACTCCTGGTGGGCAAGGCTTTTCCCAGTTCCAGGAACCAAATGGTGATAAACTAGGAGCGGAGAGAGGGCTTGCCGCTGCCTGCGAGCTCAGGTGCAGGTCATGGAAGACGGATAAGAAGACATTTACATCCAGCTGGGGCTTTTTTTTTTTTTTTTTTTTGAGATGCAGTTTTGCTCTTACTGCTCAGGCTGGAATGCAGTGGTGCGATCTCGGCTAACATCAACCTCCACCTCCCAGGTTCAAGCGATTCTCCTGCCTCAGCCTCCAGAATAGCTGGAATTACAGACATGTGCCACCACGCTCGAATAAGTTTGTAGTTTTAGTAGAGACAGGGTTTCTCCATGTTGATCAGGCTGGTCTCGAACTCCTGACCTCAGGTGATCCGCCCGCCTCAGCTCCCAAAAGTGCTGGGATTACAGGCGTGACCCACTGCACCCAGCCCCACCTGGGGCTTTTAAGGAATTCTTTGATCCCCTGCCATCCTTGAGTGAGGACAGGGCTGGCTTCTTGCATCCTTCTCCCAAGGCCAGGCGCGGAGCTGCTCTCTGATGCCACGAGGTCTTTTATTCGGCTGGCTCTGCTCTACTCCCCTCTGCCTCGGCAGCCGGCTGAACACACACAGAGACACCCACTCATGCAATGCATTGTTTATTGAACACTAACTGGGTTTGGGCTCAGGCTCTGAGTTAGTAGCGTGCGTGAAACAATCACGAGTGCCTGCCCACGGGGGGCTTGCAGTCTAGTGGGGCGAGACTGTAGACACAGAAGTAAATGTCCAGTTATAAATTGTGATTAGAGGCACGATGGAAAAGGGCAAGGCTTCCTGAGAGAAACAGGGCAGGCACAGGAAAACCTCTGAGACAGTGGCAGGAACCTGAACCTTGAAGGGTAAACAGGAATGGGTGAGACAAAAGGGGGAAAAGGAACATACTTGCTGGGCACAGTGGCTCACCAGCACTCTCAGAGGCCGAGGCGGGCAGATCATGAGGTCAAGAGATTGAGACCATCCGGGCCAACTAAAAATACAAAATGAAACCCCGTCTCTACTAAAAATACAAAAATGAGCTGGGTGCAGTGGCACACACCTGGAATACCAGCTACTCGGGAGACTGAGGCAGGAGAATCACTTGAATCCAGGAGACGGAGGTTGCAGTGAGCCGAGATCACACCACTGCACTCCAGCCTGGCAACAGAGACTCCGTCTTAAAAAAAAAAAGAACGTTCCGGGGAGAAAGAAGGAGAAAAGACCCAGGCACAGTGTAGAGCTGGGGACATCTGAGGAAGAAAGGACCTCTGGGGTGGGGGGCTCGAGGGGTGACTCGGGGAGGAAGGTGCTGGAAGAGATCCAGATTAAATCAGATGCTGTGTATACTGTGCAGACACTGGTGTTCCTCTAACTGCACTGGGTTGTAAGCAAAGGAGTCACCTGATTTAATTTGATATTTAAAAAGTCAAGCTGGGCACGTGGCTCACGCCTGTAATCCCAGAACTTTGGGAGGCCCAGGCGGGTGGATCACCAAGTCAGGAGTTCAAGACCAGCCTGGCCAACATGGTGAAACCCCGTCACTACTAAAAATACAAAAAATTAGCTGAGCATGGTGGTGCACGTGTAATCCCAGCTACTTGGGAGGCTGAGGCAGGAGAATCGCTTAAACCTGGGAGGCGGAGGTTGCAGTGAGCCAAGATCATGCCATTGCACTCCAGCCTGGGCAACAGGGCGAGACTCCGTGTCAATACAGAAAAAGTCATTCTACTCTGTGAAGAATGAGCTGGAGGAGGCAAAGGAAGAGAGGGGAGATCAGTGAGGAGGCTGTTGTCGTAACCCAGGTGGGGGCATGGTGGGTTGGACTCGGTAGCAGTGTGCAGGCAGAGTGCCACTGTCGGGATCCGGATGCAGGGTGCGTTCTGATGAAGGGAGTGAGGGACAGCGCAGCATCGAGACTTTCGCTGAAAATTTCCGTTTTGAGCAACTGGGTAGAATGGACGGAGGTGTCTTTCACCAGATATGGGGAAGACCAGGGAAAGGTTTAAAGGGCTGAGTGTGGTGGCTCATGTCAGTGATCCCAGCACTTCCGGAGACTGAGGCAGGAGGATCATTTGAGACCAGGAGTTGGAGACCAGCCTGGGCAATATAGCAAGACACTCTTTAGAAAAATTAAAGTAGAGAAAAAGAAAGGTTTGAAGGGAAGAGGCTGAGGGTTCAGAATTGTACCTCCTCAGTTCCAGAGATTCCTGTGAGCTTTCCAAGTACATAAATAAATGTGGGAATCATTAACAAATAAATGGTATGCAAAGCCAAGGGAATGGATGAGACCACCCAGGAAAAGAGCACACAGAGAGAAGAGAAATGAAGAGGACAGAGTTAAAGAGATCAGAACAGGCCGGGTGTGCTGGCTCACCCTTGTTATCCCAGCACTTTGGGAAGCTGGGGCGGGTGGATCACCTGAGGTCAGGAGTTTGAGACCAGCCTGACCAACAAGACGAAACCCCTTCTCGGCCGGGTGTGGTGGCTCACGCCTGTAAACCAAGCACTTTGGAGGCCAAGGCAGGTGGATCACCTGAGGTCGGGAGTTCAAGACCTGCCTGACCAACATGGTGAAACCCCGTCTTTATAAAAAAAAATAAAAATAAAAAAATAAAATAAAACCCTTCTCTACTTAAAATACAAAAATCAGCTGGGCATGGTGGCACACACCTATAATCCCAGCTACTCGGGAGGCTGAGGCAGGAGAATCGCCTGAACCTGGCAGGTGGAGGTTGCAGTGAGCCGAGATGGCACCATCGCACTCCAGCCTGGGGGTCAAGAGCAAAACTCTATCTTGAAAAAAAATTTTTTTCTTAATTAATTAATTAATTAATTTTAAAAGACGGGGTTTCACCATGTTGGTCAGGCTGGTCTTGAACTCCCAACCTCAGGTGATCCACCCACCTTGGCCTCCAAAGTGCTTGGATTACAGGCGTGAGCCACCACACCCGGCCAAAAAAAATTTTTTTAACAAAGAGAACAGAATAGAAGAGACCCCAGGACTGAGCCCTGAGGACACAGCACAGAGGTCAGAGAGGAGATTCTGAAGTTCGGAAACTAGAAGTGATGGACACAGAGCAGAGAAAATCAAGATGCTGCTGCAGCTGAGAAAGAATGTTTCCGGAGGATGAAGCTGGTCAGCCAACCAAGTGCTTCTCACAGGGTCGCTCGGTACCCAGGCCATTGATTTGATGGGGACATGGAGCTGATTCAAGAATGGGTGAGCAGCGGTGGCAGCGCGTGCAGGAAGGCAGCTCGTGGAGGATGGCTACTTTCTCCTCACTTCGTAGCCACATGCGCTATGAACTTATCCCATCTCTTCTTCCAGATTGCCATGAAAGTATTTTTCTCTGTCTCCAACAGGCTACTGTACCTGCCGGAAGAGGAGGAGCCCAGGTCAGCCTCAGGGCAGGGGCTGAGGGGACATTGGAGGCTTGCGGAGCAGTCTCCCCAGTCCGGCAGCAAGGACTAACCAGCCATGATAAGAAGGAACCCACAGAAACCACCGAGGCATCGGCCTCAAGCCTCCTCAGATGCAAACACGAGCTGTGGACTGGAAGGTGGGCAGGGGGCCTGGGAGGACATGAGACACTCACTTGATAGAGTTGATGGCCAGCTGTTTGAGGGTCCTCAGGTCAGCCTTCATCCCCCCAATGCCCATGAAGACCTCATAGAAATCGTAGGACAAGCCTTTGGCACCAAAGATCGCTGGGTCATCAGAGCTGATCACCATGGGGTGCCCGGTGGCCATCAGAGCAGCTGCAGGGTGGTTTCTCAAATCAGACACCAGTTTCAGAACCTGCCCAGTAGGAGGCAAGGGAGAAAGATGAACTTTGATCCCTCAAAAGAGTAGTCACGGCCGGGTGCGGTGGCTCAAGCCTGTAATCCCAGCACTTTGGGAGACCGAGGCGGGTGGATCACGAGGTCAAGAGATGGAGACCATCCTGGTCAACATGGTGAAACCCCGTCTCTACTAAAGATACAAAAAATTAGCTGGGCATGGTGGCGCATGCCTGTAATCCCAGCTACTCGGGAGGCTGAGGCAGGAGAATTGCCTGAACCCAGGAGGCGGAGGTTGTGGGTGAGCCGAGATCGCACCATTGCACTCCAGACTGGGTAACAAGAGCGAAACTCCGTCTCAAAAAAACAAAAAAAGAGTAGTCACAAGTGAAATGAGACCTGGAGCCCCCATCGGCTCCCTTCATCTCCCCATCACTATCTCCCCAATATGGGGATGACTTCTGGGCAGTCACAAGGAGAACAGGGCCAGTCCCCATGCACCTCCTCCTGTTTCATCAGTAAATACTCGGTCACTTCTGGTCCTGCTCAGAGACGCGCTAACTGAACACAGATGCAAAAGACCCCAGGAAGCACTGGCCGCCCCCTGTCTCCTTTTTGCTCTGTCCGCAGTTTTGCCCAAAATTCCACCCCACTGGGGACCCTCACGGCTGCCGAATTCTTACTGGTGGCTTAAGCAAAAGGCCCCTCCTGAATAACTTTACTAACAGGTGGGAGAGTGGAGGGATTTTGGTAACAAGAGAGTTAAGGAGAGAGAAGTTGCTAAGCGGGGTGGCTCACGCCTGTAATCCCAGCACTTTGGGAGGCCGAGGCGGGTGGATCACGAGGTCAAGAGATGGAGACCATCCTGGTCAACATGGTGAAACCCCGTCTCTACTAAAAATACAAAAATTAGCTGGGCATGGTGGTGCGTGCCTGTAGTCCCAGCTACTCAGGAGGCTGAGGCAGGAGAATTGCCTGAACCCAGGAGGCGGAGGTTTCGGTGAGCCGAGATCGCACCATTGCACTCCAGCCTGGGTAACAAGAGCGAAACTCCGTCTCAAAAAAAGAAAAAGAAAAAAGGGAGAGAGAAGTTATACGGGAAAAAGTTTAAGAGGGCAGAGGTTGTGATTAGAGGAGATCATAGGGATTAGCCGCATGAGTCACACATACCTGGTTAGAGATGGGACAGACTTCTATGGGGACGTCCTTTTTCCGAGAGTAAGCCCTGAGGGCGGGGTGTTTGTTCAAAGCAAATCCATGTCCGATCCTGGTAGTGTTTAGCATCAAAGCATCCAGAATGTTCTTGTCTATGGAAGTGCCCTGCCAGTCTAAAGACAAGGGAATGGTCTTCCATGGGGGATGGATGGGTCTGACCCCCCGGAACACCCTCAAATAAGCAGCCCCCCAAGCATGAAAATGAAAAGAAATTAACATTAACACAAATACACACACGCACAGTTTCCTTTTAACAATCCTAAAGAGAGGTACAATATGGCTTTATCAGTCATCTAAGTTATTCATTTGTCATTCTAATGAGGAAGCTGAAACTTAATAGCTTTTATGAATTGACCAAGGATATTCACCTAGTAAGTAGCAAAACCAAGTTTTAAACCTTGGTCTCTCTGATCTCGCAGTCCACTTTTTTTTTTTTTGAGACAAAGTCTTGCTCTCTATTGCCCAAGCTGGAGTACAGTGGCACGATCTTGGCCCACTGCAACCTCTGCCTCCCAGGTTCAAGAGATTCTCCTGCCTCAGCCTCCCTAGAAGCTGGGATTACAGATGCCCACCACCATACATGGCTATTTTTTGTATTTTGAGTAGAGATGGGTTTTCACCATGTTGGCCAGGCTGGTCTCAAACTCCTGACCTCAGGTGATCCACCTACCTTGGCCTCCCAAAGTGCTGGGATTACAGATGTGAGCCACCACACCTGGCTCTGGGACTCTTGTGTTTATAATCTTTACAATAAGGTGTTACAAGTTTCTTTTATTTACAATGTCAGTATAAGTACCTGTATGTGCTCACTTTAAGTATTTAATGGTACTGTCAAGACGTTATCACTTGCTAGGTGACCGTAGACATTCTTGTGGCCTCCTCCCCTGCTGTCCCCATCATACCTTTCTTACAGCTAAGGCCCTCAGTGGAGGGTGAAAGGTCAGATGTGGCTTTCCCAGACTCCCTTACGGCTAAAATAGCCTTAACACTGGCCTGGGAGGTTATTTCTTGGAGAACTTTGGGAAATTCCTCCCAGATGAAAGGAGATGCACTGGGGGGCTGTCTCCTATTTTATTTCACTGGATATGGTCACCCCGAATGTGATTCACCATCTGAAAACCAAGTGGGGCAGAATCACCCACGAAATGCACATAGCAGAGATTGCTTCTTCCCCCACCCCACCCCAGGGCAAGGGCTGCGCAGCTTTTATTTTTGGAACCCCCCATGGCAGGGGTGGCCAGTCCTGCTGCAGGTGGAGTCTTCAGAGTTGACCTTCTGACCCAAGGTCATCACAGCCACAGGCGGAGGCTCGGGAAAGGAGCGGCTCCTAGGACGCCGGCTCCTAATGGCGGGCCCACCTCTCCAGTGCCACCCTTGCCTCTGCCTGGCACAGGAGCTCTGGAGGTGTGGTCCCAAGTCTGTGGAACGGCCCAGTCAGCCTCATCCCCTGGTGCAAGCACAGCCTCCCTCCCTCCCTGCCTGCCCTAGGCCTGGCCACGTCATTCCCTGCGTTTCTTCTTCTCCAGCTCCTGGACGCTGGGCACCTTTGCTCAGACTCGGGCACAGAGCACCCTCCTCCTCTGGCAAGTGCCTGTCTGGGCGCGGCCCCTGGGCCACTCTTGGAGCAGGGCCCGCTCGGCTGTGCCTGGCTGCTCAGCAGCGTCTGCCCACACCTCAGGGTGGGACCCCACGCGCCTCCTCCTGCTCCTCTTCCTCTCCACGCCTGGGCTTGAGAGCCCCTTCTCACCTTTCCCCTCCCCGCGCTGCACGTGCAGCTTGAGCGGACACTTCTGCTGCTTTGTCTTCTGCCACCTCCCTTCGAGCAGACGCCTGCGAGCCTTCTCCGGATCTGGTCCTCGGGGAAGATACCTCCTGCCAGGTCCTGTAGCTTCCGGATGACTTTGCAGAGGCGCTTCCTGCTCTGAGAAGGGGTGCTCTGGCGGCTGGCCATTTCCAACAGTCTGTTAGCAACTGCCTCGTAGTCCAACTGGAGCACGGGACCGCCACTGTCCCTGTCGTCACCTGCTTGCTCCTCACCCGCCTCGGGTTCAGCCTTGCAGAGGGAGCCTGCGGGCGGCCTCTCGGACCTCTTCTGGGGCAGCGTGTCTCCGCGCTCACCGCCCTCCGAGGACTCATCGCCGTCTGACGCCGCCTCGTCATCTTGCGTGTCCAGTTCATTCAGGAGGTCTTCGATGGCAAGCGGGGCCTGTTCCACAATCGTTTCAAACATGCCTCGAGTGATGTTCAAAACCAGGGAATCCTTGGTCCGGGTGGCGATTCTGCAGAAGGGGTCGATGGACTTCAGGTTCTGGTCTGCCGTGAGCTCCTCGACGCCCACTTTGGTCAGCTCCTCCGGGAAGATCTCAATGAAGTGGCTCTTCACCCCGTGGGGGGGCCTGGCTGCTGGAGTGCAGGATCTCAGTGGTCAGCAGCTCCAGCAGCTGCTCCATCTGTCTTTCTTCCCAGCCTCGCATCTTCGGAACCTTCAAGGACTCGTTCAGGACCCTCCTCATGAGCATGCAGAGCTTGTCCAGGTGCGGCCTGTCCATGCCTCTCCACTGGCGGTTCATGGTCTGCCAGAAGGCCTGCAGGAACAGCTGCTGTGCCTCCATGGTCTGAAAAGCAGGAATGAGCTGGGAAATGGTCCTTCCTAATTCTTCCTGGAGGAGCGGCTTGTCCTGCATCCACATGCAATAGAACAGTCCTTTCCACACTTTCAGCAGCTCGTCATGAGTAAAACCATCTGCGGCCCGTTGAGTCCTGGTGACGACATATTTCCGAAGCTTCCTCACCACCGGGTCTCAGGTCACCTGCTCGTTCCCCACCAGACGCTGAGCTCCCAGGCGGGAGCTGCACGTGCGAAACTGTGACGCTGGCGGCCAACGGGCCCTGTCTCAGTCGCCGGTCCCAGCACACTGCTTCTTTTTTTTTTTTTTTTTTTGAGACGGAGTCTCACTATGTAGCCCAGGCTGGAGTGCAGTGGGACAATCTCGGCTCACTGCAACCTCGGCTCACTGCAACCTCAGTCTCCTGGGTCCCAGTTCAAGCAATTCTCCTCCCTCAGCCTCCTTAGTAGCTGGGATTACAGGCACGTGCCACCATACCCAGCTAATTTTTGTATTTTTAGTAGACATGGGGTTTCACCTGTTGGCCATGCTGGTCTTGAGCTCCTGACTTCGTGATCCACCTGCCTTCGTGATCCACCTGCCTCGGCCTCCCAAAGTGCTGGGATTACAGGCCTGAGCCACCACGCCCGACCCAGAGATTGCTTCTTATGTGAGATAACAAATGTCCGTATTGTAAAATCTGTGGGATGCATTCTTGCAGCCATAAGCATTCCAATGGATTCACATATAAAATATGAAAATTTGTCTAGGTACAGTGGCTCACAGCTGTAATGCCAGCATTTTGGGAGGCTGAGGCAGGAGGATCGCTTGAGCCCAAGAGTTCAAGACCAGCCTGGGCAACATAGAGAGACCCTGTATCTACAAAAATTATAGCCAGGCGCAGGTGACCTGTAATCCCAGCACTTTGGGAGGCCAAGGCGGGCCTCCCAAAGATCATGAGGTCAGGAGTTTGAGACCAGCCTGGCCAATATGGTGAAATCCCATCTCTACTAAAAATACAAAACATTAGCCGGGCGTGGTGGCTCACATCTGTAGTCCCAGCTACTCAGGAAGCTAAGGCAGGAGAAACGCTTGAACCAGGAAGCAGAGGTTGCAGTGAGCTGAGATCACGCCACTACACTCCAGTCTAGACGACAGAGTGAGATTCCATCTCAAAAAAGAAAAGAAAAGTCCAAAAATTAGCCAGGCATGGTGGTGTGTGCCTGTAGTCCCAGCTGCTTGGGAGGCTGAAGTGGAAGGATCACCTGAACCCAGGAGGTGAAGGCTGTTGTGAGCCATGGTCGTGCCACTGCACTCTAGCCGGGGAGACAGAGTGACACCCTGTCTCAAAATATATATATGAACATTCCACTTTTCTAGTAGAAATAAAACTCAAGAATTTCCATTGCTACCTAGCACATATATTTTGGTGGATTTTCACTGGTTTTTAAAGATTTCTTTTTCTTTTTAAAAATAAGGACATTACTTTTAGGTTTTTTTTTTTTTGAGATGGAGTTTTGCTGTTGTTACCCAGGCTGGAGTGCAATGGCGCGATCTCGGCTCACCACAACCTCCGCCTCCTGGGTTCAGGCAATTCTCCTGCCTCAGCCTCCTGAGTAGCTGGGATTACAGGCGCGCGCCACCATGCCCAGCTAATTTTTTGTGTTTTTAGTAGAGACGGGGTTTCACCATGTTGACCAGGATGGTCTCGATCTCTTGACCTCGTGATCCACCCGCCTTGGCCTCCCAAAGTGCTGGGATTACAGGCTTGAGCCACCGTACCTGGCCTAGATTTTTTTTTTTTAAGATGGGGTTTCACCATGATGGCCAGGCTGGTCTTGAATTCCTGACCTCAGGTGATCCACCCGCCTCAGCCTCCCAAAGTGCTGGGATTACAGGTGTGAGCCACCGCGCCCGGCCTGCTTTTAGGTATTAAATACCCAAGTCCCAGCAAAGTTGACTCCAAGGATCTACATTTTGGAACTTCCTAGGTCCTGGGTTGCACCGTTTTGTACTGCCAGAATTATGTCACACACGTCCGATTTTCCCCAACTAGACCACAAGCTCTTCAAGGTTAACAACCCCCTCCCCTTCAAACAATTCAGCTCTCCTAGAGCAGACTTCGATCTAAATTGGACCTAAATTGACTGAAATGTCAGGAAGAGATTAGTGCACAGGGTCCCTTCCCCTAGAGATAGTATGATATAGCAAAGCCTACGTCTGGGTGGGAGACGAAGCTGCCCACCATTCTCTCCACCCCTCCTTAGTTTTCTGAGGGTGACAGGTAGGATGCCGCAGAGAGCTGCCCTCCTGGTCCCGGCCTCCATGTAAACAGCCTCCCCGAAATCTTCCTTCGGATCCGAAATTGCGGCCATGATCTTGCTTAGTTAGGTTTACACATTTTAAGGACTGGAATGTGGAGGGGCTAAGATGACTGAAAAAGCCCAGGACGGAGTTCTGGGGAAGAAAGATGTGGCTGGACTAATGGCATTTCAGGAGGAACACCAGCCAGGGCCTGCACGGGGCACGGCGGGGTTTCCTCTCCTGCAATGATGAGGGACAAAACATCCTAACACAAGGAGCACTCCTGGTTCTCCTCCCTCTTCTGCCTACTTCCAGCTCTGTGGCTTTGGGCAGATCAGTTAACCTCTCAAGCATAATTCACTCAGAGGATAGAGAGCTTAAGACAGGGTTCCAATTCATATGCATTATATACATGCATCAAAATATCACATGTGGCCAGGTGTGGTGGCTCATGCCTGTAATCCCAGAACTTTGGGAGATCAAGGCGGGCAGATCATTTGAGGTCAAGTTCAAGACCAGCCTGGCCAACAAGGTGAAACCCTGCCCTACTACTAAAAATTCAAAAAATTAGCCAGGTGGGTATCAGGACCCTGTAATCCCAGCAACTCCAGAGATTGAGGCATGAGAATTGCTTGAACCCTGGAGACAGAGTTTACAGTAAGCTGAAATCGCACCACTGCACTCCAGCCTCGGCTACAGAGTAAGATTCAGTCTGAAAACGTTTTTGTTCTGTGGCTCATGCCTGTAATCCCAACTCTTTGGGAGGCCAAGGTGAGTGGATCACTTGAGGTCAGGAGTTCAAGACCAGCCTGACCAATACAGTGAAACACCATCTCTACTAAAAATACAAAAGTTAGTCAGACATGGTGGCGCAAGCCTGTAATCCCAGCTACTCCAGTGGCTGAGGCAGGAGAATCACTTGAACCCAGGAGCCGAGGCTGCAGTGAGCTAAGATCTCACCACTGCACTGCAGCCTGGGTGACAGAGTGAGACTCCGTCTCAAAAATTTTTTTGTATTTGTGTAGAATAGGATCTTGCTATGTTGCCCAGACTGGTCTTAAACTCCTGGGCTCAAGTGATCCTCCTGCTTCTGCCTCCCTAAATTCTAGGATTACAGATGTTAGCTACCATACGCGACTAAAACTTTTTTTTTTTTTTGAGACAGAGTCTAGCTCTGTCACCCAAGCTGGAGTGCAGTGATCCTGGGCTCAGGTGACCCTCCTACTTCAGCCTCTGAGTAGCTGGTACCACACGTGTGTGCCATCGTGCCTGGCTATGTTTTGTATTTTCTATAGAGACAAGGTTTCGTCATGTTGCCCGGGCAGGTCTCAAACTCCTAGCTTTAAGAGATCCACCCACATCAGCCTCCAAAGTGCTAGGATTACAGGCATGAGCCACTGCACCTGTGCCCAGCCTAAAACAAATTTTTATAGCCAAAGTAGGATGATGTGAGTTTGCAGGATTATGCACCCACCATGAAAAATAAAAAATATATAAAAAAGAAGGAGGATTCAAAATCAGACTCCACTGCATACCAGCTCTTTCACCCTGGACCACTAACACTAAGCTTGGAGCGCTGGGCTCTTCATCTATCGAATGGAGATTAAAACACGAGCAGGACTGGGGTAAGAACTAGAAATAAATAAAAAATAATACATGTAAAGTGGCTGATTCTATCATCCTTGTTATTCCTTCTCCATAGGGCCGATGTCAGGATTAAATGAGAGCAAACACAGGAGAGGGCTCTGGAAGCATCTGCAGGCCCTAACCCTGAGGCGCGGTCGCTGCCGTCCTGTCTCCTGCTCTCCCACTGCCCACGTCTGCTGATTCCCGCAGACTCACCTGTCTCTCCAGCGTGGAAGAAGTAAGGCAGCTTAACACCATCCTTGGTGGGAATCATCAGCGCTTTGTTGTAGTAGCGCAAGGGGTGGCCGGTGTCCTCACGCCCCACCTGCAGGGCAGAGAGGGACAGGTGTCTGTGGGGCACGTGCCTCACTTGCTGATGGCATCCTTTGTAGCCCGTGCACACCCTCCCTTGTATGCTGCTGCCACTGCCGGGACCTTTGTCATGCAACCTTTTAAGACTGGCAGGGAGCCGTCGGGCATGCCGGCTCATGCCAATAATCCCAGCACTTTGGGAGGCCGAGGCAGGTGGATCACGAGGTCAAGAGATCGAGACCATCCTGGTCAACATGGTGAAACCCCATTTCTACTAAAAATACAAAAAATTAGCTGGGCACGGTGACACACGCCTATAATCCCAGCTACTTGGGAGGCTGAAGCAGGAGAATCGCTTGAACCCGGGAGGTGGAGGTTGCAGTGAGCTGAGACGGCGCCATTGCACTCCAGCCTGGGTAACAAGAGCAAAACTCTGTCTCAAAAAAAGAAATGCAAAAATGAGTCAAGCATGGTGGTGGGCACTTGTAATTCCATCTACTCAGGAGGCTGAGGCAGGATAATAACTTGAACTCGGGAGGTGGAGGGTGCAGTGAGCGGAGATCATGCCACTGCACTCCAGCCTGGGCAACAGAGCAAGACTCTGCCGACCCTCCCACCTTGCCCCCCCAGTTCTGAGATTACAGGCATGAGCCACTGTCTTGACCTAATCTAGATTTTTTTTTTTTTTTTGATGGAGTCTCTGTGGCCCAGCTGGAGTGCAGTGGTGCAATCTCGGCTCACTGCGACCTCCACCTCCTGAGTTCAAGTGATTCTGCCTCAGCCTCCCAAGTAGCTGGTATTACAGGTGTGGACCACCATGCCTGGCTAATTTTTGTATTTTTTGTAGAGATGGGGTTTTGCCATGCTGGCCAGGCTGGTCTTAAACTCCTGACTAGAGGTGATCCACCTGCCTCAGCCTCCCAAAGTGCTGGGATTACAGGCGTGAGCCACTGCACCTGGCCAGTGCCACCACTCTGGGTCTAGATTCTTAATAAGATTAATGAGCTTTCACCTAAGAAATCTGTCCTGGCTGTGCTTTGATTTGGTGGGGGGTGTGGGACAATGACAACACGTATGAATGCGCAGCTTCAAAAACAGGTGTGGCTGGGCACGGTGGTTCACACCTATAATCCTAACACTTTGGGAGGCTGAGGCGAGTGGATCATGAGGTCAGGAGTTTGAGACCAGCCCAATCAACACAGTGAAACACTCTCTACTGAAAATACAAAAATTAGGAGGCCGAGGCAGGAGAATCACTTGAACCTGGGAGGCGGAGGTTGCAGTGAGCTGAGATCGTCGCAGCACTGCACTCCAGCCTGGGTGACAGAGTGAGACTTCGTCTCAAAAAAAAAAAAAAAAAAAAAAAAAAAATAGGTGAGGAAGAAAATGGAATAGAAAAGAGGGCGGGGACAAATATCACTACCTTGAGTATTTTCAGAGAGCTGGCTCCATCCTGGACTCTGTTTCCAGATATTATTCCCCAGCCCCCACCCTGCATGCTACAGCGCACAGTGAGGGTTTTCAGAGCCACACCTGGGTGAGCAGTGTGGGACAGAAAAAAGGGCACAGGCAGGGCCATGGGGAATGAACCCACTACTGTCGTCAGAACTCCCTGAATGCCATCCTTATTCTGGAACTTTCCTCGTTAGCCAGCTGGCTGTTCTGCCTTCTCCAGTGACTGCCATCCTCTGCAGGCCCCTGAAGAGGATCTGAGCAGCCCTGCCGGGTCAGCAGGCTGAGCCTGTCCCTGGGATTCCAGGGGTACCACTGGCAACATCGCTTTCCCGACCCAGGGGGCTGCTGCTCCACCCTGACAGGCATCCCCGCATGCACCCTTAACAGGCAGCCCTTGTGTTCACAGCATGAGTTACCAGGTCGAACCCTGCCACCACCGTGGGGAACTTGGTCCGGAGTCCCATGGCTGTTCGGATGGATTCGGCGATGGCAGTCACATCTTTGGATCTGTGAGAGAGACGGAGAAGCCAGGAGACAGTGCCCAGCACGGACAGAGAACTGCACACACCAGAGCGCTCCCTCTGTGCAGGGCTGGGCGGCCCTGAGTGCACAGCAGCTGTTTCCCAAACCTGAGGCACCCCTGCTCTCCTGACCCCACCCCGACCAGGCCACTGTGACCCCAAAGCCATTCTTCCAAGACACTTGCTGGCTCTGGGGGGACCTGTAGTCTCTGAAAAGTAGGTGGGGTCAGAGGACCCACGGGAACGGTCTTCTTTGTCTGCATTCGGAGGAGGCCAAGTGGCCTTGTTCTCAACTCTCCCTGCATCTCTGTGAGGGGGTGTGGATGTGGATGCCGTTCAGGGACAGCTCTCTGTCCACTGGACACCTGCAAAAGGCCACAGGTCACCCAAGTCCCTGTTGAGTTGGCTGGACCCGGTAACCATCTGGCCTCTTGCTGATTACATCAGCAGGACCCTGGGCACCGCAGAAACCCTGCCGGGGCAAGGCAGGCAGCATGACAGCAAAACCCCAAAACAGGCACTGTTGCAAGCCCACGACAGGCTCTAGGTGTCTGCCCTGCCACTGACTCTCCAGCTCCAATCCTTGGCTCTGTGGGGACAAAGCCTTCCTGGCCTGCCCCACCCGTGGCCTCTCCCTGGAGCCTAGGCGAACCTGGGGGCACTGGTGCACTCAGCTCAGCCCTCACACCCTCCTGCCATTGGCCCTGGCAAGGGGCAGCTGGCACCAGGGAGCTGCTGAGCAGAACCTGGGCCCATCCTGCAAGCTCCCTCCTAGAGGGATGGGCACACAGGCCAGAGCTCAGCTCCTCCAGACCCCAGGCCCCATGGAAGGGGAGGGGACTCAGGAGGACTGGGCACAGGAGGAGGCTCCTGGTGAGTCAATGCCGTCCAGAGCCTAGGCTTGTGGGTGGGCTGAGCAGAGGAGCCGCCATGCTGGATCCCTTCGCTGCCCACCCTGTGCCTGACTCCGAGTGACCCCACTGGCTGCTGCCCTTGCGGCTGTGACCACGGACAGGTCCCAGCCTTAGACTGGCTGCTCTTTAAAATGAGGGGAGAGGTTCTGCCTGGTAAAGTCGGGACATTGACACTGCAAAGCTTTCTGTGCTTCCCTGGGAAAAAGAGTGGGTCTTTCACCCACGTGCCAGGCCACGCACGTGGTGCTACTGGGGTTCTCCATACACAGACCTGAGCCAGTGCCACCCAGGACGTCTCCCTGATCAGGGACTCGCACACAACCACACGAAGAACAAACTGAAACCAAACAATGGGCCGATTGTCCAAACATTCAGGCAAAACCACTATACTCATAACTGAGTCAGCCAGGCCAACATGGAGGCACAGCCAAGAATTAGCTGGGAAATGGACATGCTCTTCATTTCAGTTTGGTGGTGAAGATCTGAACTAGGAGGGGCTTCAGGACCCATTCCTCCTACTGTCCTCACACACAGAAAGCCCCTTGGCACCCGTGCTGGGCGGCGTCTCCCAAACTGCCAGCCCCACTTCTCCCCACTCCCCTCCCAGCCTAGCAGCCCTACCCGCCTCCCAGTCTCCCAACCCCAGCTCTTCAGCAATGTTCTCTCTCACCTGTGATCCGAATAAATGATTTTGATTCCAATAAACTCAGGGTGAGTTTCCACAAACTTCTCAGCCACTTCCTGGTAAACCTTCACTGACCACTGTATGTCATGCTGCTCTCCACTGAGCTCGTACACCTGGGAGGGAAGCACAGCCAGGAGCCATCAGAGCGAGGCACCTCTGCCAGCCACCCCTGCCCAGCCACCCCCTCCCAGCCACCACTTCCCAGCCACCCTCTCCCAGCCACCCCCTTCCTAGCCACTCCCTCCCAGCCACTGTTTCCCAGCCACCCCTTCCCAGCCACCCCTTCCCAGCCATCCCTTCTCAGCCAACCCCTCCCAGCCACCTCCTCCCAGCCACCCCTTCCCAGCCACCCCCTCTCAGCCACCCCCTCCCAGCCACCCCCCTCCCAGCCACCCCCTGCCAGCCACCCTTTCCCAGCCACCCCTTCCCAGCTACCCCTTCCCAGCCTCCCTTCCCCAGCCACCCCTTCCCAGCCACCCTTTCCCAGCCACCCTTTCCCAGCCACCCCTTCCCAGCCAAGCCCTCCCAGCCACCCCTTCCCAGCCACCCTTTCTCAGCCACCCCTTCCCAGCCACCCTTTCTCAGCCACCCCCTCCCAGCCACCCCTTCCCAGCCACCCTTTCTCAGCCACCCCCTCTCAGCCACCCCCTCCCAGCCACCCCCTCCCAGCCACCCCTTCCCAGCCATCAGCGAGCTCTGGGAAAAGTAGATGGGGACGGAGGACCCACAAAACAGTTTTATTTCCTTGTGTTTGGAGGAGCCCAAGTGGCCTTGTTCCCAAAAGTCTGGACAGGCTGGAATTGCGCTTCCCTTGTTCAGGTCCTCTACGACCTCAGACATTTCTGCTGCTGCATGGGGAATTCCTAGCTGGCTCTGGGCTAACCCTGATGCCCGCCTGTCTCCTTCACTGCTGGGTTACCGCACTTAAAACAGCGCCTGGGGCAGGCTGTGGTGGCTCACGCCTGTAATTCCAGCATTTTGGGGGACCAAGGGGACAGATCGCTTGAGGTCAGGCGTCCAAAACCAACCTGGCCAACATGGTGAAACCCCCATCTCTATTAAAAAATACAAGATTAGCCTGGCATGGTGGTGCATGCCTGTTAATCCTAGCCCCAGCCACTGGGGAGGCTGAAGAAGGAGAATCGCCTTAACTCAGGAGGTGGAGGTTGCAGTGAGCCAAGATCACTCCACTGCACTCCAGCCTGGGCAACAGAGCAAGACTATCTCAAAAAAAAAAAAAAAAAAAGGCTGAGCACAGTGGCTCACACCCACAATCCCAGCACTTTGGGAGGCCGAGGTGGGCAGATCACGAGGCCAGGAGTTCGAGACCAGCCTGGGCAATGTGGTGAAACCTCATCTCTACTAAAAATACAAAAATAGCCAGGCTAGTAGTGGGTGCCTGTAATCCCAGCTACTTGGGAGGCTGAGGCAGGAGAATCACTTGAACCCATGAGGTGAGGTTGCAGTGAGCTGAGATCACGCCATTGCACTCCAGCCTGGATGATAGAGAAAGACTCTGTCTCAAATATATATATATATATATATATATATGGGAATTTCTGCAGAAACTGTGGGGTGAATGGGGATGGAAGCAATAATATGGAGGTGTCGATTACTTCCATGGCCATCAATTAAGCCCCTATGATGTAAAATAAACAGGGCTGGGCATTGGAAGGGATGAAAAAGTGCTGCCCTCAGGAGTGACAATATAGTCAGAGAGATAGACTTGTACCACTAAAAACAGCTCACACGTGTAATCCCGGCACTTTGGGAGGCCGAGGCAGGAGGATCACTCTAGCCCAGAGGTCAAGACAAGCCTGGGCAATGAGTGAGTCTCTGTCTCTAAAAAGGAATGAAAGAAAACAAGAGAGTCAGTTCTAAAGAGAAGCACATGGCCTCCCAGAAGCAGCAGCAGTTTGTGGTGACTGGATGGGGTCACAGAAAGTCACTAGCCCTCACCAAGTGAACGGTGGCTCCACACAGAGCCAAGAGCTGCCTGGAAGGGGGCGGTTCAAGGAGCCGAGGTTGAGACCCTCGGTGGGAGCCGAAGCTGTGTCCTTGCTAAGGAAGAAACACCTTCCTCCTCACTGGAGTCAGCTCTTGCCTCTGCGGCATCTCAGGAGCTGGGTCCACCTCCTCTGCTCATTTCTCACCTGCCCATTGCCTCGCTCCTGCCTCCCCAGCCTGGGGGCCTCCCACCTGCCTCCAGGCTGCAGCCATCAGGTGCCCTTTGTCTCTGGGCAGTCCCTCAGACCCTGCTTTCCCTCATGCCCGCAGAGCAGCCCTGCTGCTCTCTGATCTCCAGGGTGCTGCCCTGCCGCCTGGGCAACGCAGTAGGGGAGCAGGCGGCGAGGTCTCTGCTCTCTGCTGGTGTTTGCTCTTCTGTTTCCTCTGCTGCCCCCAGGAAGCCCGGCACATCACACAGCCCCACACCCTGCACCTGGCCAGGGCACTGGGCTCACTCTGCTCAGTTTCCCTGACTGCCTGACCTGGCACGGACATGCTCAGGGCTACTGAACATTAAGGCTGCCAGAGCGTGCTGGAGGGGTGAACCTTAGGTACTGTTCACTCCGAATCTGGTACTGTCCATTATTCACATTATTATTTACTGAAGGGGGACAGAATATGTCACCCCAATAGGCCACTCTCACAGAAGGACTATTTGTAGCTGAAGGCAATTAAGAAGCAGCAAATGAAGAAAGAGCTCCTTGCCCACGTCAACTTCATCTGCCTCAGTTTCCCTTTGCGAAGGTGTTGACCTTCCCTCTCCTAGTACCAGGAGAATCACCATTTTCATTAGAAACAGAAAGTTGTCACCAAGATGGGTCCGCGCAAACCAGCCTTGTAAAACTGCCCTTATCTTCCATGGGTTTCCCCCATATGTTTACCTGCCCACAATTCACTGTCCCTCAAAGCCCAAACCCCTTTTCCTTCTTCTTGTCACTTCTTCACAATGTATTACCCGTTGTTAAAATGGAATATAAGCCCCCAGTCTAACTTCTCTGAGGCTTCACATCTTTTCAAGGAAGGCCTCCATCTATCTGAGCACATAACAAATGTTTAGGCCGGGCATGGTGGCTCCTACCAGGCATTCCAGCACTTTGGGAGGCGGAGGTGGATCACCTCCGGCAGATCACCCAAGGTCAGGAGTTCGAGACCAGCCTGCCCAACATGGCAAAACCCCGTCTCTACTAAAAATACAAAAATTAGCCGGGCGTGGTGGTGGGCTCCTGTAATCCCAGCTACTTGGGAGGCTGAGGCAGGAGGATTGCTTGAACCCAAGAGGCGGAGGTTGCAGTGAGTGAAGACCATGTTGCTGCACTCTAGCCTGGGCAACAAGATGGAAACTCCATCTCAAAAAAAAAAGAAAGAAAACTTCTTAATTTTAACATCTAATACAGGATATATCAATAGATGTAATCCACATCAATAAAAGGTGTTTGAAATTATAAAAAAAAAAATTTTTTTTTTTTTTTTTGAGACCGACTCTTGTCACCCAGGCTGGAGTGCAATGGCGCGATCTCGGCTCACCGCAACCTCCGCCTCCTGGGTTCAGGCAATTCTCCTGCCTCAGCCTCCTGAGTAGCTGGGATTACAGGCACGCGCCACCATACCCAGCTAATTTTTTGTATTTTTAGTAGAGACGGGGTTTTACCGTGTTGACCAGGATGGTCTCGATCTCTTGACCTCGTGATCCACCCGCCTTGGCCTCCCAAAGTGCTGGGATTACAGGCTTGAGCCACCGCGCCCGGCTCAAAAATTTTAAAGACTGTAAAGAGGCTCTGGGACCAGAAAGTTGGCGAACCATCTGAGGAAGTAGAAAAGCGCCTCTTCAAAGTGTCCTTTCTTGTTAAAGAATAATCGTAAGTGTTAGAAATAAGTTTGTTTTAAAGAATTTCTTCAAATCCTTCTTGCTCTTTGCTAGTAGCTCTTTGTTAAGCCGTATCCTATGCAGCTGTGAGACACGCTCACGGGCACGTGGGACATTCTGTGTCCTTGTACTTTAACCAAGACACTTGTGCTAGCCATGCTCACAGGC
Organism: Saguinus oedipus; assembly: GCA_031835075.1. Classification (NCBI taxonomy): domain Eukaryota; kingdom Metazoa; phylum Chordata; class Mammalia; order Primates; family Cebidae; genus Saguinus; species Saguinus oedipus. The sequence goes on along the minus strand of CM063169.1, from coordinate 219,606,754 downwards.
ACATCCCAGCTCACAGCCCGTGCCCCTTCCTTATTTGGACTTACTTTTTGTTCTCCATTGCTTTTACCTGTTTAGAAAAGTTTTAAGTTGTTAGCCAATCTAGTTTTAGTTTAGATGGTGAAGAAAATCAGAGACGACCCCAAATACATAAGATAAATACGTTCGCTTTTCCTTTGTTAGTTTACTTTCCAAGCAAGATAGCTAACAGAAGCACCCTTTCTGCTGAAAGTAAAATTGCCTTGCTAAGAGATCCTTTGTCTCGGTGCTAATTTTTTTCTTTGCAGCACCAAACATCTGTTTCCAACAACCACTGTGTTAACCCAATCCAGATTGCCACCTGCATTGTCTTAGATTCATCCAGCTGGCTCACAGCAGGGAAGAAGGGTCCTGTCCTGGCCCTGACCACCCTGTCATTACTGAGTCTCCTGCCCACACCCACCGGCTGGATTAGGCAGCTTTACTCTTCCCACTGTCTCTCCTACAGCACCAGAGCAGGAGCTCCATCAATAAACATTAATTCAAGGAGAGAACTGTCCACAGGAGTTTTAAAACTACTAAGGCCCACACAGCAAGGGTAAATAGATGTTGGAGGAGTGGTGGGTGGAACCATGGGAGCAGAAAAGAAGGGAGACAAAAGAAATCACCTTTAGGCCGGGCATGGTGGCTCACGTCCATAATCCAAGCACTTTGGAGGCCAAGGCGGACGGATCACCTGAGGTCGGGAGTTCAAGACCAGCCTGACCAACATGGTGAAACCCCGTCTTAATAAAAAAAGAGGGAAAGAAAGAAAGAAATCACCTTTAAAAAAAATTAACAAATGACAACCCTGTTTAAAAGAAGATCTCTGAGGCTGGGCATGGTGGCTCACGCCTGTAATCCCAGCACTTTGGGAGGCCGAGATGGGCAGATTACCTGAGGTCAGGAGTTCAAGATCAGCCTGGCCAACATGGTGAAACCCCGTCTCTATGAAAAATACAAAAATTAGCTGGACGTGGTAGTGCGCACCTATAATCCCAACTACTCAGGAGGCTGAGGCAGGAGAATCACTCGAACCTGGGAAGCAGAGGTTGCAGTGAGCCAAGATCGTGCCACTGCACTCCAGCCTGCAAGACAGAGTGAGACTCCATCTCCAAAAAATAAGAGAAAATCTCTGGCAGATTAATCAAGTCTGCAGAGATACACAATTGACACGACCAGAGCAGAGGGCAGTGGTTTGAAACCCTCAATCTCAGCAGTCCTGTGCTTATGCCTGGAGAAGCCAGGAGCCCTGCCTTCCAAGGTCTTGCTCACACTGCTGGTGTCATAGTCAGGAGTGCCTGGAGAACAGGGTCAGGCCCCCGGGGCTGGCAACATCAAAGCCTGTTCAGAGCACCTTCCCAGTCTCCTGGTGCCCTGTAAACTACCAGCAGGGCTGCCCATGAAGGAAGGGCCCAGGATGGGATCGGATCATAAGCAGCACCCCAGTGCAAAGAGAGGGAAGCCCTCTCAGGGTAAGGGACACCTGCAGCTCCTCGGGTTCTGGTCAGCCTCCCGGATTCAGGCTCTCAATGGAGACTCCTCATTCTGTCTCAAATCAATACAGATGCTGGGTGAGGTGGCTCACGCCTGTAATCCCAGCACTTTGGGAGGCCGAGGCGGGTGGATCACGAGGTCAAGAGATCGAGACCATCCTGGTCAACATGGTGAAACCCCATCTCTACTAAAAATACAAAAAATTAGCTGGGCATGGTGGCGCGTGCCTGTAATACCAGCTACTCAGGAGGCTGAGGCAGGAGAATTGCTTGAACCCAGGAGGTGGAGGTTGCAGTGAGCCGAGATCGCGCCATTGCACTCCAGCCTGGGTAACAACAGCAAAACTCCGTGTCAAAAAAAAAAAAAAAGAGATTAATACAGACAGCTAACAGAAGCACCCTCTCTGCAGAAAGTAAAATTGCCTTGCTAAGAGATCCTTTGCCTCAGTGCTAATCCTAATCCCAGAGGATTATTGCAAGGATCAAACAAATTAAAATCGTAACTACTAATAATAATGTTATTATTACAAATCTATCACCAGATCTAGAAAAACAACTCAAAACCCACAGTTGCCTCAGGAACACTGAGTTGATGTCTAAGAATTTAACAATCTGGCTGGGCGTGGTGGCTCATGCCTATAGTCCCAGCACTTTAGGAGGCCAAGGTGGGCAGATCATGAGGTCAAGAGATGGAGACCATCCTGGCCAACATGGTGAAACCCCGTCTCTACTAAAAAATACAAAAAAATTAGCTAGGCATGGTGGCGCACGCCTGTAGTCCCAGCTACTCGGGAGGCTGAGGCAGGAGAATTGCTTGAACCCAGGAGGCGGAGGTTGCGGTGAGCCGAGATCGTGCCACTGCACTCCAGCCTGACGCCTAGCAACAAAGCAAGACTCCATCTCAAAAAAAAAGAAGAATTTAACAATCTGTAAGTACAAGAAACTAGTGTTAGCCGTTCATCTAAGACTAAGTGATTTGAAAAGTTGCCCTGAACTCACTTTAGATTATCTCAATTACTAACTATAGTTTAATAGAGAACTATAAATTTTTAGGGAAGGTATTTAAAATACATGTGACTTACATAAAGCAGTATAATATAAAATTTTACTCTCTATGATATCATGGAATTATAACAAAAAAATTTTTTTTTGAGACAGAGTTTCGCTCTTGTTGCCCAGGCTGGAGTACAAGGCACGATCCTGGCTCACTGCAACCTCTGCCTCCCAGGTTCAAGCAATTGTCCTGCCTCAGCCTCCTGAGGAGCTGGGATTACAGGCATGAACTACCACACCCTACTAATTTTGAATTTTTACTAGAGATGGGTTTTCCCCATATCGATCAGGCTGGTCTCGGCCTCCCAGTCTCAGGTGATCCACCCGCCTCAGCCTCCCAAAGTGCTCAGATTACAAGCGTGAGCTACTGCACCCAGCCTAGGAAATATAAAATTTTGAAGCTAGGAGGAACCACAGGGAAACTTGGGAGCAGAGAGCTGTTAAGGTCATACTGCAACTGGTTTGTATCAGAACAGAAACTAGGACTCAGAGTTTCTTTTATTTTTGTTTTGAGACAGAGTCCTGCCCGGGCATGCTGGTTCATGCCTGTAATCCAAGCACTTTGCAGGCCAAGGTGGGTGGATCACCTGAGGTTGGGAGTTCAAGACTAGCCTAACCAACATGGTAAAACCCCGTCCAAAAAAAAAAAAAGAGAGAGACAGGGTCTCACTCTGCCACCCGAGCTGCAATGCAGTGGCACCATCTTGAACAGCCTTGAACTCCCAGGGTCAGGTGATCCTCCCACCTCAGCCTCCCGAGTAGCTGGGACCACAGGTGCATACCACCATACCCGGCTAATTACTTTGTTTTGTAGAGATGGGGGTTTTGCTATGTTGCCTAGGCTGGTCTCGAACTCCTGAGCTCAGGGAATTTACCTGCCACAGTCTCCCAAAGTGGTAGGACTACATAACCACTGCATCCAATCAGGACTGGGAGTTTCTTTTTTTTTTTTTTTTTTTTTGAGACGGAGTTTTGCTCTTGTTACCCAGGCTGGAGTGCAATGGCGCGATCTCGGCTCACTGCAACCTCTGCCTCCTGGGTTCAGGCAATTCTCCTGCCTCAGCCTCCTGAGTAGCTGGGACTACAGGCACGCGCCACCATGCCCAGCTAATTTTTTTGTATTCTTAGTAGAGACGGAGTTTCACCATGCTGACCAGGATGGTCTCGATCTCTTGACCTCGTGATCCACCCGCCTCGGCCTCCCAAAAGTTCTGGGATTACAGGCTTGAGCCACCGCGCCCGGCCAGGACTGGGAGTCTCACTCAGCTTTCCCAACTAGCACATCATTCACTTCACAAGTGTTGAGTTTCTCCCATGTGCCAGGCAGATGCACAGGCTTGATGCCATAATCTCATTTAATCCTTGAAACTACACTATGAGTTAGGTCTCATTTTACAGATAAGGACTTTGAGGTTGAGAAATTCAGGTCCCCTGCATAATTAGTGGGGCTGGAAGCCGAACACATTTCAGAATTTTGCTTGCCCTGAGATGTCTCCTGCCCCCGCCTATAGAAAGGTAACAGTCACCTCCGGGCGCAGTAGCTCACACTGTAATCCCAGCACTTTGGAAGGCGGAGGCAGGCAGATCACATGGTCACGAGTTCGAGACCAGCCTGGCGGATATGGTGAAACCCCATCTCTACTAAAATTCAAAAAATAGCTGGGCGTGGTGGTGGGTGCCTGTAAACCAAGCTCCTAGGGAGGCTGAGGAAGAATAGTTTGAACCCAGGAGGTGGAGTTTGCAGTGAGCCAAAATCACACCAATGCACTCCAGCCTGTGTGACAGAGCGAGACCCCATCTAAAAAAAAAAAAAAGAGGGCTGGACTTGGTGGCTGACGCCTGTAATCCCAGCACTTTGGGAGACCGAGGCAGGTGGATCACCTGAGGTCAGGAGTTCAAGACCAACCTGACCAACAGAGTGGAAATCCCGTCTCTAATAAAAATAGAAAAACTAGCTGGGTGTGGTGGCAGATGCCTGTAATCCCAGCTACTTGGGAGGCTGAGGCAGGAGAATTGTTTGAACCTGGGAGGTGGAGGCAGTACTGAGCCAATATTGTGCCACTGCACTCCAGCCTGGGTGACAGAGCAAGGCCTCATGAAAGAAAGAGAGAGAGAGAGGGAGAGAAAGAGAGAGAGAGAGAGAGAGAAGAGGGGAAGAAAGGGAGGGAGGGAGGAGGGAAGGGAGGGAGGGAAGAAGGAAGGGAGGGAGGGAGGAAAAAGAAAGAATGGGGAAGGAAGGAAAAAGAAAGAAAGAAAAGAGAGAGAGAAAGAAAGAAAGAAGGGAAGGAAGGAAGGAGAAAGAAGGAAAGGAAGGAAGAAAGGAAGCTAGGTGACTGTCACTAGAGTGACATCTTAGCCCCGGCTGCACATTGGTATCATTCGAGGAGAGGAAAAATGCCTGTGTCCCACCCCAGAGCAACCAAATCAGTATCTGTGGGGTTCGTGACCCCCCAGGTGGTTCTAGGGTGCGATATACAGCTGGGGCGAAGTTCTGCCCTGTTCCAACTGGACAGACAGGTAAGCAGCACAATGACAGCGTCGTCAGACGAGTCCTATCAAAACGGGAGCAGTTAAGAGCGTGTGTGTTCTCCTAAAGTGACACCAGCAACGTGACACAGGGGTCACTTCATTCGGCAAGGAGCCAAATGGAACTCTGAATGCGAAGAATCCAGGGAAAAGCCTGGGGGCTGGGGGCGGGTGGAGGGAGTACTAGAAATGCTTATGACATGAATGACAACGTCTAAGCGAACGTCTCAAAACGGCTGTCACAGGTTCTGTGCCCTGGCCTGTGTCCCATGGCCTCTCCCTCCTCAGTGCCAGCAGCGCCATCCCCGGTGCAGAACTCTGGGGTCTTGGAAGAGCCCCGTGAAGACTCAGGGGACCCAGTCGGGGCCTCTGCCGTGGGGGAAGGGACCGGGCCCTGGAGATAAGACCCGCCTAGCGACTGTTGCCACCGGCGAGCGGCCTTTGTCACTGAGCGTCAGGGACACAATGGGAGGCTCTGCGGGGCCCGGACGGTGCGTCCACTGCAGCCCCGGCCGGATCCGCCAGCAGGCGGGGGAGGCGGAGCGGCTCCGCGAAACGATCCCGGAGAAGGCCGTTTCCAGCTGTTCACGTGTTGATGCCCCCCCCTCACTCCGGCTAATGGGGGGCATTGAGACCTCGACTCTCTGTGACAAAAACCTTTGTTCCAGGGTCAGACCCGTACAAATGGTCACACCCCATCCCCCTCGGCTTCCACAAGAATCCCAAATGCCAGCAGCGTTCTCGCACCCTCTCCAAAGGCCGGCTGGGGGACGGGCAGGGGCGGGCGGCGTGAGGACCGGCCCCGAGGTCTCTGGAAGGAGAAAATGGCACCGACAGAACAAGGGGGGCGAGACGGAACAGGAAGCCGGTGCTCGGGCCCCTCTCCCTCCCTCCCATCCGAGCGCTCAGCAACTTCTCCCACGTGCCACCCCACCGCGCTCAAGATGAGGGTCCCCGTCTCAGCGTCTCCTCCCCTCCACCCACGGAAGATCGCAGGGTTCCGCAAGGGTCGGGGTTCCCTACGCACGCCCACACCGAGACAGTTGACAGGATTTGCCCAGCAGGAAGCTTCTCCCCTGCCAGGGCCAAGGTCCATTCCGGGCAATCCATCTCCCCTGGAAAAAGGAAAATTGGAGCCAGACGCCCTCTGGGATCTCCATTGGAGGTGGGCATGGCTATGAAGGCGCTCGGGAGAGCCCCGCACTGTGAGAAAAGCAACGAACTTAGGAGCCCTGATCTGGTCCAATCTCCCCTTACTACCTACGTGACCTTCATCGAACTCTTTGACCTTGCCAAGTTTTACTTTCGACATTTTTTTTTTTTTCAGACGGAGTTTCGCTCTTGTTACTCAGGCTGGAGTGCAATGGCACGACCTCGGCTCACCGCAACCTCCGCCTCCTGGGTTCAAGCAATTCTCCTGCCTCAGCCTCCCGAGTAGCTGGGACTACAGGCATGCACCACCATGCTCAGCTAATTTTTGTATTTGTAGTAGAGACGGGGTTTCACCTCGTTGACCAGGATGGTTTCGATCTCTTGACCTCATGATCCACCCGCCTCAGCCTCCCAAAGTGCTGGGATTATAGGCGTGAGCCACCGCCCCCGGCTAGTTTCAACATTTATAAGATGAATTAACAGCTGGGCATGGAGGCTCACACCTGTAATCCTAGCACTTTGGGAGGCTGACATAGGTGTGTTGCCTGAGCTGAGGAGTTTGAAACCAGCTTGGGCAATATGGTAAAACCCCATCTCCACTAAAATACAAAAATTAGCTGAGCATGGTGGCTTGCGCCTGTAGTCCCAGCTACTCAGGAGGGTAAGGCAGGAGAATCGCTTAAACTCGGGAGGCCGAGGTTGCAGTGAGCTGAGATCCTGCCATTACACTCCAGCCTGGTGACAGAGCCAGACTCTGCCTCAAAAAAAAAAAAAAAAAAGGCGGTGGGGGGGGCGGGGAGGTGCCTGGCAAAGTGGCTCATGCCTGTAATCCCAGTACTTTGAAAGACCAAGGCGGACAGATCACGAGGTCAGGAATTCAAGACCAGCCTGACGAACATAGTTAAACCCCATCTGTACTAAAACTAAAAAAATTAGCCAGGCATGGTGGCGCGTGCCTGTAATTCCAGCTACTGGGGAGGCTGAGGCAGGAGAATCATTTGAACCCGGAAGGCAGAGGTTGCAGTGAGCTGAGATCGTACCATTGCACTCCAGCCTGAGCAACAGAGAGAGACTCTATCTCAAAAAAAAAAAAAAAAGAACATCTTCCTTAAACTAGCCTCACAACACGAGCTTCAGATCTGACAATGTAGGTAAAGTACTTTGCAAAGGTCAAGGTGAAGCAGGTCCTTCCTCAAAGTGTGGTCTGGGTCAGGCACCTGCGTTAGAATCCACAAGAAAGGGGCTGGGAGAGGGGGACTAGTTATTCGTACCGCTTCCTGACCCTACCAGACAACACAGAATTAGAACCTGGGAGGTCAGCAACCAATACCTGATTTTTTTGATTTTTTTGAGACAGAGTTTTGCTCTTGTTGCCCAGACTGGAGCGCAGTGGCTGGATCTCGGCTCATCACAACCTCAGCCTCCCGGGTTCAAGCGCCCTGCCTCAGCCCCCGGAGTAGCTGGGACTACAGGCGCCTGCCACCACGCCTGGCTAATTTTGTTTGTATTTTTCATAGAGACGGGGTTTCACTATGTTGGTCAGGCTGGTCTTGAACTCCTAACCTTGTGATCTGCCTGCCTTGGCCTCCCAAAGTGCCGGGATTACAGGTGTGAGGCACCCCGACTGGCCCAATACCTGATTTTAAACAGCACCTCCAAGTTCTTCATGTGCACCCCAACGTTTGAGAACCCTCCATCCACACACATGATGACCACTACTGGGGCCTATGTGGGCTGGTCTGAAGTCGCGATTTAGTTGAGAAATCAGAACTGACATATTCTGGCATAAATAACACAAAGCGATGCATGTGGGCTACTGAAAGAAATGTCACAGGGAGCGAAGGAATGAGGGGAGCAGAAAGCCCTGGTCCCAGACAGAATGAAGGAGGGGCTGCTGGCCTGCCAACTGGGCGGAGCTGAAATTGCTCAGGAGAGAAGGGTGAGCCTTGATGGACTGGAGTCCAACCTTGGAGAGAGGCTTCCAAACACAGAAATTAGCCAGGCACAGTGGCTCATGCCTGTAATCCCAGCACTTTGGTGGGGCTGGGGTGGGTGAATCACCTGAGGTCAGGAGTTCAAGAGCAGCCTGGCCAACATGGTGAAACCCCATCTCTACTAATAATACCAAAATTAGCTGGGCTCGGTGGTACACACCTGTAATCCCAGCGACTTTGGAGGCTGAGGCAAGAGAATCACTTCAACCTGGGAGGCGGTGGTTGCAGTGAGGCCAGATCATGGCATCACACTTTAGCCTGGGCAGCAAGAGTGAAACTCCTTCTCAAAAATAAATAAATAACATATCTTGCTGGGTGCGGTGGCTCACTCCTGTAATCCTAGCACTTTGGGAGGCTGAGGCAGGCAAATTACCTGAGGTCACAAGTTCAAGACCAGCCTGGCCCACATGGTGAAACCCATCTCTACTAAAAACACAAAAAATTAGCTGGGTCCAGTGGTGAGCGCCTATAATCCCAGCCTGGGTGGCAGAGCAAGATTTGGTCTCAAAAAAAAAAAACCGTACCTAAGAAAAAAGGCGGGTCAGTCCAGGATGCCAAACAAAGGGAGAGTTGAGACCCACAAACTGGAATAACTAAAATAACAAGTGGATCACCTGAGATCAGGAGTTCAAGACCAGCCTGGCCAACATGGTGAAACCTGTCTCTACTGAAAATACAAAAAACTAGCCAGGCACGATGGTGCGTGCCTGTAATGCCAGCTACACGGAGGCCGAGGCACGAGAATCGCTTGAACCTGGGAGGTGGAGGTTGCAGTGAGCCAAGATCACGCCACTGCACTCCAGCCTGGGTGACAGAGAGAAACTCTGTCTCAAAAGGAAAAAAGATAATTTCCTGCTGAAGTATAAGTGTCTGGTCTGAGTGATGGTTTTCTCTGAAAACAGCATTCTGACTTTTTTTTCTGACATAGAATCTTGCTCTTGTTGCCCAGGCTGGAGTGCAATGCCGTGATCTCGGCCCACTGCAACCTCCACCTCCCAGGTTCAAGCGATTCTCCTGTCTCAGCCTCCCGAGTAGCTGGGATTACAGGCCTGTGTCACCTCACCTGGCTAATTTTGTATTTTTAGGAAAGACGGGGTTTCTCCATGTGGGTCAGGCTGGTCTCGAACTCCCGACCTAGGTGATCTGCCCACCTCGGCCTCCCAAAGTGCTGGAATTACAGGCGTGAGCCACCACACCCAGCCTTGACTTTCTTGTTTATACATCGATTCCTTACAAATTTGTTCAATGTGTATTGATCCTGTGGAGCCTTATTACTGCTGGGTCCACAAACAACAAACTTCGGAGCCTATAAAAAAAGACTACAGGATATGCTAACAAAAACAAAATATTGCCACCGTGTGGGCCTTTCCACAAGCTTAACAATCAGTCCCCAAGACCCAATTTACACGTAAATGAACCAGCAGACTATCTTGGATACAATGTGGAGAAGACTCTACCCAAGGTCACTTTCCCCAGGCCACTGAAACCCTTAATCAGCTCAGACCCTTATGAGCTCACCACATGGAACACCCAGGGGTCCTGCCCACTCCTGCAATACCCATCTCCCTCACCCTCCCAAAAACATCCTCAGGAAAGTTCTCTCCGACAAACTCACCGAAATAGTTCTCTAGCAGTATTTGGCACCAAGGGCTGCTTTCCGTGAAAGACCCCTCCCCCACCAACATGGAGTCTGGGGTCGGTCCATCTCAGAGTACCTGACACGTTATCCTTTGCTTCTGGCCAAAATACAAGACCCTAAAATTGGATTTTTTTTATGATGCTCCCTTATTTTGAACTCTTCCTACACCTTTCCATTTCACTCTCTCCAAACTTCCTTAAAATCAAAATCTTTTTTTTTTTTTTTTGAGACTGAGTCTTGCTCTGTCACCCAGGCTGGAGTGCAGTGGCACAATCTCTGCTCACTGCAAACTCCTCCCCCTAGGTTCAAGTGATCCTTTCACCGAGTAGCTGGGATTACGGCTAATTTTTGTATTTTTAGTAGAGATGGAATTTGGCTGTGTTGGCCAGGCTGGTCTCGAACTCCTGGCCTCAAGTGATCCACCAGCCCCAGCCTCCCAAAATGCTGGGATTACAGGCATGAGCCAAGGCACCCGGCCTCCCCTCTCTTTTAACCTCTCCACACTTCTTTCTTCTGTATGCAAAACAAGTCTCTCCATCCTAAAAAGAAACCTGTAGCCCCTGTGGCTCCCTCCAGCTACCTGGACATTCTTTCTCTCAAATCACAGTCAGTCTTTAATCAGCCAAATCCGCCTCCAATTCACCAGCTGTATTTCATTTTTCTCTTCCCAGAAATGGGGTTTCTCTTCTCAACACGTCACTGAAACCGTTCAAAGGTGACCTTATAATTTCCACATCCCACGGGTGATTATTCAGCTGCATGTTTCTTGCCCTCACCCTGCCATGTGACTTCCTTTATTTTTGAAACCCCTTCTTTCGGCCCCTAAGACGGTGCTATCCTAGTTCTCCTTCTCAGCTCATGTCACCAGGCCACGAGTATCACTGCAGAGGGCAGAATGGGAACCATGAGAAATGGGCAAAGAGCAGCAAGGGATGTGTTCCCAGTTTTGCTGGGCCTGCACAGTCCATTTCAGGTTTCCTTGCTCATGGTGGCCCCTGGAAAGGCACATGTCCCTCTGCACCAGAGACCTGGGTAGGCAATTCATGAGTATTCTGTCTGCCACCAGCTAAGATCTGAGTCAGGCCAGAGCAAAGGAGGTGGGAGGAGCACAGGAGGGAAGTGGGAGGAGCACAGGAGGTGGGAGGAGCACAGGAGGAGGTGGGAGGAGCACAGGTGGGAAGTGGGAGGAGCACAGGAGGAGGTGGGAGGAGCACAGGAGGAGGTGGGAGGAGCACAGGAGGAGGTGGGAGGAGCGAAGAGCAGAGCTGGGCTCACCGGCAGCAGCCTGGCTCTGATCTCCATGTAGAGCACGTTGTCCTCGTAGAACTCCTGCATGCTCTGGAAGACATAGTCTCTGAACACTGGTGCATAACGGATGAGGCCAGAGATGGTGGAGAAGATGGTTTTAAACTTCGACCAGACAGCATTTTGGTCTGTGTAAGTCACTTTCGGGTGCTGGGTCACCAGAGTGAAATTCCTCAGCAAGCTGTCCAAGACACAAAGCGGGGAGCGGTGGAGGCTGGTCCAGGACGCTGCCCCCAGGCACCCATTGGCCTGCTACCCACCTTGCATCTCCCAGCTAGCAGCACACCAGGATGCACCCTAGAGCACAGATAAGGAAAGGGCAAAGGGGAGCATTCCCAGGCTCTCTGACATACGACTGGGTCCTGTGGCCAGGCAGCCCAGTGCTTGCTTAAACCCCAACCTCAGCTGCAGGAGACTGCTTGAGAGGAGAGCTCACCAGCTAGGTTCCTGTCCTCCCTCCGCATGCTTGGCCAATCTGACCCCACCGTACTTAGATTCTAGACCTAAAAGCTCTCTCTCGCTCCCTTTCTCTCTCATTCTTCCTATACCCAATGACTGCAAACTAAACCAAGCTCTTTTTGGGGGATGTTATGGACTAGATTCTGTCCCCAAGCCCCGAATTCAAATGTTGAAGCCCTAGCCCTCATATGGAGAAGGGAATTTTAAAGAGATGATAAAAGATTAAATGAGATTATAAGGATGGGGCCCTGCTGTAATAGGGATGGGTGTCCTTGTCAGAGGAGGAGGCTGGGCACAGTGGCTCACGCCTGTAATCCCAGCACTTTGGGAGGCTGAGGCAGGTGGATCGCTTGAGGTCAGGAGTTTGAGACTAGCCTAACCAACACAGTGAAACCCTGTCTCTATTAAAAAGAAAGAAAGAAAAATACAAAAAATAGCTGGGCGTGGTGGCACGTGCCTGTGGTCCCAGCTACTCAGGAGGCTGAGGTGGAAATATCGCTTGAACCCAGGAGGCGGAGGTTGCAGTGAGCAGAGATTGAACCACTGCACTGCAGCCTGGCAACAGAGCAAGACTCTGTCTCAAATTTTATTTAAAAAAGGAAGAAGGGCTGGGCGCGGTGGCTCAAGTCTGTAATCCCAGCACTTTGGGAGGCCGACGCAGGTGGATCAGGAGGTCAAGAGACCGAGACCATCCTGGTCAACATGGTGAAACCCCGTCTCTACTAAAAAAATACAAAAAATTAGCTGGGCACAGTGGTACGTGCCTGTAATCCCAGCTACTCAGGAGGCTGAGGCAGGAGAATTGCCTGAACCCAAGAGGCAGAGGTTGCAGTGAGCCGAGATCACACCATTGCACTCCAGTCTGGGTAACAAGAGCGAAACTCCATCTCAAAATTAAAAAAAAGAAAAAAGAAAAAAAGTTAGCCGGCCATGGTGGTGCATGCCTATAATCCCAGTTACTTGGGAGGCTGAGGCAGGAGAATCACTTGGACCCTGGAAGTAGAGGTTGCAGTGAGCCAAGATCGTGCCACTGCAGGGTGACACAGTGAGACTGATCTCAAAAAAAAAAAAAAAAGGAAGAGGAAATGACAGCAGGAGTGCACACACAGAGAAAAGGCCATGTGAGGACACAGTCAGAGGCGGCCTTCTGCAGGCCAAAGACACAGGCCTCAGGAGAAACAAGCCCTGCCCTGGCACCTTGATCTTGGACTACCAGCCTCCAGAACCACGATAAAATCAGTTCCTTTTTTTGAAACAGGGTCTCCCTGTCACCCAGGCTGGAGTGCAGTGTCACAATCACAGCTCACTACAGCCTCAAACTCCCAGACTCAAGCGATCCTCTCATGTCAGCCCCTGGGGTAGCTGAGACTCTAGCTGTGTGCCACCACATCTGGTTAGCTTTTTTATTTTTTGCTGAGATGGGGGTCTTACCATGTTGCTCAGGCTTTTTTTTTTTTTTTTTTTTGAGACATAGTCTTGCTCTGTCGCCCAGGCTGGAGTGCAGTGGCACAATCTTGGCTCACTGCAACCTCCTCCTCCCAGGTTCAAGCGATTTTCCTACCTTGGCCTTCCAAGTAGCTGGGATTACAGGTGCCTGCCACTATGTGTGGCTAATTTTTTTCTATTTTTAGTAGAGACAGGGTTTCACCACGTTGGCCAGGCTGGTTTCGAACTCCTAACTTCAAGTGATCTGCCGACCTCGGTCTCCCAAAGTGCTAGGGTTACAGGTATGAGCCACCGTGCCCGGCCACCAAGCTGGTCTTGAACTCCTGGGTGCAAGTGATCCTCCCACGTCAGCCTCCCGAAATGCCAGGATTATAGGCCTGACACAGTGTGCCCAGCCCAAGAAAATCCATTCCTATTGTTTAAGCCCCCCGCCTGCGGAATTCTGTTATGTCAGCTCAAGCACGTTAATGAAGAGGGTGGAATGAAAATGACTCGAATCAGCACCCAGGTTTGCATCCTTGACTGGCCATTTACCAGCTGAGTGTCCTTGCATAAGCTAGTCAACCTTGCCGAGCTTCATATTTCTCATTTCATGAAGGGAAGCACTCTGTAGACATTTCTGTGATCAAACTAATGGTCACTTATAAAATATTACTATTCGAGGCCAGATACGACGGCTCATCTCTGTAGTCCTAGCACTTTGGGAGGCCAAGGCGAGAGGATGGCTTGAGCCCAGGAGTTCAAAACCAGGCTGAGCAACATGGCAAAACCCCATCTCTACAAAAAATACGAAAATTAGCTGGGCGTCATGCTGCACACTTCTAATCCCAGCTACTCTGAAGGCTGACATGAGGATTGCTTGAGCCGACATTGTGCCACTGCGCTCCAGCCTAGATGATAGAATTAGACCCTGTCTTAAATGGTAATAAGAGTAATAATACTATACAAGTCTGTTAGGAAATTGCTCCATCATGTTTTCAAGAAGATTCATCTGGCCGGGCGCGGTGGCTCACACCTGTAATCCCAGCACTTTGGGAGGCCGAGGTGGGCGGATCACAAGGTCAAGAGATCGAGACCATCCTGGCCAACATGGTGAAACCCCATCTCTACTTAAATACAGAAATTAGCTGGGCATGGTGGTGCACACTTGTAGTCCCAGCTGCTTGGGAGGCTGAGGCAGGAGAATTGCTTGAACCCAGGAGGCGGAGGTTGCAGTGAGCTGAGATCACGCGACTGCACTCCAGCCTGGTGCCTGGCGACAGAGCGAGACTCTGTCTCAAAAAACAAACAAACAAAAAAGATTCATCTTCCAGCAAGATCGTCATCACTTCAGATCTAGGAACTTTTATTCTCTCTGGTCTTGCTGAGCATCAGACAAATCTCATTTGCTGCAGCAATAGAGTTGCTGGCCAGGTGCAGTGGCTCATGCCTGTAATTCCAGCACTTTGGGAGGCCGAGGTAGGTGGATTAACTGAAGTCGGGAGTTCAGGACCAGCCTGACCAACAGAGTGAAACCCTGTTTCTACTAAAAATACAAAAATTAGCCATGCATGGTGGTACATTCCTCTAATCCCAGCTACTCTGATGGCTGAGGCAGGAGAATCGCTAGAAGCTGGGAGGCAGACATTGTCGTGAGCCGAGATCACGCCATTGCACTCCAGCCTGGGTAACGGCGCAAGACCTTGCCTCAAAAAATAATAATAATAAGTAAAAATAGTGATGTTGATAATGCTTTTTGTAGATTTTTAATGTACCAGAAAATTACTATTGATAGAAAAGGTGTTGAATGCTTTTGTGGAGCAAAGTATCCTGTAAAGTTAAAAGAAAAAGCTGCTCATGCTTTTTTTTTTTTTTTAAGATAGGGTTTTCTTTTTCTTTTTATTTTTCTTTTTTTATTGCATTTTAGGAAAGTTGGAAAGCTTTTTTTTATTTTTTATTGCATTTTAGGAAAGTTGGAAAGTTTTTTTGGGGGAGGGTTATTTTTCTATTTATTTTATTTTTTTTTTTTTTGAGACAGAGTCTTGTGCTGTCGCCCACACTGGAGTGCAATGGCATGCTCTCTGCTCACCACAACCTCCGCCTCCTGGGTTCAAGCAATTCTCTGCCTCAGCCTCCTGAGTAGCTGGGATTACAGGCACGCACCACCATGCCCAGCTAATTTTTTGTATTTTTAGTAGAGACGGGGTTTCACCATGTTGACCAGGATGGTCTCGATCTCTTGACCTCGTGATCCACCCACCTCGGCCTCCCAAAGTGCTGGGATTACAGGCGTGAACCACCACACCCGACTGCCTCATGCTTTTTTAAAGCCAGATTTTTATCTATAGCTTTGTACCAAGGGAGACACCTCCCCACTGCCACCCATGACCAGCCTGGGACACGTGCTTTCTGAACTACTACTCACCCGTCGTCAAACTCGGTGACGTTTTGCACCTGCCTCCGATAATCCTCCAGCAGAATCCACTTGGGACATTCTTCTGACGTACGTGGAGTTGGGTGAGCAAATCTAAACTGCATGATCCCCTTCGTGGTGAAACAGATGTGGCAGTGGGGTCTGTAGGTGACATTCCTCACCAGCCAGTCCATAGTCACAATGCCAATGTCGTGGAGGTGCAAGGCAGCCCCTGGAGAGGAAAGAAGAATGGGGGAGACAAAGGGGTGCGGTCCCCTCCCATGACTCCAAGGCTGTGGGGACAGTGTGGATCACGAGAAGACGTGGGAGCAGAGGATCTCTGTCTAGACATGTTCCTCAGAACTTGTTTAAGCCTTTAGTTTAAGATTGGAGCTTCCGTGGTTTCCTGTCTCACTGGTCAGGAGCCGGAGGTGATCTTGTCCAAGAGGGGCAGCATGGGAGAGTGAGAGAGCCTCAGGCTTGGAACCCGAGAATGGAGGTTCAAGTTGGGACTCCATTGGGAGCCCAAGCCTTTCAGTGAGGCCTTGCCACCCAGCACTGCATGATGGGATGCATGGGGGTGAGCCTCAGAGCTGTGGTCCTATTCACACACTTGTCCTCCATCCTCTTCTCCTGCCCCCAGCTCCTCTCCCACTGGCTTCTAGTCCCCTGCACGGGGCCCGCGTCTGTACAGCTTCTGGCCTGTGGGCTTTGCCAGTTGAGTCCCCGTGCTTGTCCTCCCTCCAGACACCGTCTGTGTCTCTTGCTCCCTCAGGCACGGTGCGTGCCATCCCTCTGCCCTTCTTGCACCAGCCCAGCACCTGGCCCTGACATGAGCCCCTAGACACCTGTCCCAGCTGCGTAACCTTTGGTGTGTCACCCTCCTATGCTTCCCAGCAACTGGGGATGCTACTTTACTGACCTCACGGTTTAGTTTTTTAAAATCAGCCAGGCACAGTGGCTCACGCCTGTAATCCCAGCACTTTGGGAGGCTGAGGCGGGTGCATCATGAGGTCAAGAGATGGAGACCATCCTGGTCAACATGGTGAAACCCCGTCTCTACTAAAAATACAAAAATTAGCTGGGCATGGTGGCGCGTGCCTGTAGTCCCAGCTACTCAGGAGGCTGAGGCAGGAGAATTGCTTGAACCTGGGAGGCAGAGGTTGTAGTGAGCCAAGATCGCACCATTGCACTCCAGCCTGGCGCCTGGCAACAGAGCAAGACTCTGTCTCAAAAAAAAAAACACCAAAAACTATGTTTATAACATTAAAAGAAAAAAAAACACAGGTTTTGGAAAGTCTTTGTATACTGCAAATTGCTATTATTTTTAAATTTTAAATTGGCATTTTTGGCTGGGTGCAGTGGCTCATACCTGCAATCCCAGCACTTTGGGAGGCTGAGCTGCCCGGGTCAGAAGAGGAAATAATTGGCATCCTGCACATGTGAATAGCCAGGGTGGTGGTGCACCTGTAACCCAAGCTACTCTGGAGGCTGAGTGGAGAGCAGCGCTCAAGCCCGGGAGGTGGAGGTTGCAGTGAGCTATGATGGCACCACTGCATTCCAGCCTGGCAGACATGGCGAAACCCTGTCCTTACTAAAAATATTAAAATGGGCCAGGCGTGGTGGCTCACACCTGTAATCCCAGCACTCTGGGAGGTCGAGGTGGGTGAATCACAAGGTCAGGAGATCGAGACCACCCTGGCCAATGTAGTGAAACCCCGTCTCTACTAAAATGCAAAAAAAAAAAAAAAAAACTAGGCAGGCGTGGTGGCACACGCCTGTAGTCCTGAGGCAGGGCTGAGGCAAGGCAGGCTGAGGCACGGGAGGCTGAGGCAGGGGAATCACTTGAGCCTGGGAGGTGGAGGTTGCAGTGAACTGAGATCATGCCACTGTACTCCAGTCTGAGCAACAAAGCGAGACTGTCTTTAAAAAAAATAATAGGCCGGGCGCGGTGGCTCAAGCCTGTAATCCCAGCATTTTGGGAGGCTGAGGTGGGTGGATCACAAGGTCAAGAGATCGAGACCATCCTGGCCAACATGGAGAAACCCCGTCTCTACTAAAAATACAAAAAAAAAAAAAAAAAAATTAGCCAGGCATGGTGGCACATGCCTGTGGTCCCAGCTACTCAGGAGGCTGAGGTGGAAGAATCACTTGAACCCAGGAGGTAGACATTGCAGTGAGCCGAGACTGTGCCACCGCACTCCAGCCTGGTGACAGAGCAAGAATCCATCTCGAAAAAAAAAAAAAAATGTACAAAAATTAGCCAGGCATGGCTGCTAATTATTTCATCATTCACGGAGGTGTGTTTATACCACTCCAGGATGCTGTATCATATTATGGTAGCTTAGTGCCTGGGAAAGGCATAGAAGAAAGGTTGTAAGGAAAGCTATGAAGGGAATAGCAGTCTCAAGGCTGGATGCTTTTCCAACTTTTCCAGGGAAGACCAGGAATAGTCAGGCCCATCCTGATTGTTGCAAGTCCCCTAGGTCTTGGTTTCTGACACCCTTTTCCTCGTCTACCCATAAGAACAGCGGAGCAGAGCGGCTGAGTGAGGTCTCTCTGCTCCGTCTAAAATAGAAACAGCTACAAGCACAATAGCAGCTCCAAGATGAGTCCCTCTGCCTTCCCAGCACCCAAAACCACGCCTTTCCAAACCTTACCTTTTGGCATCATCCTGAGTATATCAAACACCTGACTTCTGTCAATGAGACGCTTGGCCTGGAAGAAGTGCATGCTGGGTGGGAATATCAGGGTTTTCATGGCCTCCTTCATCTCAGTGATTTTGAGGGTCATGAGCTTCTCATTGGCCCGCTCCTCCTTGATGTTCAGCACCAGCTGCCCCCCCAGCTGCATCATCTTTTCTTTTGTCAACAGATGCTCCCGTGTTTCATCCATGGATAGAGCTGAGCCGAAGAGAGACATTGCCACAGCCAACAGCAAGAAGCACAGGGCTGACCACCCAGATGGTCCATTCCCCAACATCGGGATGCCTGGGTGAGGAAACGGCTCCAATGGAGACTCCACCGGACTGCAAAGGGGAGTGAGTGAGTGAAAAATGAGATTTAAGGATTGAACTCTGATCTTCGTTTTCTTATCCTGCTCTCAGATTACCAGAAGGCAGGATAGTGAAGGATTCTTCTTCCAGACCCCAGAGAAAAGACCTACTGGTACAGACAGGTAGGGGTTTCCCAAATTAAAGGTCACCATGAGGCCAAGGCCGGGCGTGGTGGCTCAAGCCTGTCATCCCAGCACTTTGGGAGGCCGAGGCAGGCGGATCACGAGGTCAAGAGATCGAGACCATCCTGGCCATGGTGAAACCCCGTCTCTACTAAAAATACAAAAACAAGCCAGGTGTGGTGGCATGCGCCTGTGGGCCCAGCTACTCAGGAGGCTGAGGCGGAAGAATTGCTTGAACCCAGGAGGCGGAGGTTGCAGTGAGCCAAGATTGTGCCACTGCACTCCAGCCTGGCGAGAGAGCAAGACTCTGTCTCAAAAAAAAAAAATTACCCATGTGTATTGCTGCACACCTTTTGTCCCAGCTACACAGTAGGCTGAGGTGGGAGGATCATTTGAGTCTGGGAAGTCGAAGCTGCAGTGAGCCGTGATGGTGCCATTGCATTCCTGCCTGGGTGACAGAGTGAGAGGCTATCCACCCCACTGCCAGAAGGAAAAAAAACAGAAAAACAAAAAAAAACCCTACAGTCAGATAGAAGAAATAAGTTCTAATGTTTCATAGCAGACTAGGGTGACGATACTTAGCAACAATATTATGTATATTTCAAAGTAACTAAAAAAGAAGACTTAGGCTGGCTGTGGTGGCTCACACCTGTAATCCCAGCACTTTGGGAGGCCAAGGCGGGCAGATCACGAGGTCAGGAGTTTGAGACCAGCCTGGCCTACATGATGAAACCTTGTCTCTACCAAAAATATAAAAATTAGTTGGGTGTGGTGGCATGCGCCTGTAATCCCAGGTACTTGGGAGGCTGAGGCAGGAGAATCGCTTGAACCCCAGAGGTGGAGATTGCAGTGAGCCAAGATCACGCCACTACACTCCAGCCTGAGTGACACAGCAGGACTCTGTCTCAAAAAGAAAAAAAGAAAATTATTAAGTAAATAGAGGTCCAAGGATATGACAAAAATGGAAAGTTTGCTACTCATTAAATCATTTTAACACCCAAGATTCTTTCCAGATTAGTTATTTTGTAGTCTATCAGACAGCAAAGAAAATTTTAAGAAGGAACTAGTTTCAGCAATACGCAGTTATGGTAGAAGCCGCACCCCCAGATAAGAGCGCTGGACTTCAGAATTCTTTTAGCTTCATTAAGCCCTTGACTCTCTTTTTTGACTGCAGTGTTTGCTGCTACTGAAATCTCTAGGGCAGGAGCAGGCCGGTTTCTATGTCACCATCCCACCTACCCTTTCCTTCATTCTTCATCTACAGCCCCGCCCCTTGTCCCTGTCTCCCTGGTGACACATAATGAAGGCCATCAAGCTCCCAAATCTCCAACTTCATCCTCTCCAAGAAAGGCACCGAAAGCACTTGCGTCCCCGCAACTGTGGACTTTTCCAGGCTGCCAGACAAAAATTTATCTGACGCTGCTAAGACCCACCTGATTGAATCCTAGAAAAAAACAATCCCTGTTCACAGTTTATTGCTATATCTACTTCATCTTCTCTCCTCCACAAAATATTCCTTTTACTTGTAAAAGAGGGTGCATGGAGCCCGGGCGTGGTGGCTCACGCCTGTAATCCAAGCACTTTGGAGGCCAAGGTAGGTGGATCACCCAAAGTCAGGAGTTCAAGACCAGCCTGACCAACATGGTGAAACCCTGTCTTTTAAATAAATAAAATAAAAGAGGGTGCATGAAAACTTCATAAAGTAGTTTGCTTCCAGACTAAGAAGAGTGGAGGCAGGACGAGGTAGCTCATGCCTACAATCCCAATACTTTGGGAGGCCGAGGTGGGCTGATCACCTGAGGTCAGTGGTTCAAGACCAGCCTGGCCAACATGGTGAAACCCCGTCTCTACTAAAAATACAAAAGTTAGCTGGGCATGGTGGCACGTACCTGTAATCACAGCTATTAGGGAGGCTGAGGCATGAGAATCTCTTGAACCTGAGAGGTGGAGGTTGCAGTGAGCCGAGATCCTGCCACTGCACGCCAGCCTTCGTGACAGAGTGAAACTGTCTCCAAAAAAAAAAAAGAAGAAGAAGAAAGGAGTAGACCACACGTATCTGTGGTCCTGAGTAAATGGCCTTGGGCCCATTTTCAAAAGTGTGCTGGGGAGAAAGCCTGTTACTCCTCCACTGAGTCCCAGGCCATCTGAGGTGGACACAGGGAGAGGTGCAGCAGGTGAACCAATCCCAAGCTCCAGACTTCTCAGCTACCTCCTGAACCTCACCAGCCCGGAGCCCCCAGGGGATCCCAGTTACCTCGGAACAGCTCCAGAAACTGAAGACTGTTTGCTTAGTGCCCCAGCGTCCATGCAGAGCACCAGAAAAGCTCACCAACCGTTTCACTTCCTGTCGGGGTAGGTTTTACTTCTCTCCAGTGTGCACAGAGGATCCGAGGAGGGGCAGGGGAGAGGGGCTCTGCGGCGCTGAGGCAGCTGGAGCGGCAAGTGTGCGGCTTACATGCGTGCTTGCTGTGTGCATTTGAGTTTGATGTGGGGTGCCTGTGCGCATGTTCATGTGGGTGTTTGTGTGTTGGTGTGTGTTTATGTGTGTGTGGGTTGTTTGTGGTTTCTTTTTTCTTTTGAGATGGAGTTTTGCTCTTGTTGCCCAGCCTGGAGTGCAATGGCGCAATCTCAGCTCACTCTAACCTCTGCCTCCCGGGTTCAAGCAATTCTCCTGCCTCGGCTTCACAAGTAGCTGGTATGACAGGCATGCGCTACCACGCCCAGCTAATTTTTTTTTTTTTTTTTTTTTTTTACTAGAGACAGGGTTTCACCATGTTGGCCAGGCTGGTCTCAAACTCCTGACCTTGTGATCCGGCTCCCAAAGTGCTGGGATTACTGGCATGAGCCACTATTCCTGGCTGCCTGTGGGTTTATGTGTGTTGGAGGGAAGGTGTGTGTATGTTTCTGTGTGTTGTATCTTTGAAAGTTTCACAACATATTAGTTCTGGAAACACGCACTGCAAAGAGGCACTCCGAAATCTGTCCATGAACTCTCGGAAGTGTCTCCACTCAAAATATATGGACTACGGGGCAATTCATTAGACAGAGGGTAAAAGTGGCTATAACAAAATGTATGTTTCAGGGGGAACTCAGGGACGTGGGGACAAGACAGTAGAGGGGGCGGGAGGCGGGAGACAAGAGCTAGGGTGTGAGGAGGACCAGGAAGGATGAGTGCTCCAAGGGACAGGTGGATCGGACAGGGCCCCTGCGCCCAGGACGGTCGGAGTCGACCTCACTTGGTACCTGGTCTTAGCACTCTGGCGGCGGGTCCTCGACCAAGTGTTTCAACTCTCTCCTTCAGTTCCCTGATCTGACAACGAGGATTATAAAAGTATCCACCACAGAGGGTCTGTTGTGAGAATTAAGGAGGAACACATGCAGAGTACCTGTCACATAGTGAGCTCTTCACAAACATCAGCTGTGACTGTTCTCAGACGTAACTATGGGGTTGCCTCATCCAGGCCAATTAGAAATGTAGACATGAGAGGCTGCACCAGGGACCTCCATGACACACGCATGGTAGAAAGACCCTCTTGCACTCACTCCTCCCCAGTCCCACGCAAATCTACCCCCAGACCCCAAATGTACCGCCGAAGCCCACGGTGCTTTCGGTTCTGCAGCGTCCATACATCTGGAGCCTTTGTGCTCCTTTTGGTCATCTTCTTTAAAAACTAACAAGGTCGGCTGGGCGCAGTGGCTCATGCCTGTAATCCCAGTACTTTGGGAGACCGAGGCAGGCAGATCACTAGGTCAGGAGTTCGAGATCAGCCTGGCCAACATGGTGAAACCCTGTCTCTACTAAAAATACAAAAAAAATTAGCCAGGCATGGTGATGTACACATCTGTAGTCCCAGCTACCCACATGTGAGGCTGAGGCAGGAGAATCGCTTGAACCCAGGAGGCAGAAGTTGCAGTGAGCCAAGATCACGCCACTGCACCCCAGTCTGGGTGACAAGAGCAAGACTCCACCTCAAAAAAAAAAAAGTAACAGGTCATTCATTAAACAAACAAAAAGAAATCTCAAAGAGAAAACACAGAGGAGTTAGGGATTCCCTCAACAAGAGTTCAAAACTAGGCCAGACGCGGTGGCGCAGGCCTGTAATCCCAGTACTTTGGGAGGCTTAGGCGGGTGGATCGTGAGGTCAGGAGTTTGAGACTAGCCTGGCCAAGATGGTGAAACCCCGTCTCAAAATACAAAAATTAGGCGTGGTGGTGTGTGCCTGAAGTCCCAGCTACTCGGGAGAATGAGGCAGGAGAATTGCTTAAACCTGGGAGGCAGAGGTTGCAGTGAGTGGAGGTCTCACCATTGCACTCCAACCTGGGAGACAAACTGAGACTCTGTCTTAAAAAAAAAAAAGTCAAGCCAGGTGCGGTGGCTCAAACCTGTAATCCCAGCACTTTGGGAGGCCGAGGCGGGTGGATCACAAGGTCAAGAGATCGAGACCATCCTGGTCAACATGGTGAAACCCCGTCTCTACTAAAAATACAAAAAATTAGCTGGGCATGGTGACGCATGCCTGTAATCCCAGCTACTCAGGAGGCTGAGGCAGGAGAATTGCCTGAACCCAGGAGGTGGAGGTTGTGGTGAGCCGAGATCGCGCCATTGCACTCCAGCCTAAGTAACAGGAGCGAAACTCCATCTTAAAAAAAAAAAGGCTGGGCGTGGTGGCTCAAGCCTGTAATCCCAGAACTTTGGGAGGCCGAGGCAGGTGGATCACGAGGTCAAGAGATTGAGACCATCCTGATCAAAATGGTGAAACCCCGTCTCTACTAAAGATACAAAAAATTAGCTGGGTATGGTGGTGCGTGCCTGTAATCCCAGCTACTCAGGAGGCTGAGGCAGGAGAATTGCCTGAACCCAGGAGGCAGAGGTTGCGGTGAGCCGAGATCGCGCCATTGCACTCCAGCCTGGGTGACAAGAGCGAAACTCCGTCTCAAAAAAAAAAAAAAAAAAAACAAAGGTCAGGACTAACTTTTTGGAAGTCAGAGGAAGCAGAATGCACGGCAAGTAATAAAGACAAACAAGCCTGATTCCAGCTTCTAGAAGGGCACAGAGGGCAAACCACTGATTCTGAAAGTCAATCATTTGAAGTTTTTTTTTAAATCCCAGATCAAAGCTAAAGACCAAGCTTCGCTTTTCAAACACTTTGGCTAAAAGTAGGAGCTAATTTTCACATCTCCAAAGGTAGCTCCAGGACTCCAAGTCACACCTTGGCAAGGGTGTGGCAGCTGGCTGAGGGCTGCAGGTCCTGCCCAGACAGGGCCGACCGGGGCCTGGGGAGCACAGGGGCACCTCATTCAGAACCACTTCTTCTTTTTTTTGAGTCGGAGTTTCGCTCTTGTTACCCAGGCTGGAGTGCAATGGAGCGATCTCGGCTCACCACAACCTCCGCCTCCTGGGTTCAGGCAATTCTCCTGCCTCAGCCTCCTGAGTAGCTGGGACTACAGGCGCACACCACCACACCCAGCTAATTTTTGTATTTTTAATAGAGATGGGGTTTCACCATGTTGGCCAGGATGGTCTCGATCTCTTGACCTCGTGATCCACCCGCCTCGGCCTCCCAAAGTGCTGGGATTACAGGCGTGAGCCACCGCGCCCAGCTGGTCTTGATCTCTTGATCTCGTGATCCACCTGCCTCGGCCTCTCAGGACCACTTCTTGACCCTCTGTGGCTAAAATCAGCTCCAAGCCTGACTTTTTATGGCTGGAGCTGTCCTCAAAGGGGTGTCAGCCTCCACTCAGGTGTGGCTCTGAGAGCTGCCTAGCCAAGAAGGCGGACTGGCAGGGAGCACATGTGCACACTTGAGGCCATTCAGGAAGACTATTTTGCCAAGTGCAGAGACCGTAAACATGTGGAACAGGGCTCTGTTTTTTATTGAAAATGATCATCAGAAGCAGAAACTGGGCTTGTGTTGAGAATCTGAAAATCCGAGGGCAGAAAAAGAGGACAAAGGCATCTTTTAGTGACTACAAAACTACACCTCAGCAGAAGCATGCCTGAAGAGACAGGTGGGTTACGACCTCAGAATTGGAGGCAGTAGTGGTTTTCAGAATTAAAGATTATCTACGGCGGCCTCATGCGGCGGCTCACACCTGTAATCCCAGCACTTTGGGAGGCTGAGGCAGGTGGATCACGAGGTCAAGAGATCGAGACCATCCTGGCCAACATGGTGAAACCCCGTCTCTATTTCATTTTTTTATTAAAAAAAAGATTATTTATGGCTACACAAATATTTGAGAGATGTTTATATTAAAACATCCCTTTCTGGGCCAGGCACAGTGACTCACGCTTGTAATCCCAGCACTTTGGGAGGCCGAGGCGGGCAAATCACAAGGTCAGCAGTTCGAGACCAGCCTGGCCAACATGGTGAAACCCCATCTCTACTAAAAATGCAAAAAATTAGCTGGGCATGGTGGTGGGCACCTGTAATCTCAGCTATTCGGGAGGCTGAGGCAGGAGAATCACTTGAACCTGGGAGGCGGAGGTTATAGTGAGCCAAGATTTCGACACTGCACTCCAGCCTGGGCGACAGAATGAGACTCTGTCTTGGAAAAAAAAAAATTGGTTCAGGATGAACTGCAGAGCACTCTTCCACAGACCATCAGTAGGTCAGCCTCCCAAGTAGCTGGGACTACAGGTGCACGCCACCATGCCCAGCTAATTTTTTTGTATTTTTAGTAGAGACGGGATTTCACCATGTTGACCAGGATGGTCTTGATCTCTTGACCTCGTGATCCACCTGCCTCAGCCTCCCAAAGTGCTGGAATTACAGGCCTGAGCCACCACGCCCAGCCCCTTCCCCTTCTTGACCAATGCGGTTTCCGCCCATCCTTGAGATCAGATGAACAGGGTCCTTTCTCAGGGAGGGCTTCAGGGAACGCCCCATTTGGAAGGCAGCCCTGGC
Organism: Saguinus oedipus; assembly: GCA_031835075.1. NCBI lineage: Eukaryota > Metazoa > Chordata > Mammalia > Primates > Cebidae > Saguinus > Saguinus oedipus. The sequence continues at coordinate 219,581,195 of CM063169.1, read as the reverse complement.
TGCACTCCCGGTTCCACTCCTCACGATACCCTTTTCTCTTCTTCTACAACTTGCACCACAGTTTGTGATTCTGTATTCATAGATTTCTATGACCTTTCATTCCATATACATTCCCATAGCAGATGGAGAGCTGCTGTTTGCCACGGGGTCTTCATAGTGCCAGACTCAGAGCAGGGACCCAAACGTCTGCCGTGGGAAGGCGCGCATGATTGAAAGTGTGGAGGAAAACAGGTATTTGGGTGTGTGGGTGTTTGTTGGACATTTGGGTCTCCTCAACCCGGTGTAACAGGAAAGAGGCAGATGACGCCAGGTGTCTTACAAGGAGTAAGCCCAGCCGTTCACTGTAGGGCTTCTTCGTGTGCCATTGGCTGACAATTGTCATAAACAGATGAGTCTGCAATGCTGGCAGTGTGCACAGTGCCTCCCGGACCCGGGCAGCCCTCGACCTGTGCAATCACACTGCAGCTCTGGAGATCATGATAAATGCCAACAGCACATGGATGAGCCTGGGAGAGGCTTTCTTGTTTGTTTGCATTTAGCTCTTCATTTTATTTATTTATTTATTTATTTTTTGAGACGGAGTTTTGCTCTTGTTACCCAGCCTGGAGTGCAATGGCGCGATCTCGGCTCACTGCAACCTCCACCTCCTGGGTTCAAGCAATTCTTCTGCCTCAGCCTCCCGAGTAGCTGGGACCACAGGTGCACGCCAGGCTGGTCTTGATCCACCCACCTTGGCCTCCCAAAGTGCTGGAATTACAGGTGGGAGCCACGGCGCCCGGCCTAGCTCTTCACTTTCAGTGCATCACTGAAACATCCCTAGAGATCAAGCCCAAACCACTTACCTCCCATCTTTCTGTGTCCCGTCTCCCACACACTCTGCTTTCAGTTTTCTTGAGATGGGAGTCTCACTGTCACCTAAGCTGAAGTGCTCACCACAACCTGTGTATCCGAGGTTCAGGTGATTCTCATGCCTCAGTCTTCTGAGTACCTGGGACTACAGGCACCTGCCACTAATTTAAAAATTAAATATAGGCTGGGCGTGGTGGCTCATGCTTGTAATCCCAGCACTTTGGGAGGTCGAGGTGGATGGATCACGAGGTCAAGAGATCAAGACCATCCTGATCAACAAGGTGAAACACCGTCTCTACTAAAAATACAAAAAATAATTGGGCATGGTGGTACGTACCTGTAGTCCCAGCTACTCAGGAGGCTGAGGCAGGAGAATTGCCTGAACCCAGGAGGCGGAGATTGCAGTGAGCCGAGATCACGCCATTGCACTCCAGCCTGGTGCCTGGCGGCGAAGCAAGACTCTGTCTAAAAATAAAATTATAATAATAAAAACTAGGCCGGGCATGGTGGCTCATGCCTGTAATCCCAGCACTATGATAGGCTGAGGTGAATGGATCACACAGTCAGTAGTTCAAGAGCAGCCTGGCTAACTTAGTGAAACCCCGTCTCTACTAAGAATACAAAAATTTGCCAGGTGTGGCGGTGCGTGTCTGTAGTCCCAGCTACTTGGGAGATGGAGGCAGGAGAATTGCTTGAACCTGGGAGGCAGAGGTTGCAGTGAGCTGAGATCGCACCATTGCACTCCAGCCGGGGCGACGGAACAAGACTCCGTCTACAAAAAATAAAAATATAATAATACTAATAACTAAGAAAAAAAGTAGGAAAAGAAAGGCCCCTCATGTGATTGTGCATGCTTTAGCCAGCCTTTTCTATAGGTCAGATGTGGGGTCCGTGGCTTTGTGGGGGTGATGGATTTCCTTTCCACCTGCTGACAGGACAGCAGGAGGACTGCCCACACTTCCTGGTGTGATGGTTGTGTTGTTCTCGAGAGCCTTCCTCCAGCAGCAGGGAGGGGATGCTGGCTGCTCAGCATCTCTTACAAGCCCAGCTGCCTGAGGACCTGCATCACCCAGGGTTCCGTTTCATTTCTCCAGCCACAATCCCTGCCCGTGTTTTCTGCCCTCTGGACGTGAGACCTTAGGAAAGCAAATCAGATCGTGTCACTTCCTTCTGAAAACTCTCCAAAAGTTTCCCAACGGCACTGGCCTCTCTGTATCGCACCCCCCCACTCCCCCCCAACCCCCGCAACAAAACCTCCAGCTCCTCACACTGACCTCAGGCCTTTGGTCAGATGCACACATCCCCGGGGCCTGTAGCTTGCCCCTCCCCCTTCCTGTGGCCAGTTCCCACTTACCAGTCTCAGCTGGGTCTTTTTTTTTTTGAGATGGAGTTTCCCTCTTGTTACCCAGGCTGGAGTGCAATGGTGCAATCTCGGCTCATCGCTACCTCCGCCTCCTGGGTTCAGGCAATTCTCCTGCCTCAGCCTCCTGAGTACCTGGGATTACAGGCACACGCCACCATGCCCGCTCAGCTGGGTCTTTGACTCCCCAAAGGCTTTACCCTCTCTGCTAAGACTACGAAGACCAGGTGGCCTGCCTGGGCGGAGCCCCTGTCTCTGCCTGCAGCGCACTGTGTTGAAATGCTCCAGGCCCAGAGTGTCTCTACCACCGGGAGCGTCACCAAATGCTGTAGGTGCCACTCTACATAACTGTTCCGTCAGTTTGCCCAGTGGTTGAATAAATGGATGTGAGAAGCCACCTAGTTTTCTTCTCTCTCTAGGCCTCACTACTGCCACCGAGGGAGCATTAGGGACAGGCGCTCAGGCCGGGTGCGGTGGCTCACGCCTGTAATCCCAGCACTTTGGGAGGCCAAGGTGGGTGGATCATGAAGTCAAGAGATCGAGACTATCCTGGCCAATGTGGTGAAACCCCGTCTCTACGAAAAAAAAATACAAAAAATTAGCTGGGTGTGGTGGTGCGCACCTGTAGTCCCAGCTACTCGGGAGGCTGAGGCAGGAGAATTGCCTGAACCCGGGAGGCAGAGATTGCGGTGAGCCAAGATCGCGCCACTGCACTCCAGCCCGGCGCCTGGCGACAGAGCAAGACTGTCTCAAAAAAAAAAAAAAAAAAAAAAAAAGAACAGGTGCTCAGAACTGTTCTTTGTGACTGATTTAAACAGGTCCTTTATCTTTTTTTTTTTAAAAATATAGAGATGGGGTTTCACCATGTTGGCCAGGATGGTCTCGATCTCTCTTTTTTTTGAGACAGAATTTTGCTCTTGTTACCCAGGCTGGAGTGCAATGGCAGGATCTCGGCTCACCGCAACCTCCGCCTCCTGGGTTCAGGCAATTCTCCTGCCTCAGCCTCCCGAGTAGCTGGGATTACAGGCACACACCACCATGCCCAGCTAATTTTTTGTATTTTTAGTAGAGACGGGGTTTCACCATGTTGACCAGGATGGTCTCGATCTCTTGACCTCGTGATCCACCCGCCTCGGCCTCCCAAAGTGCTGGGATTACAGGTGTGAGCCACCGCGCCCCGCCAGGTCCTTTATCTTTAAAGTGCATTTTCTTATCGCTGGTCTACCTCTCTGGACCTCATCTTTAAACCAAAAGCTCCATGCAGAGCCTCCGAATGGATGAGTATTCAGCAGGACAGCGGGAAGAGCGGGAAGAGCACTGCGGAGGAGGAGAGCGGTGGGGGATAGCGCTGAGATAGAGGAGGAAGGGCAGAGGATCCCAACTTCTTGGCTGCCTCTTTTGAGCTCTGCCCTTTCGCTGCTGACTCTGTGGCACCACCTATGACTGTCCCTATCGTAGAAGATGTGGAAACGTGGGCTCCACAGGTTCAATACCAGCAGAGACCCAGTTCCGCAGCCACCGAGACCGAGACCGGGTGAAAACAGCGGCCACAGCTGAGTTCCACGGATGATCTGGTGTAAGCCTCAGTCTCCTTACGAGGTGGGCAAGCGCTTTCCCCCGACTCGATAGATGGAGAGCCTGACTTCAGAGAAGCTAAGACCCTGGACCCAGCTTCCAGCAAGTGGCAGAGCCGGGCCCACTGCATAAACCTGTCCTTCGCCCATAGCCTCCTATGGGAGGGGAGAGAAAACAGAAGCAGGGAAAGGCCAGTTACGAGGGAGAAGGTTTGCAGCAGGACTGCAAGGCGGACTCGGCCTCCTGGCCCCGGTGGTTGTATGGACACATGCATCACGCACCCTTCTCAGCCTCTGCCCGCTGCTCCCTGCACTGAACACTCTGGGACCCCAGCCACACCTCACCCGTCACCTTCCCACCAGACACTTCTATTTGCCCTTCTACCACTATTGCCCACGGGCTAGTGACAGCTGCTCCCTTTCCCAAGGATTGTTTGAGTGGCACCTCCAACTACACAGACTTCAGAAGGCCCAACTGAGTGCAGGCTGGATGCAGCCACAGCTGAGCCTTAGAATCACCTGGAAAACTTTTCTTTTTTCTTTTTGAGACGGAGTCTTGCTCTGTTGCGAGGCTGGAGTGCAATGGCGCGATCTCAGCTCACTGCAACCTCCGCCTCCTGGGTTCAAGTGATTCTTCCACCTCAGCCTCCTGAGTAGCTGGAACTACAGGCGCGCGCCACCATGCCCAGCTAATTTTTGTATTTTTAGTAGAGACGGGGTTTCACCACGTTGACCAGGATGGTCTCGATCTCTTGACCTCGTGATCCACCTGCCTCAGCCTCCCAAAGTGCTGGGATTACAGGCTTGAGCCACCACGCCCGGCCTCACCTGGAAAACTTACAAGCCACAGGTGTCTAGGCCCCACCTCAGACCCATTAAGTCGGATTCCTTGGACTTGGGCTCCGGTGTATTTCAGGGTGCAGGGGAGTGGGCTAGTATTTTTTAAAAGCTTCCCTAGTGATCCTTCTGTACACAGGACTAAAAGCCACCACATTTCAAGAGACGGGTTCACATGAAAAAGTTAAATAGCTACATTTGGCATCGTCTATACACAGTAAGACTCTGAGAGTCACATGGGGCACTGGTGTCTCCCTCAGCCGACCCCGGGGAGACCAGGAGAAAGGTGACTCCTGAGGAGGAGAGGATGGGAAGGATGGAGAGCAGCCTCTCCTGCCTCTTCCCGGTGGCTCCACCCCTCTTCCTCAAACAGCATGGATGTTTCCTGCCCACCTCCAAGAAGCCCCAGCTTTCACCACCACCACAGGAAACCCCTCCATCTTGCACATCCAGCCAGGAACCACACTCCAGAGTGCATTATGCCTGTGCCCCCGGCTCAGCCTTGATGCACGGAGTGCCTCTGTCCTGGGAAGCCCACGCCCTCTTTCCTCCCCATCCATGATGATGAAAGTGTGCCTTCAGGCTAGCGGTGGCTCACGCCTGTAATCCCAGCAGTTTGGGAGGCAGAGCCAAGAGGATCTTTTGAGCCCAGGAGTCCAAGACCAGCCTGGCCAACACAGCAAGACCCCATGTCTACAAAAAAATTAAAAGTGTGCCTCCACCTCCTCCAGCATTAAGAGCAGGTAAGGGGTGGACTTTATGGCCCCGTTTAATTTTTTTTATTTTTATTTTTTTTTAAAGATGGGGTTTCACCATGTTGGTCAGGCTGGTCTTGAACTCCCGACCTCAGGTCATCCGCCCGTATGGCCCCATTTTGTGGAGAGAACCTGAGGCTCACAAGGAAAAACAGTCTGTGGACAGGAACACACCAGGAGGAATATACCAGGAAGTTCTCATCTTGGGCTGAGGCTAAATTACCCTAGAAATCTGTGAAACGTGACGGCTACCATAGAGGAAGTGGGTCCAGATGGGGAACAGGGCCATCTTTGCCTTCAAAACAACCCCCAAACAGGGCTTGGAATAAGATCAACCATAGGCTGGGCGCGGTGGCTCACGCCTGTAATTCCAGCACTTTGGGAGGCCGAGGCGGGTGGATCATGAGGTCAGGAGTTGGAGACCAGCCTGGCCAATATGGTGAAACTCCGTCCCAGCTACTTAGGAGACAGAGGCAGGAGAATCACTTGAACCCAGGAGGCAGAGGTTGCAGTGAGCCGAGATCCCCCCCACCACACTCCAGCCTGGGCCACAGAGTGAGACTCTATCTCAAAAAAAAAAAAAAAAAGATTGACTAAAGACCCCCTGATATTTCTCCAGCTTCTTGGCCAGGCAGGGGACAAGGTCAGGGTCTGTCCCTGCGGGCTGAAGATCAGGGACTGGGATCTGTGCATGCCTATGTGTACGGCCCTTGCCACCCCCATTCAACCAAGAACATCAATTTGCATCTGAAACTGTTCTATAGGTAAGCCAGGGCAAGCTCCTGGCGGCAGCTCTTCATCTCCAGCGCAAAAGGTGAGATTTGGGGTGACTCCATCCCCCAAACGTGGAACCTGGCGAGATCTGTGTTAAAATGTTAATTCAGGGGTCATAAATATTTTTCAAGTTGTAATACAAGCAACAGATTGTGAGGGAGCCAAAAGGATGACCTTTTACATGCAAATGGAAATAATGGATCTTTAAATGCAGTTATTGTCAGGATGATGAGCTAAGACTGGAGGAAAGGAGGCCTCCTGGGTGGGCTCCGGCACAGCATTAAAAAAAAGACCAAAAGGGGATGCAATTACCCAGGAGAGTGGACTGAAAAATTCCAGGGGCAAACCAGGGGGCAGAAAGGGGACCAGATTCCTGGGGACAGTAACTAAGGATGACAAAGGAGGACCCAAGGGGCCCTCTGGGACAAAAATATCTGGGATGCACTACCTCAGAAACTGGATGCAGGAGCTCAAGAAAAACACCTTAGCGTCAGGCCTTCCCCATCCCAGCACGTCTCACACTCAGTGTTTTTTAACTCTCATTTCCAAGAATGTACTCCACTGCAGATTTCCTGATTGCAGGAACTACGTGGAACCTTTGCTGAATCCCCCACGCCGGACGTTCACGGAAGTCTTGCCGATGAAGGAACGGTTGATTATTTGCCTCTTACTTATTTACCAAATACGTATGGAGATTCTGCTGTCTGCCAGGCAATGTAACGACAGAGCAGGTACTGGGGGTATGGTCCCCGTCCTGGCGACATTTACAAACAGAACATGAATAATTTGATGGATTAATTATTACATGGAAAGAATTACATTCAGGGTGTGGAAGGAAAGGAATAAGGCAGGAGGGAGATCCAGCCCAGAGCAGGGGGAGCAGAATTGTTTCCCACAGGAAATGACGCTGACAGTGAGAAGGAGGATGGATAGAAGTCAGCCAGCAGGAGAAGCGGACTTCCTGGGCCAGCGGAAAGTGTGTGCAAAGGTCCTGAGGTAAAAGCCTTAAGGAACGGAAAGAGGAATGGGGGTAGCAAAGAAAAGTAGGTAGGCCGGGCATGGTAGCTCACACCTGTAATCCCAGCACTTTCGGAGGCCCGGGCAGGAGGATCACGTGAGGATTGGAGTTTAAGACCAGCCTGGGCACTACAGGGAGACCCCCATCTCTACAAACAAATTTTTAAGATTAGCCAGGCATGGTGGCACACAGCTGTAGTCCCAGCTACTCAGGAGGCTGAGGTGGGAGGATCCCTTGAGCCCAGGAGTTTGAGGCTGCGGGAGCCGTGATGGCACACTGCACTCCAGCCTGGGTGACAGAGTGAGACCCCATCTCAAAAAGACACCAAAGAAAGTGAGTGAAGAATATGTGATGTCGCCGGGCGTGGTGGCTCATGCCTGTAATCCCAGCACTTTGGGAGGCTGAGGCGGGTGGATCATGAGGTCAAGAGATCGAGACCATCCTGGTCAACATGGTGAAACCCCATCTCTACTAAAAATACAAAAATTAGCTGGGTGTGGTGGTGTGCGCCTGTAGTCCCAGCTACTCAGGAGGCTGAGGCAGGAGAATTGCTTGAACCCGGGAGGCAGAGGTTGCAGTGAGCCGAGGTCGCCCCATTGCACTCCAGCCTGGCACCTGGCAACGAAGCAAGACTCTGTCTCAAAAAAAAAAAGAATATGTCCGGGCTCAGTGGCTCACACCAGTAATCCTAGCACTTTGGGAGGCTGAGATGGTTGGATCACCTGAGGTCAGGAGTTCAAGACCAGCCTGGCCATCATGGTGAAACCCCATCTTTAAAAAAAAAAAAAAAAAAAAAAAGAATATGTGATACCAAGAGAGAAGTGACAGCTCATATTAGCCCCCATGTGAAACCTCTGCTCCATCTGATGCAGGGATAATAGAAAGAAATCCATCCCAAAGGATTGAAATAGTTTTTGTTTTGTTTTGTTTTTGTTTTTGAGACGGAGTTTCGCTCTTGTTACCCAGGCTGGAATGCAATGGTGCGATCTCCGCTCACCGCAACCTCTGCCTCCTGGGTTCAGGCAATTCTCCTGCCTCAGCCTCCTGAGTAGCTGGGATTACAGGCACACGCCACCATACCCAGCTAATTTTTTCAATTTTTAGTAGAGACGGGGTTTCACCATGTTGACCAGGATGGTCTCAATCTCTTGACCTCGTGATCCACACGCCTCGGCCTCCCAAAGTGCTGGGATTACAGGTGTGAGCCACCACGCCCAGTCTGAAATAGTTCTTAAATCTGTTTTATTGTTTATTAAAGCCACGGTTTATGCTTTCCTGATCTTCCCAGGGTTCCAGGCCCCGCTTTGGCTTCTGAGTCTGCTTCTCCAAGCCCCTGAACATGGCCTGGGGGATAGCCCTGGTCCTCTGGATGGAAGTCTGTCTGATGACGAATGTGCAGTCACTGCCCACTGTGAGTTTTTTGTGGTGGTGGCAGGAGGCTTGAGGGTTGGGTACTTATGCCCAGTGAGTCATCAGAGAGCCATTCAGGAGACATCACTCATTTCTGTCTCATAAATAAAAACTGAAAGTTGAGGCCTCTACAGAATAAAATAGGAAGGGCAGAAAACTTCTGGTCCCGGGGCTGAGGTTGGGTGGCGGCGACGTGGGCAGGAAATTGACTTCAGCCTAGACTCCGTTTGTGTGTGGCTTGAGAGGCTGAGCCCTGCTGTCAGCTGAGCTGTTTCGGGTGAGCAGATCAACCTTAAGAATCAGCTTATGGGGTTGGGCACGGTGGCTCACGCCTGTAATCCCAGCACTTTGGGAGGCTGAGGTGGGTGGATCACGAGGTTAAGAGATCAAGACCATCCTGGTCGCCGGGCGCGGTGGCTCAAGCCTGTAATCCCAGCACTTTGGGAGGCTGAGGCGGGTGAATCATGAGGTCAAGAGATCGAGACCATCCTGGTCAACATGGTGAAACCCCGTCTCTACTAAAAATACAAAAATTAGCTGGGCACAGTGGCGCGTGCCTGTAATCCCAGCTACTCAGGAGGCTGAGGCAGGAGAATTGCCTGAACCCAGGAGGTGGAGGTTGTGGTGAGCGGAGATCGCGCCATGGCACTCCAGCCTGGGTAACAAGAGCGAAACTCCGTCTCAAAAAAAAAAAGAATCAGCTTACGAATCTTCAGACACCTGAGGACGACGATGCAGAAAACAGGAGAGGAGGAGGGACTGGCCAGGGAAGGGGGCGTCATGGGCAAGAGCATAAACACCACCCAGATGATGAGAGCTCAACAGTTAAGGGCCGGCAAGAGGAATGTCCTCTGGCCGGAGTGTCAAGGCGAGTGGGTGCAGGGGCTTGGGGCCAAATGGCAGCTTGCCCATTCTGGTGGCTGCACCTAAGAGGCACCATTCACATGAACTGGGTTGGTGGCACCCCAGGGTGTGCAGTGGGGCTGACCAGTGTCCTACAGAAAAGCGGAGAATGCTTTGGCAGCATTGAAACAACATTTAGTTCTGGCAGTGGCTGAGATTCACAGATTTAAGCAAAAGGCCCCATTTTCTGGGCCATCAAACTATCCATGGACAAGTTGAATGCCCACAAGAGACTGTTACCACCCCAACTTGCCTCTAGCCTCAGAGAAGTAAAACAAAATCAGTGGTCACATGTAAGGAGTGATGTGCGTGTGAGGTTAGCCATGGGTAGCTACTGAGTGTGTGGAATAATGTCAGGAATAGACCACCGGTCTGTGAATGAAAGACTGCCTAAGTAAATGACAGTACATATTTACCAAGTCCGATGTTTTATAAAGATAGATGAAGAACTTTCTCTTTTTTACTTTTGAGACGGAGTTTCGCTCTCGTTACCCAGGCTGGAGTGCAATGGCGCGATCTCGGCTCACCGCAACCTCCGCCTCCTGGGTTCAGGCAATTCTCCTGCCTCAGCCTCCTGAGTAGCTGGGATCACAGGCACGCGCCACCATGCCCAGCTAATTTTTTGTATTTTTAGTAGAGACGGGGTTTCACCATGTTGACCAGGATGGTCTCGATCTCTCGACCTCGTGATCCACCCGCCTCGGCCTCCCAAAGTGCTGGGATTACAGGCTTGAGCCACCTCGCCCGGCCTTTTTTTTTTTTCTTTGAGACAAAGTCTAGCCGTGTCACCAGGCACCAGGCTGGAGTGCAAGGACGCGATCTCGGCTCACTGCAACCTCCACCTCCCAGATTCAAGTAATTCTCCTGCCTCAGCCTCCCGGGTAGCTGGAACTACAGGCACATGCCACTACGCCCAGCTAATTTTTGTATTTTTTAGTAGAGACGGGGTTTCACCATGTTGGCCAGGATGGTCTCGATCTCTTGACCTCATGATCTGCCCACCTTAGCCTCCCAAAGTGGATGAAGAACTTTCTCTATGCACCGTGAAAAAAATCTCCAAACTACATTTAAGTAAAAAAAAAAAAAAAAAAAAAAAAAAGGCAAAGTGCAGAAGTGTGTATAGTATACCACCTTCAATATTCAATTTGAAAGAGAAGGAAAAAAGAATAATATATATTCACTTTTTTTTTTGAGACAGAGTCTTGCTCTGTCACCCTATACAGCACAGAGAACTTTCTGGATCTAATTAAGGTCGTGGACCTTTAAATGAGGAGATCAGCCGGAATTATCCAGGTAGACGCAATCTAATCCCATGAGCCCTTAAAAGCAAAGAGATGTCTATGGCTGGAGCCAGAGAGATTGAACATAAGAAGCCAGCGATTTGAAGGGTGGGAGGGACTCAGAGCCTACAGAAAGCATGATAGGGAGAGCAGGCACCCTCCAGGAGCAGAGACTCCCCAGCTGAGAGCCAGCAAGGAAAGAGGGGTCCTGGTCACACCACCTCCAGAAGCTACATTAGCCCACAGCCTGCATGAACACAGGAGCAGGCTCTTCCCCAGAGCCTCCAGTCAGGAATGCAGCCCTGCCAGCACCTTGATCTCAGCTTGCAAGATCTTAAACAGAGGACTCAACTGAGCATCCCTGGACTTATTTTTTACTTTAGAGACGGGGCCTTGCTCTGGCCCCGAGGCTGGAGTGCAACAATGCAATCATTCATAGCTCACTGGAGCCTGGACCTCTCAGGCTGAAGGGATCCTCCCACCTCAGTCTCCCTCCTGAGTAGCTGGGACCACAGGCACATGTCAACACGCCTGGCTAATTTTTGAAAAATTTTTTTTCGTAGAAATGAGATATTTCTATGTTGCCTAGGCTGGTCTTGAACTCTTAGACTCAAGCGATCTCCTGCCATGGCTTCCTAAAGTGCTGGGATTACAGCCATGAGCCACTGCACCTGGTTTATTGTGATTTATTCTCTATAATACTTCATTAAAGAGTTTCACTGGTTATGGTGACTAACACCTATAATCCCAGCACTTTGGGAGGTGGGAGGATCACTTGAGGTCAAGATGTCAAGTCTACAGTGAGCTATGATTGTACCACTGCACTCCAGCCTGGGCGACAGAGCAAGCCCTTGTCTCAAAGGGAGAGTAAATCACAGTGGATTTTTTTTTTTTTTTTTTTTTTTGAGACAGAGTCTCCCTCTGTCACCCAGGCTGGAGAGCAGCAGTCTGATCTCAGCTCACTGCAACCTCTGCCTCCCAGGTTCAGGCGATTCTCCTGCTTCAGTCTCTGGAGTAGCTAGGACTACAGGCATGCGTCACCATGCCTGGCTAATTTTTTTCATATTCTTAGTAGAGATGGGGTTTCACCATGTTGATCAGGCTGGTCTCGAACTCCTAACCTCATGATCCACTCGCCTGGGCCTCCCAAAGTGCTGGGATTATAGGCATGAGCCACCGCACCCAGCCACACACAATGGATTTTTTTTTTTAATTTCAAATGTGAGTTAAGAAGCAGCCTGTGGGGGCCGGGCGCGGTGGCTCAAGCCTGTAATCCCAGCACTTTAGGAGGCCGAGGTGGGTGGATCACGAGGTCAAGAGATTGAGACCATCCTGGTCAACATGGTGAAACCCCGTCTCTACTAAAAATACAAAAATTAGCTGGGCAGGGTGGCGCGTGCCTGTAATCCCAGCTACTCGGGAGGCTGAGGCAGGAGAATTGCCTGAACCCAGGAGGCGGAGATTGCAGTGAGCCGAGATCGCACCATTGCACTCCAGCCTGGGTAACAGCAGCGAAACTCCGTCTCAAAAAAAAAAAAGAAGAAGAAGCCCGTGAAGTATCAGGCCCAGCCTCATCTACATTTCATGCAGGTGGATCTGCTCACTCGACTTTGTAAACTTTTTTTTTTTTTTTTGCAATCTTATAACTTAATTTGATGTATTTGATGATCAGCAATTAGTTCTCATGCACATTGACTGTAGATTTTTGAAAGTGGTAGCAGGCACACAGGTAACCAACATATACAGCTTATTTGCTGAATCTCACCTTCTTTACATTTTCCGGACAACCGCACACGGATTCGGTACAGGACACTCCTTATTCCTTTGCTCAGACAGCTTTGCTGAGCCTGGTATCAATGCGCACACCTGGACTTCCCATCTCCTTCATGGCACATTTCCGAATCTCTTTGAGTGCCCGAGGGGCACGCTTCTTGACGCCCACTCCATGGCTGCGCTTGTGAATGTTGGTGGCGTGTTCTCGGGTCACCACCTCGGTGATGGCAGAACGGCCCTTTTCCTTCTCGCCACCCTTCTTTGCGGGAGCCATTCTGCCGAGTCCAAGTTGGAAAGTACTTCGTCAACTCTCATCCGGGACACTGATCCTGGACAAGATCCTCTCCTCAACATCCACAAGAGAGTGTTTGAGAAAGAATTAAAGCAAGTGTCAGTTGCATACACTCAAGACGGACATTACAGTCTGTAATTCTAGCCCTGTGGGTCCCAGAGCATGGCCTGCGGCCAGACTCGGCAGCCTCACCTTCCCAGACCTCCTGACTCAGGACCTCCAGGGCGCCGACTCTGGAATCTGCTTTCGCCACCTCTCCAAGTGATCCTGATGCATGGTCAAGTTTAAGAACCATTACAGGCCGGGAGTGGTGGCTCACACCCCAAGGCGGGTGGATCAACTGAGGTCAGGAGTTCAAGACCAGCCTGATCAACATGGTGAAACCCCGTCTTAAAAAAAAAAATTACATATCCTAGCGAAATCTTTCTTTAGGATGGACAATGCCGTCTTTCTAGGATGAGTGATGGACCTGCAGAGGCATTTCAGAAAGTGAGCCAGTAGGTTTCTAGGGCTGAAGGTGACACAGAAACTGCAGTCTTGAAGCAAACCAATGGCAATAGTGCACCCAGCTAGGTTAGATCAATGTGGTGGGTAGCGAAGGGGAACCCTCCCTTTCATGGAGTGTTTGCTATCACGCCCCACCTGCAGCCACAGCCCTGGGTACCACACTAAGGGGCCACATGGGGAGGGTGGGCCACCATGTAGTGAGGCAGTCCACACGAGCCTCAAAGGTACGGCTCTCTGCTAGTGAAAGTCTACCTAGAAGACATAGAAAGCCAGTCACAGTAACCAAGACACGCCTGCCTGATTAACTGCAAGCTGTTTTTTTAAACCTGGAAGCTGTGTGTGCACTCAGATCCCACCCTACATGTGCGGCAAAAGCTGGCAAAGTATGGCACAGAGCTAACACTGAAAAACGGAAATCCAGGCGGAAAAAAACGTTTTCCAGGTGCACGTAAAAGAAAGGGGGCAAACAAAAATCTCTGACAGATACACGAGAAAGAATTCCAGGGCACTGCTTGGGCGCGGTGGTTCACGCCTGTAATCCCAGCACATTGGGAGGCTGAGGCGGGCAAATCACAAGGTCAGGAGTTCAAGACCAGCCTGGCCAACATGCTGAAACCCTGTCTCTACTAAAAATACAAAAAATGAGCTGGGTGTAGTGGTGGTCACCTGTAATCCCAGCTACTCAGGAGGCTGAGGCAGGAGAATCGCTTGAACCCGGGAGGCGGAGGTTGCAGTGAGTCAAGATCGTGCCACTACAGTCCGGCCTGGGCAACAGAGTGAGACTCCGTCTCAGAAAAAAAGAAAAAGAAAGGCAGGGCGCGGTGACTCACGCCTGTAATCCCAGCACTTTGGGAGGCTGAGGCGGATGGGTCACGAGGTCAAGAGATCGAGACCATCCTGGTCAACATGGTGAAACGCTGTCTCTACTAAAAATACAAAAAATTAGTTGGGCATGGTGGCGCATGCCTGTAATCCCAGCTACTCAGGAGGCTGAGGCAGAATTGCCTGAACCCAGGAGGCGGAGGTTGCAGTGAGCTGAGATCGCGCCATTGCACTCCAGCCTGGGTAACAGGAGTGAAACTCAGTCTCAAAAAAAGAAAAAGAAAAAGAAAAAAGAACTCCGGGGCATAAACTGCAGGGGAGTCCCCTACCCACTGCCCCTTGGGCCCAGGTCTCTCAATTCCATGCACTTAGAGTGTGATCTCTTAATCAAACAGGTGACTGTCCAGACGCCCCACCCAGGGCTCTGCTCATTAGTTTCCTTTTGGTCCTCTGACCACGTGGTCTCGCCTGTCTTTCTCCCAGGCATTGTCGGAATTCCCACCTCCACATGCCCAGGTTTATATTCAGCTTCCTGGCTGGTGCCTGAGAGCATAGCTCCTGCCTGCCCACTGGCCTGGCCTCAGAGATCTGCCCTGCCCTGATGCTAGCAACTGCTCTAACTAGGCAGCCTGTGAATGGGACCACCTGCTGCTGTCCACCTGCACAAAGAGAATGGAGCCCTGGGAGAAGGCTCTCTGGCGTCACCCCAACACAGTTCTACGTGAGGCTTGCACTTCTTTGCAGTGTGGCAGGGCACATCTCACGTGGATGTTTGCAGGGATGTGGAGGGGGGAGTGTGAGAAGGTGGGGAGGGGTGTGGAGAGGCCAGGATCCAGGAGAGAATGCCTTACAGACACAGAGAGCCTTGGCTTGGAATGCAGGGAGCATAAGGAGTAAACCCAGGACACTGTGGCACCCCTTTGGGAGCACCCACACATAGGGACACATGGCCTTGGGGATTTCCAGACAGCTTAGGGGCTTACTCGTGACAGAAGAGACTTCCTTTCTGCAGGCCCCAACTTTTCTCTTAGTTGGCTGAAGCTGCCGTCACAAAATATCGCAATCTGGATGACTCCAACAACGAAAATGTAGTTCCAGAGTCTGAAGTCCAAGTTCAACGTGCTGACCAGCTTGGTTTCTTCTGAGGCTTCTCCTCCGTGTGCCAGCAAGCACCCTTGTGGCCTCTTCCAACTCCGAGTTTCCTGTTCCTGCAAGGGCATCAGTCACGTTGGATTACCCTAACAGATCACCTCTTTAGAGGTTCTGTGTCCAAGGACAGTCACCTTGTGAGGTCCTGACGGCTAGCCTTCAACACATCGGGCCAGGCACGGTGGCTCACGCCTATATTCCCAACACATCCGGAGCTGAGGTGGGACGATCCCTTGAGCCCAGGAGGTCGAGGCTGAAGTGAGCTATGTTGGCACCACTGCACTCCAGCCTGGGCCACACAGCAAGATCGTGTCTCAAAAAAAAAAAAAAAAAAAAAAAAAAGGCTGGGTGTGGTAGCTCATGCCTGTAATCCAAGCACTTTGGAGGCCAAGGCAGGTGGATTTGTCACAATCAGCAGACCATGGTGAAACCCCGTCTTTTTTTTTTTTTTTTTTTTGAGATGGAGTTTCACTCTTGTTACCCAGGCTGGAGTGCAATGGCGCGATCTTGGCTCACCGCAACCTCCGCCTCCTGGGTTCAGGCAATTCTCCTGTCTCAGCCTCCCGAGTAGCTGGGACTACAGGCACGCGCCACCATGCCCAGCTAATTTTTGTATTTTTAGTAGAGATGGGGTTTCACCATGTTGACCAGGATGGTCTCGATCTCCTGACCTCGTGATCCACCCGCCTTGGCCTCCCAAAGTGCTGGGATTACAGGCGTGAGCCACCACGCCCAGCCCAAAATTTTTTTTTAATTTAAAAGAAACAAAACATGAGTTTTGGGAGAGACACCATTCAGCTAGCAACACTGAAAGTAAGGAATATGAATACCAATCTATTTCACTCGTGGAAGGAAGTGACTTCAAAAGAGAGGGCAGAGATTTGTCACAATCAGCAGACCAAGTTCAGATTTAAGTACCTCCTGCAAAATTTCAGAAAGGTCTGTCTTGTCCTTTGTTAATAGAAAAAAATCGCTCCTTCATGCAAGCATTCATTGAGTGCCCCTCTGTGCCAAGCAGCGTGAAAGTAAAGCCATAAACTCGGAGGCCGTTGGCGCACCGCAGTGCAGATACTGTCTGATCTAATCAAGAGGTATTTATTGAGTGGTGTTGGAGGTTAAAGGAGTATCAGACAAACTCGATCCCAGTCCCGAAGGAGCTTGTAATTCTTGCTGGGAAGGCAAGAACCACTGGTATGACAGCAGGAACAACAGCAGGTGATATATAACTGAGTTCTAAATGGTGTGGCGGGGACTTCAATTGCTGCTGGAATTGGGAATGAGAAAGATCAATGAGGGAGCAGGCTGGCACCAGCTAAATCACTCAGACCGAAGCTAAATCACTCAGACCGAAGCGTTTGTTAGCACGAGCCATTGTTCACGTTGCAGACTTTCTGTTCCAAATGGTAAAAGCCAGTCCGAAAGCCTTGATCACGAAGATGACTCAAGACTTCCAGTTTCATTTCATGTTTCCTTTTTTTTGAGAGAGTTTCGCTCTTGTTACCCAGGCTGGAGCGCAATGGCGCAATCTCGGCTCACCGCCACCTCTGCCTCCTGGGTTCAGGCAGTTTTCCTGCCTCAGCCTCCCAAGTAGCTGGGATTACAGGCATGCATCACCATACCCAGCTAACTTTGTATTTTTCGTAGAGACGGGTTGGTCAGGCTGGTCTCGAACTCCTGACCTTAGGTGATCTGCCCACCTTGGCCTCCCAATGTGCTGGGATTACAGGCGTGAGCCACTGCACCTGGCCGAGAATTCACTTTTGCTGAGAAAGTAATGAGGGTCCCATGCCATTTCAGGAGAAACGTTTGTTGAGGTGGTGTAGAAATCAGTAGTGCAGACTCGACCACCTAGAGAAAGAAACCTGAATCTTAACTTCCCAAAGCACAGCTCGAAAACTTGAATTCACCATGTTTTTCTTTTGAGATGGAGTTTCACTCCGTTGCCCAGGCTGGAGTGCAGTGGCAAAATCTCGGCTTGCTGCAGCCTCCTCCTCCCAGGTTCAAGTGATTCTCCTGCCTCAGCCTCCTGAGTAGCTGGGACTACAGGCATACCCACCATACCCCACTAATTTTTGTATTTTAATAGAGACGGGTTTCACCATGTTAACCAGGCTGGTCTTGAACTCCTGACCTCAAATGATCCCCCCACCTCAACCTCCCAAAGTGCTGGAATTACAGGTGTGAGCCACTGCGCCCAGCTAGCTGATGGTATTTTCATGCACCTCACCCAATGGCAGTGGACTTGGTTTAACCCGTTTCCCAGGAAACAAAAGGAGAAATCATTTGGTTCAGGTACTAAATGGGTCACTGGGCTTAGTGGCAACAGCTCCTAATAAGAAATATTACTTGAGGACTTACATTGTGCCAGAGGCTTCACATATGTGTCATCATTGAATCTTCCAGATACTACAACCATTTTCATTGTAGAGATGAGAACACTGGGCTGGGTATGGTGGCTCACACCTGTAATCCCAGCACTTGGGAGGCCAAGGCAGGCGGATCACCTGAGGTCAGGAGTTTGAGACCGGCCTGGCCAACATGGTGAAATCCTGTCTCTACTAAAAATACAAAAATTACCGAGGCTTGGTGTCAGGAGTTTAAGATCACCCTGCAAACATGGCAAAACCCCATCTCTACTAACAATACAAAAATTAGCCGGACGTGGTGGCATGTCCCTACAGTCCCAACTACTCAGGAGGCTGAGGCAGGAAAATCGCTTGAACTCACTTGAGCCAAGATCCGGCCTCTGCACTCCAGCCAGGGTGACAGAGCGAGACTCTATCTCAAAAAACTAAAGTAAAATAAGAAGTAAGATAAAATAACAGAGAGAAAGAGAGGCCAAATGGCAAATAAGTAAAAAGTCAATCTTTGTTGAAACTAGGTGACCAATTATGTGCACATTCTTTTTACCTTTCTGCATGTTTATTTTATTTATTTATTTATTTTTTTGCTAATCATTGAGAGCTTGTAAGGTTGCTGAGGTTGGTTGGCCTTGAACTCTTGGCCTCGCCTTCACAAGCGCCACGACATCCGGCCGGAGCCACTTTGGGCCCCTCTGCATGTTTAAAACCTGCCATAATCATAAGTTTGAAAACTGGACAAAGATGTAAATCCAGGGCCTCTCGGCTGATGGCATTTGCCACCTGGCTTCCTCTCTTAGTCTTTTGCCCAGCAATTGGCTCCATGGCTATTCCAGCCTGGATCTCCTGAGGCTTGAATGAGCTGAGGGACTGGCTGACCCCGTAGAATCAGACCAGGAAACACTGGATCTGGGGCTAGACAACTAAGGCAGGATTCTTAATAGGTATTTTGGAGATGAGGACAAACATCTCTCCCCTAAGGGCAGTCTTTGGGAGACAGCTCCACACAGAAAGGAGGGACTCTTGCCTTTCTGGGCGTTTCTCCCAGCGTGAAGAGAAAAGCAGTCGAAGGATCATTGGCAAGGATGGACCCAGAAGTTAGAGCCATTTACAAGGGTACAGAATCATTCCTGGCTACAACGATAAAAAAAAATGAGACAAAGGCTGGGGTGGTGACACACACCTGTAATCCCAGCATTTTGGGAGGCCAAGGCAGGCAGATCACCTGAGGTCAGAGCCAGCCTGGCCACTATCAATTACTTTTTTTAGTAGAAACCTCATCTCTACTAGAAATACAAAATTGGCCCGGCGTGATACTGGGCACCTATAATCCCAGCTACTCGGAAGCCTGAGGCAGGAGAATCACTTGAACCTGGGAGGCGGAGGTTGAGATGAGCCAAGATTGCCATTGCACTCCAGCCTGGGAAACAAGAGCAAAACTCCAACTCAAAAAAAAAAAAAAAAAAAAAAATTAGCTGGGCGTGATGGCGCACACCTGTAAATCTCAGCTATTCGGGAGGCTGAGGCAGGAGAATCACTTGAACCTGGGGCTGAGGCAGGAGAATCACTTGAACCTGGGAGGTGGAGGTTGCAGTGAGCGGAGATTGCTGCATCATTGCCCTACAGTCTGGGCAACAAGAGTGAAACTCCGCTGGAAAAGAAAGAAAGGAAAAAAGAGAAAGAGAGAAGAGAGGGAATGAAGTCAGGAAGCCAGGGAAGGAAGGTTAAAAATGAGAGCAGTGTTCCCCAAGTCAATTAATAGACTTAGCACAATTTCCATAAAACACCAATGAACAGTTTTATGTAACTTGGCAATATTGCTGCATAACTCATATGGAAAAAGAAGCAGAGGCCGGGCGCGGTGGCTCACGCCTGTAACCCCAGCACTTGGGGAGGCCGAGGCGGGTGGATCATGAGGTCAAGAGATTGAGACCATCCTGGTCAACATGGTGAAACCCCATCTCTACTAAAAATACAGAAAATTAGCTGGGCATGGTGGCACTTGCCTGTAATCCCAGCTACTCAGGAGGCTGAGGCAGGAGAATTGCCTGAACCCAGGAGGCGGAGGTTGCGGTGAGCCGAGGTCGCGCCATTGCACTCCAGCCTGGGTAAAAAGCGCGAAACTCCGTCTCAAAAAATAAATAAATAAATAAAATAAAATAAAATACAAAAATTAGCAGGGCATGGTGGCGCACATCTGTAGTCCCAGCTACTTGGGAGGCTGAGGCAGGAGAATTGCTTGAACCCGGGAGGCAGAGGTTGCAATGAGCCGAGATCGCGCCACCGCACTCCAGCCTGGTGCATGGTGACAGAGAGAGACTCTGTCTCAAAAAAAGAAGTAGAGGCTGAGCAACAGAGTGAGACCCCATCTCTACAAAAAATTAAAAAATCAGCTGGGCTTGGTGACATATACCTGTTGTCCCAGTTACTTGGGAGGCTGAAGTCGGGGGGAATCCCTTGAGCTCAGGATGTCAAACCTTCCGTGAGCTATGACCACGCCATTGCATTCCAGCCTGGGTAACAGGGTGACACCCTGCCCCCGCAGTAGCAAAAAGAGTAGCTGGGACTCAGGCAGCTGAGGCAGGAGAATTACTTGAACCTTGGGGCGGAGGTTAGAGTGAGCCAAGATTGCGTCACTACACTCCAGCCTGGGGAACAGAGTGAGATTCCATTAAAAAAAAAAAATCGGCTGGGCGCGGTGGCTCACGCCTATAATCCCAGCACTTTGGAAGGCCGAGGCGGGTGGCTCACGAGGTCAAGAGATCGAGACCATCCTGGTCAACAAGGTGAAACCCCGTCTCTATTAAAAATACAAAAATTAGCTGGGCATGGTGGTGCGCGCCTGTAGTCCCAGCTACTCAGGAGGCTGAGGCAGGAAAATCGCTTGAACCCAGGCGATGGAGGTTGCGGTGAGCTGAGATCGTGCCATTGTACTCCAGTCTGGGTAACAACAGCGAAACTCCATCTCAAAAAAAATAAATTAATTCATTCATTAATTTTAAAAAAATCAGCCAGGCATGGTAGCACATGCCTGTAGTCCCAGCTACTTGGAAGGCTGAGGCAGAAGAATTGCTTGAACCCAGGAGGTGGAGGTTGCAGTGAGCTGAGATCAGAGCTCTGGGCGACAGAGCAAGATTCCATCTTTTTTTTTTTTTTTTAATAGAGTTTCGCTGTTGTTACCCAGGCTGGAGTGCAATGGCGCGATCTCGGCTCACTGCAACATCCGCCTCCTGGGTTCAAGCAATTCTCCTGCCTCAGCCTCCCGAGTAGCTGGGACTACAGGTGTGCACCACCATCCTCAGCTAATTTTTGTATTTTTAGTAGAGATGGGGTTTCACCATGTTGACCAGGATGGTCTCGATCTTTTGACCTCGTGATCCACCCGCCTCGGCCTCCCAAAGAGCTGGGATTATAGGTGTGAGCCACCGCGCCCTGCCAATTTTCTTAAATATAACAAATAAATTCCACTCTCCCCTTTGAAATCCATTTATCAGTCCACTGTTTATTTCCCATGTTCTTTAGGTTGCAGGGAGAAATGGGAGATGATTGACAGAATTGTTTTCAGAGCATTCCATCAAGTTGGCCTCACCCATCGGTGGATCCACTCTATCCAGATAAGGACTAAGTCATCCATTATCTCTGTATTCCTTTGGGTCCAGCAATGTCAGTCACAGAGTAAGTGCTCAAAGAAACATTTGGAAAATGAAATGGAATCCATCTGAAGCCCAAGAACACTGACTTTATATAAAGTAGAGCTCAGGGCCGGGCGTGGTGGCTCACGCCTGTAATCCAAGCACTTTGGAGGCCAAGGTGGGCAGATTACCTGAGGTTGGGAGTTCAAGACCAGCCTGACCAACACGGTGAAATCCCGTTCTTTAAAAAAAAAAAAAAAAGTAAAGTAGAGCTCAGGTAGACTCCCCGGGAGGCAGAAGGTGGAGGAACCATAAACCACGGAAAACTGCACAGGAAATGCTCAAGAAGGTGGTATGCTGGCGCTTCCGCCCTTTGGAACCCCTGATCTGCAAGAGGCAACTCCCAGAGCTTCCCCAAGATGAAGGTTTTAACTGGTGCCTCAGCCAGGACATCTGGGTTTGGGAAAAAGCGATTGAAGCTGGCTGTGTGACTAACCACCACTGAGGGGCGATTTTATTGGGTTACCTTGTCTCTGGAGAAGGAAGTGGGCTATAGTCAAAGAAATTAGCATTCTAAAGGCAAGAGAATCTGTAAAGTAGAAAAGGACCTTGAGAGGAGAGCCTGCATTTTACACAGGAAGGCCCAGACTTGGCCCAGTCTTGCCCAAGACCACCTAACTTGTCAGTGGCAGAGCTGGGATGAACAAAAGCTCAGCTTCCTGGCTCCCCATCCCCTGCTCTATCCACCACTCCAGCCGGCCGCTCCCAATCCCTCTGCTAAGCCAACCCACCTACAGACACTGTCACGATCCCCCATTCTCTGAATCCCTCACTCAGTCCCCCACAGCTGTTTCCATCTTTCCTGAATCTCCAGCATTACAGGGTTGGTGGGGCAGAGTGCTCAGAGAGCAGAAGCTGGGATGTGGGGTCTTCCCAAGGTGGTGCGGCGTTTCTTTGCTGTTTAAAGGAGCACGGCAGGCATCTGCAAAAGGCAGCTGCATTTCTAACACAGTTCCTAACCGCCAGGCCCAGTGCCAGACAGCAGACCCTTTGTCAACAGAGATACCCTGGCTTTGTAAACCAAGAGTGAGGCAGAAAAAGTCCTCTAGCAACACAGACTCGCCTCTGGGGGAGGCGGGAGAGGGAACTGTCTACCGAAGTTCTCATTTAAACAAACAAACAAGAAGACAAAAATAAGCTAGACAAAGAGCCATGGGGGAACAGCAAGCGAACTCTGAAATTGCACTGTAATTGAAGCAGAGCTGCTTTCCAGATTCTCAAGTGCTGGGACAGGCTGGGGGCATGTTTACCAACCTGGTCAAAAGCAGGGCAAATTAAGCTGCATCCCAGCCTTGCCTCCGAAGAATTTAGCATGCAAATGAAACACGCTAAACTTGCATCTGGGGCATGGAGCGGACCAACAAGTAACCTGCACATGTCTTGGGTGTTTGGAGAGAAGAATCTAAACTGGGCACTGAAAGGGAGGCAGTCGGGAAGCTGAGCAAGGGGTGGGTGGCTATCCTGTTTCACCAGGAACGGTTTTCTTTGGTTTGGTCCAGGCTGATACCAAGGCTAGAAGCTAGCTGACTGGCCCTCCAGGACCACGCCAGTTCACTTATGAGAGTTCGCCAGACTTGGGCGCAGGAAGATTTACGTGAGTTTGTGCCAGTATTAACCCCGGGGGATGCCTACCCAATCAGAGCCATTGCGCCAAGGCAAGGAGGGCACTGCCAGGGTGTTTGCATGACAGAAACTAGCATATGGGCTCAAGAGAAACCTTTCTGGGCAGGGGAAGGGAGGGCCATACCCACAAGAATCACTCTCTGGTGGTTTTGCTTTGGTTTCAGAACCTGTGGCTAAGGCAGAATGACCAGGAGGGCCCCTGGCCGCGTGGCTTTTTCTCCTCCCAGCTGCTTCTGTCTCTCTCTCAGCCTCCTGGACACAAAACAGCTGAGCAGATAAACAAGTCACCACCTGCTCCCTCCTCCCCCGTGACACCGCCCCTGTCCCCAAGTCCCACCCCTTCTTCTTGCCCTCTCTCCCTCCATTCCTCCCTGAAGCCAAACTTCCCGGCAGCAGCTGCAGCTGCTCGCTCCCCTCCCGTGGCCTCCCAGCACAGTCCCCTGCAGCAGCTCCTGCCTCACCAATGGCAAATGAGGAACATGTGTACAGAGCCCTGGGCTCTCCGTCCTCCCAGGGCCATTTCAAACAAAACACTTGTGCTTTCTGAAAGTAAGATGTGGAGCTCTGGAGTCCCCAAGGAAAAGGGGTTTATGGCATCCAGAGCCCTGGAGCCAACGAGTGTCTGGGCCTCTTGGCCAAGAGCCCCACTGCCAGGCACAGGCCAACTGGGGGGGAAGGGGTTAATCTGAGCAGAAGACGCCAGGAGGGGCCCAGCTTCATTCCCGATTGCAGGGGAGGCTCCTCCTTGGATGGAGGTCAGCAGGAAGCAGCTCAGAGAGGCCAGGAGGCCAAGGCCCAGTTTAAACACTGAATGAAGGCCACCTCTTCAGTAGCATGCACGTGTGTGGGTGCACACACACGTACACATGTGTTAGCATGCACATGGTGTCCTCTAATTAACAACAGTACGGTTGTCACAACAGACTCTGGGTTTGGTGTCAGAAGCCCTGATCGGTGCTGCTTAATAAGTCCCCAGTGCCAGTGGCAGGCACTATGGAGGCCCCAGCTGGTGGGGAAGGGAACCCCAGAGTACCTCCTCCCAGCGAGGGGCGTGCGTGCCGGGAGCCGGAGGGTGGAGCTCCCCCAGAGGTTTTCTTGGCAGTTTAGGGTTTAACTTTGGGTTACTGGGGCTCACCTTGGTTCAAAGGCACCTAAGTGAAGACACTGCAGCTAGGATGGTAATGAGGCAGGGGGCCAGCCTGTCTTCACCCCCAAGCTTCCATATTCTTTCTTCTTCTTTTTTTTTTGAGATGGAGTCTCTCTCTGTGGCCCAGGTTGGAGTGCAGTGGTACGACCTAGTTCACTGCAACCTCCATCTTCCTGGCGCAAGTGATTCTCCTGCCTCAGCCTCCCGAGTAGCTGGGATTACAGGCACTCACCACCACATCCAGCTAATTTTTGTATTTTTAGCAGAGATGGGGTTTCACCATGTTGGCCAGGCTGGTCTCAAACTCCTGACCTCAAGTGATCCATCCGCCTCAGCCTCCCAAAGTGCTGGGATTACAGACAGGAGCCACTGTGCCTGGCCCTTTCCTTTCTTTCTTTTTAAGAAACAGATTCTTGGGGGTCTCCTCTTTTGGCTGTGGAACGCCCCCGTCTTCTCTGTATGGGGGAGCCTCTTCCTTCTTTCTGCCTCTCTTTTTGTTCTTGCCAATTAAACTCTCTGCTCCTTAAAACAAAAACAAACAAAGAAACAAAAAAACACACAAGAACAACAACAAAAAAAAAACAGAGGCTTTCTCTCTCTCCTAGGCTGGAGTGCAGTGGTGTGATCTTGCCTCCCTGCAGCCTTGAACTCCTGGGCTCAAGAAATCCTCCCGCTTCAGCCTCCTGGGTCTATAGGCACACACCACCACACGCAGCTAATTTTTATTTTTTATTTATTTATTTATTTATTTATTTTGAGACGGAGTTTCGCCCTTGTTACCCAGGCTGGAGTACAATGGCGCAATCTCGGTTTACCGCAACCTCTGCCTCCTGGGTTCAAGCAATTCTCCCGCCTCAGCCTCCTGAGTAGCTGGGATTACAGGCACGCGCCTGTAATTTTTTTGTATTTTTAGTAGAGACAGGGTTTCACCATGTTGACCAGAATGGTCTCAATCTCTTGACCTCGTGATCCACCTACCTCGGCCTCCCAAAGTGCTGGGATTACAGGCTTGAGCCACCGCACCTGGCTAATTTTTAAATGCTTTGTAAAGATGGGGTCTCCCTATATTGCCCAAGCTGGTCTCAAACTCCTGGCCTCAAGCGGTTTTCCTGCCTTGGCCTCCCAAAGTGCTGAGACTACAATTGTGGACCACCATGCCCGGCCCACATTTCCCCAGAACTCTCTTTCCTGCTTGTGGACAAGGCAGGGGATGGATCTGGTGTTTGGGAAACACAAACACACCTTTTTTTTTTTTTTTTTTGAGACGGAGTTTCGCTCTTGTTACCCAGGCTGGAGTGCAATGGCACCACAACCTCTACCTCCTGGGTTCAAGCGATTCTCCTGCCTCAGCTTCCTGAGTAGCTGGGATTACAGGCGCGCACCACCATGCCCAGCTAATTTTTTGTATTTTTAGTAGAGACGGGGTTTCACCTTGTTGACCAGGATGGTCTCGATCTCTTGACCTCGTGATCCACCTGCCTCGGCCTCCCAAAGTGCTGGGATTATAGGTGTGAGCCACCGCGCCCAGTTAATTTTTGTATTTTTAGTAGAGATGGGGTTTCACCATGTTGACCAGAATGGTCTCGATCTCTTGACCTCATGATCTACCCGCCTCGGCCTCCCAAAGTGCTGGGATTAGAGACGTGAGCCACCGCACCTGGCCCTAATTTTTATATTTGTTTTGGTAGAAACGGGTTTCACCGTGTTAGTCAGGCTGGTCTTGAACTCCTGACCTCATGATCTGCCCACCCAGGCTTCCCAAAGTGCTGGGATTACAGGCGTGAGCCACCGTGCCTGGCCTGAAACCGTTCGTGGCTGTGTGATATTGAACAAGTTACTTGACCTCCCAGAGCCTGTTTTCTTATTGGTTAAATGTTAGAAATATCTGGCTCTGACTCAAAATTAAACTACTTTTTTTCGCGACATTGTCTCACCCTGTGAGCCCAGGCTGAAGTCACTGGAACCTCCACCTCCCAGGTTCAAACGATTCTCCTGCCTCAGCCTCCACCCATGCGCAGCTAATTTTTGTATCTTTAGTAGAGACGGGGTTTCTCCATACTGGTCACACTGGTCTCGAACTCCTGACCTTGTAATCCGCCCACCTCAGCCTCCCAAAGTGCTGGGATTACAGGCGTGAGCCTCCACGCCCCCCGCTCCTCTTCTGTTTTTCAGGTGAAATTAAGTGATGGGGCTAATGTAAGATACATGAAACAACAACCATTCTGCTGGGTCTCCATTTGGTGCTCAATAAAATCATTCGCCCTTTTTTGGTATTTTGTTGCGGACAAAATGGAAACACCAAATGGCTGGTGGAAGTGGCACGAAGAAACGAGACCAACACCCCTGTGGCTCTGAGGAGTCACCTGCAGACCCACTGGGCAGGGTAGAGAGGGGCCTGGGGGGAAGTTTCCTGCCAGGAGGGATCAGTGGGCAGGGCTCTCCTTCCCACTTGTTCAGCAGGGTTTCTCCTCCTCGGCACCACTGACATTTGGGCCAGGTATTTCTTTGATCTGGCGGCTGTCCTGTGCACTGGAGGGGGCAGGGGGTTTTGCAATGTCCCCAGCCTCTACTCTCCAGGTGAAGTGGCAAGCTGTCTGCCTCCCCCAATGATGACAATCGGAATGTCCTGCGCCGTGGCTCACACCTGTAATCCCAGAACTTCGGGAGGCTGAGGTAGGCAGATCATGAGGTCAAGAGATCGAGACCATCCTGGCCAACATGGTGAAACCAGGTCTTACTAAAAATACAACAAAATTAGCTGGGCATGGTGGCGTGCGCCTGTAGTCCCAGCTACTTCAGAGGCTGAGGCAGAAGAATTGCTTGAACCCGGGAGGCGGAGGTTGCAGTGAGCCGAGGTCGCGCCACTGCACGTCAGCCTGGCACCTGGTGACAGAGTGAGACTTTGTCTCAAAAAAAAAAAAAAAAAGAATGTCATAGTGGAGGGGGCAGAATCACCCTGAGAGCTTCCCTATAGAGCCAGGAGCCCCCCCCCCCCCCGCCCCACCTCCTTTAGGAGTCTGAACCAAGGCTGCGTTCACAGCAGGGACTCACTGAAGGTTGGAGGACTTATATTCACCAACACCCCTCTTCCAAACGAGAGGCCTGAGAAGGAAGGGCTGGTCGTGCTGGAGGTGGAGAGTGGCTGAGGGAGGGGCGAGGAGAAGCGGTGCCTGAAGTCCAGCAGGCTGGCTGGAGAGCCCAGGCCGGTACCTACCAGTGAGTGTCGCTGCTGTGGTGGCTTCCCCACTCTGGCCTTCTGTCACCTTGTTTGCTGAATCCAGGTGAATTTCTGAATCAAACCGGAAAGAATACAGGTGGAGGGAGTCAGATCGGCCATGCCCTTGTTGTCGCTACTGAGCTGGGTGACCTTAACTGAGCCATTTAATCTCTCTGCAACTGTCTCTTGGGCCGTGAAGCGTGTGGGCTGCAGTCTCTGAGCTTCAAGGTCCCTTTCAGCTGTAAGTTCTAGGGCCTGTGAATACCACGGTGTCATTTGACTAGCTGGGTGCTGGTCAGGACCTTGTAAGTTTTGGTCTCACTGCGCTGCAAGCCAGCAGTACAGTTTTCCTCATGTGTTTGTTAAGAACTCTTGGCCCAGGCTGGCCGTGGTGGCTCACACGTATAATCCAAGCACTTTGGAGGCCAAGGCGGGCGGATCACCTGAGGTTGGGAGTTCAAGACCAGCCTGGCCAACATGGTGAAACCCCATCTTTAAAAAATAAAATAAAAATTAAAAAAAAGAACTCTTGGCCCAGCACAATGGCTCATGCCTATAATCCCAGCACTTTGAGAGGCTGAGACCGGTGGATCACCTGAGGTCAGGAGTTCAAGACCAGCCTGGCCAACGAGGTGAAACGCTATCTCTACTAAAAATACAAAAATTAGATGGGCATGGTGGCACATGCCTGTAATCCCAGCTAGTCAGGAGGTTGAGGCAGGAAATCGCTTGAACCCAGGAGACAGAGATTGCAGTGAGCCAAGATGGCCCCACTGCACTCCACCCTGGGTGACAGAGTGAGACTTCATCTGAAAAAAAAAAAAAGAACTCTTGTTGCTGATAACTACTTCAGGAGTTCCTACTGTGTGCAAAGCAATGTGCTATCTGCTATGTACATGGAGAGATCTTCGCCCCTTTCCTTTGAGAGCTAATAATCTAGTAACAGATAAAAATAATTCCAACAAAAGGCCATAAATGCAAAATGTCTCATCCTTTCCAATGGGTTCAAAATCAGGCAGATCTGAGTCTGAGGCTAGGTCCACTGTCATGAGTTCTTGGTTACTGTGGCTCACTTAATCTCAGTTTTTTACTTGTAAAATGGGTGTAACAATAACTACGTCACGGGGTTATTTTATGAGTTAAATGAGGCTGGGTGTGGTGGTGGCTCACGCCTGTAATCCAAGCACTTTGGAGGCCAAGGCGGGCAGATCACCTGAGGTCGGGAGTTCAAGACCAGCCTGACCAACATGGTGAACCCCGTCTTTATTTAAAAAAGAAAAAAAAGAGTTCAACGAGACAATATATGGGCTGGGTGCAATGGTTCATTCCTGTAATCCCAGCACTTTGGGAGGCTGAGGCGGGCGGATCACGAGGTCAGGAGTTTCAGACTAGCCTGGCCAACATGGCAAAACCCCATCTGTACTAAAAATACAAAAATTAGCTGTGTGTAGTGACAGAGTGAGACTTCGTCTGAAAAAAAAAAAAAAAAAGAACTCTTGTTGCTAAGAACTACTTCAGGAGTAATCCCACCTACTCGGAGAATTGCTTGAACCCAGGAGGTGGAGGTTGCAATGAGCCAAGATCATGCCACTGCACTCCAGCCTGGGTGACACAGTAAGACTGGGAGAGTTAAATGGGTTGGGTGTGATGGTTCAAGCCTATAATCCCAGCAGTTTGGGAGGCCGAGGGTAGATTACTTGAGGTCAGGAGTTCGAGACCAGCCTGACCAACATGGTAAAACTCAGTCTCTACCAAAAATACAAAAAGTAGCCAGGCATGGTGGTGGACACCTGTAATCCCAGGTACTTGGGAGCCTGAGGCAGGAGAGTCACTTGCACCTGGGAGGCAGAGTTTGCAGTGAGCTCCAGCCTGGGCAACAGAGTGAGACCCTATTTGTAAAACAATTACCATGGTGCTTGGCACATCTTTTTTTTTTTTGAGACGGAGTTTCCCTCTTGTTACCCAGGCTGGAGTGCAATGGCGTGATCTCGCCTCACCGCAACCTCCAACTCCTGGGTTCAGGCAATTCTCCTGCCTCAGCCTCCTGAGTAGCTGGGATTACAGGCACGCGCCACCACGCCCAGCTAATTTTTTGTATCTTTTAGTAGAGAAGGGGTTTCACCATGTTGACCAGGATGGTCTCGATCTCTTGTCCTCGTGATCCACCCGCCTCGGCCTCCCAAAGTGCTGGGATTACAGGCTTGAGCCACCGCGCCCGGCCCTTGGCACATCATTAAGTGCAAACTAATTGTTAGTGGCAAATATTTATTGGCTACAGTGTAGCAGGTGCTGTGCTAGGCCCTGGGATAGCGGAGATGAGGGACAGGACTCTTGGTTTGGAGCAACTCACCAGCAGGTAGGGAAAGCAGCAGGGAGCAATGACAGTACCCTGCCCACACTGTGACAGAGCCAGGCAGGAGAAGCTTTGACATGGGGCAGGCGGCAGCCCTGACTGCAGGGTCAGGCAGGCATGGGAAGCAGTGAACACACTGCCCATTGAAGCAAGGTCCATGGTGTTGACTGGAGTTAAGCAGACAGGGCCGCAGGGAGGTGGGAGCAGCCGAGGTGCCATCAAGCCCGGGCCCCAGTGCTCCTGCAGAACTGAATGCACTCAAGCAAGGCGGAGTGTCTGTGGGATGATGGTGAGAAATGAGCCTGAACGTTGGCCTCAGAAAAAAGAGACCTACACAAGAAATGTTTCCTTTTATTAGACACACCATTTCCCCCGTGACCCAACTGCCAGGCAGCTCAGAACCAATATTGATTGATTGATTGATTGATTGAGACGGAGTTTCGCTCTTATCACCCAGACTGGAGTGCAACAGCATGATCTGGGCTCGCTGCAACCTCCGCCTCCAGGTTCAAGCCATTCTCGTGCCTCAGCCTCCCGAGTAGCTGGGACTCGGGCACGCGCCACCACACCCTGCTAATTTTTGTATTTTCAGCAGAGACAGAATTTCACTGTATTGGCCAGGCTGGTCTCAAACTCCTGACCTTGTGATCTGCCCGCCTCGGCCTCCCAAAATGCTGGGATTACAGGCGTGAGCCACCGTGCCCGGCCCCGATTTTTAGGTTCAAATGTTGCAGCACTTCCTTGAATGCGGCTTTTCTTTTTTTTTATTTTCATATGACACTGGTCCATTAGAATACAGCTTTTGTGATGTGATTATTCTCTAGCTCCAGCTTCTTCTACCCCGGACCTCAACCTTTAATCTGGTTTGGGGGTTTCTGGCACTTGCGCCATTCATTATGAACTGCCTTGAATCTTTTTGAATATGCTGAACACACATGGTGTGTAAATAAATAAATGAACTATAAAATACAAACGTGCACAGATAAGAGTGAAGCCAGAGCCTTCAGAGTGCGCTACACCAGGGCGGCAGCAGAGTCTGGCTTGTTCCTGGCAGCGTCCCCAGCGCCCAGTCGGTGCCTGGCACACCACAGGAGCGCGATCAACAGCAGGCGACACAGAATAATGGCAGGGACACTTCACCTAAAAGAAGCCTCCTCCATCTTGGCCGGGCACGGTGGCTCAAGCCTGCAATCCCAGCACTTTGGGAGGCCGAGGCGGGTGGATCACGAGGTCAAGAGATCGAGACCATCCTGGTTAACATGGTGAAACCCCGTCTCTACTAAAAATACAAAAAATAGCTGGGCATGGTGGCGCGTGCCTGTAATCCCAGCTACTCGGGAGGCTGAGGCAGGAGAATTGCCTGAACCCAGGAGGCGGAGGTTGCGGTGAGCCGAGATCGCGCCATTGCACTCCAGCCTGGGTAACGAGAGCGAAACTCCGTCTCAAAAAAAAAGAAAAAAAAGAAGCCTCCTCCATAGAGCTTCTTTTTTATGAACACGAGGATGGACCCCCAGAGCCACTGGCTGGCTCTATCCCACATGCAGGTTCTCGATTGGACTTCCTCCTTTATCATTCACCAATCCTTGTGGCTGAAAGCCTTATTGCTCCAGCTGGATAGCAAACCACACCTCAAGGACAGGTACTCTGTCACCCACGCCTGTGTCCCCCAGAGCTGCACCCAGCACAGAGCCGCTCACAAAGTGGCCTCCCCAAATTTCTGTGGCTTTGGCCTGACAAACACCCACACTTCCTCATAGCCGAACAAAGACGAGTGACCCTAACCCGTTCGAGTCAGGCTGGACTAGCTTCCACTCTGGTCACACACCCGGTTTTACAGAGCGCTGAGAGGAAGAAAGAACGGCCTCTTACCAGCCCAAGGTGAAGGTCTTTGCGCACGTTTTTCTCAACAGCATAATCTGGTCTCCTGACACAAAAGGGCAGGGAGAGAAGGGAGAGCGGCTCCTAATGAACAGAGATGGATGGTGGCCGGGCCTCTGAGACCACTGCTCTGCCCACTGGGCAGACCAGCCATGTCTCCTGGCTCCTATCAAGAGTCAGCTCAGGGCAAAGACTGGGGTGGATGACACATGGGGTGTTCAGAGGAGACCTGTGCTCAGGGCTTCCTTCTGGCCCCGGAACCTTCCCGAGTGGCCTCTCACGCACTCCCCTCCCTCCCTCCTTCTCTCTCTCTCTCTCTCCCCCCATCTCTCCCCCCCCCCCCACCCTCTGTGAAAGGACTCCTTGGCAAGAGTATCAGGTTTCAGTTATCTGTGTCCTGGGAAATTACAAGGTCTTTCCCCTTTCTCTTTTTAGCCGGGATCACACAAGCAGAGCCTGCCCAGCTGCCGTCAGCCAGGCCAGGGGATCACGCCAGGAGACCCAGCCAGAGGTGGGCAGGGTCACAGAGTCCAGCTGCCAAGCCTGCTCACCCCTCTTCTTGGTGTGATCCCCTCAAGTCCAATTCCCAGGGACCTTCCCCAGGCATGCTGAGGGCACCGGCTGTCCCAGCCACATCAGGCATCTGGCCACCAGGTCTCCTTCCCCTCCAGGGGCAACCACCATCAGAGGGAAAAATGGAAACACCAGGTTATTTGCAATCTGACTACTCACTCCTCGTTTAGAGAGACAAGCAGGAAGCCAGAGGAACAGACGGGACTGTGGGAACAGCAGAGGGCAGAGGGTGAAGGGTGGCGATCAGAAGGAAAGGCGGAATCCCCACACATTCCCTGCCATTCCAGGCTTGTTTAGAAAATTGGAAAAGGGGCCGGGCGCGATGGCTCATGCCTGTAATCCCAGCACTTTGGGAGGCCGAGGTGTGCAGATCACCTGAGGTCAGGAGTTCAAGACCAGCCTCGCCAATATGGAGAAACCCATCTCTACAAAAATAAATAAATAAATATAAAAAGAAAGAAAATTGGAAAATAACAAATATTGACCACAGGGGTGCAGGCAACTGGGCCCTTCCATCATCAATCATACATATTCAGCCAGGCGAACTGACTCACGCCTGTAATCCCAGCACTTTGGGAGGCAAAGGCAGGAGGATCGCTCGGGCCCAGGAGTTTGAGACCAGCCTGGGCAACACGGCGAAACTCAGTCTCTACAAAAAATTTCAAAAATTAGCTGGGTGTGGTGACGCATGCCTGTGATCCCAGCCATTCAGGAGGCCAAGGTGGGCCAGGGAGGTGAAACCATGTTCATACCATGGCATTCCAGCCTGGATGACAGAATGAGACCCTGTTTCTAACAGTAAGAGTAATACTACTAATATAATACATACTCAGTAGCTACGACTCTGCTTTACAGGATAACTGGGGCAAACGTGTTCCTGGGTGAAACTGGGTAACCTAATTTGAAAGGTCTGGGAAACATGGCCCAAATTCAGCTTCACTCACCACTTGGGCCAAGTGGAGGTTGAGGTTCATAACATACGAGATACTAGACATCACCAAAGCCTTCATTCTACAAATGGGAAAACCATGGCTGAAAGCTCACCTGATCTCCCAAGTTCACTCAGAGACTTGAGGATGGGCGGAGCTCCAGAGTCCAGGCCCTGCCCCACTCTGCTCCGCTCCATACACCACGGAGTTCCCTGGCCAAGTAAGGAAGGAGCGCAAGGTGATTTAAGAAAGCAAAACGCGGCCGGGCGCGGTGGCTCACACCAGTAATCCCAGCACTTTGGGAGGCTGAGGCGGGCGAATCATGAGGTCAGGAGTTTGAGACCAGCCTGGTCAACATGGTGAAACCCCATCTTTACTAAAAATACAAAAAATTAGCCAGGCGTGGTGGCACGTGCCTGTAATCCCAGCTACTCAGGAGGCTGAGGTGGGAGAATTGCCTGAACCTGGGAGGTGGAGGTTGCAGCAAGCCGAGATCATGCCACTGCACTCCAGCCTGGGCAACAGAGCGAGACTCTGCCTCAAAAAAGAAAAGAAAAGAAAACAGCAACACGGCCAGGTGCGGTGGCTCACACCAGTCATCCCAGCACTTTGGTAGGCTGAGGCGGGTGAATCATGAGGTCAGGAGTTCCAGACCGGCCTGGTCAACATGGTGAAACCCTGTCTCTACTGAAAATACAAAAAATTCTGGCCAGGTGCGGTGGCTCACGCCTGTAATCCCAGCACTCTGGGAGGCCGAGGCGGGTGGATCACAAGGTCAAGAGATCGAGCCCATCCTGGCCAACATGGCGAAACCGCGTCTCTACTAAAAATACAAAAATTAGCCAGGTATGGTGGCACGCGCCTGTGGTCCCAGCTACTCCGGAGGCTGAGGTGGAAGAATCGCTTGAACCCAGGAGGCGGAGGTGGCGGTGAGCTGAGATTGTACCACTGCACTCCAGCCTGGCAACAGAGCAAGATTCCTTCTCAAAAAAAAAAAAAATACAAAAAATTAGCCGCGCGTGGTGGTGGGTACCTGTAATCCCAGCTACCTGGGAGGCTGGGGTAGGAGAATCACTTGGACCCGGGAGACGGAGGTTGCAGTGAGCTGAGTTGGCGCCATTGCACTCCAGCCCGGGCAACAGATCGCACCACTGCACTTTAACTGAGACTCCATTTCAAAACGAAAACAAAAACAAAACTGCGTGCAAAAGCAGAAGGAGAATTTGGGGCAGAGGCTGTGGCTGCAGAGTTGGAGTGGCGATCATTAACACTGGGCTCCTGTGTGTCTCTGGAAGGGCAGGCCCTGGTGTCCAGAGCACCTTCTGCCCACCTTCCCCTTCCTGCAGGGTCCCTGTCTGAGAACTCTTCCACCCACTCCTGGCTGCTGGGCGCCTGATATTTTCCAAACCACAATTTTCACACCCTTAAAAGTGGGCCAGGGCAGAGTCAGGATCAGAGCCTCTAGCTCAGATTTCCTGCCCTGAGAGGATACGGGGAGCTGTGCGGAGTCCTATCATTCAGAAGAAACACAAAACCTGGGCGGGGCGCGGTGGCCCAAGCCTGTAATCCCAGCACTTTGGGAAGCCGAGGTGGGTGGATCACGAGGTCAAGAGATCGAGACCATCCTGGCCAACAAGGTGAAACCCCGTCTTTACTAAAAATACAAAAATTAGCTGGGTACGGCGGTGCAGGCCTGTAGTCCCAGCTACTCGGGAGGCTGAGGCAGGAGAGTTGCCCGAACCCAGGAGGCGGAGGTTGCAGTGAGCCAAGATCGTGCCATTGCACTGCAGCCTGGGTAACAAGAGCGAAACTCCGTCTCAAAATAATAATAATAATAATAAATAAATAATAAATAATAATAATAAAGTAATAAAGAAAAAAAAAAGAAGAAGAAACACAAAACCCAAGCCCCGGGGAGTCACATGGCCACCAAGGACGCCCCAGCCTCGGACTAAGCTGAGGGCATTAGCCCGGGTGGCCTGTAGCTGCTCTACTGCTCTGATCGGTCCTGAAGATGCACGGCACCCCCACCTGTCACCTTTAGGACCCTTGGGTCGGGCCTCCTTAAGACGCAGTGTTCCCGGCGCTCACCCTGCTGTTAAGGAAACAGCTCGCAACTTCCCAGGGTTCTGAGAAATAACTTTCCTAGGAATGTCACCAGCTGCAGACGCCCCTGTCATAAACTGTCCCAGCTCTAAGCCGCCTAGGGCTTTATCCCCTCCTCTTAGCTACTCATTACCCAGCTTAATTAGGCCAGGAAATGCTGGCGCTGAGGACACTCTCGGCAGGAGGCAAGGCTGGAGGAGAGATTCTCAGCAGCGCCACTTCCTGAGGCTTGAGCTGGGGGGCTGGGGAAGGCCGTGGAGGAGGACGGCTGGGGATGGCAGGCTGCGTCCTCCATGAACAGCTGCTGGAAACGGAGCAGGGATGCGCGCATTTGCTCCCCGGCCCTCCAGGGAGCTGAGGGTTGCGTTGTTTACGGGAACAGCACCGGATCTGAAGGCCTGGAAGGCTCTGCCCGCACCCGCCCCAGCCCTCCCATCTCAATTAACCAGCTTCACCACCCCGCCCCCACTCTTTCCTCGGGGAGAGGTTGCAACCTCAGTTACCACTCACGATATTTCAGCCCAGACCCTGACATAATCACAGCCAAAGACCCGGCCTGAGATGCCTTCCTTTTTTTTTTTTTTTTTTGAGACGGAGTTTCGCTCTTGTTACCCAGGCTGCAGTGCAATGGCACGATCTCGGCTCACCGCAACCTCCGCCTCCTGGGTTCAGGCAATTCTCCTGCCTCAGCCTCCTGAGTAGCTGGGATTACCGGCACGCGCCACCATGCCCAGCTAATTTTTTTTTGTATTTTTAGTAGAAACGGGGTTTCACCATGTTGACCGGGATGGTCTCGATCTCTTGACCTCGTGATCCACCTGCCTCAGCCTCCCAAAGTGCTGGGATTACAGGCGTGAGCCACCGCGCCCAGCCCTATGCCTTTCATTTTCAACCAGCCCCCGACCTTCACCCTGAACTGCTTTGGTCACGCGACCTCCTGGGTCTTCAGAAGGTGGCACTAGGAATGGGGTTGCCTGCTGTAGGGCTGTGTGCGCATCACCCAGTTCTAGAACTTTCTGCTACAGTGGCGTTGGAGGGGGAGTAGCAGTGTTGAGGGTTCATAGAATGGGGTTTATATCAGACAGATGGGAGACTAGACTCTAGCTCTGCCCTGGGTCGCTCTGTGACCTTGAATATACTATTTCATTTTTCTGCACCTCAGTTTCTTTAGCTGCAAAAATGGGGGTGGTATCTCCGAGGTGGAGCCCTGGTTCAGAGGCCTGCAGTTACCAAGTTTCCTTTGATGGGAGGCATAGAAAGGGGAAGCTGTATTAATGAGATCCCTCTATCTGCTGAAGGTCTTCACACTTACACGATTTTCCTTTCATTTCCCAATTATCTGTGGAGGCTTTGAGATTTAAGCGAAAAAACTGAGGCTCGGAGAAGGGAGTAGGGTGGGTCCTGGCTCCTGAGTGGCAGGGCAGATCATGTGACAGGCCTATGGCAGATGCCAGGGCTGCCGAGTCTGGGACTGCTTTGTGGCCTGGAAATGTCAGAGCGACACCAGCCTAGGCCAGGTGCAGTGGCTCACGCCTGTAATCCCAGCACTCGGGAAGGCCAAGGAGGACGGATCACTTGAGGTCAGGAGTTGGAAACCAGCCTGGCCAACTTGGTGAAACCCTCATCTCTACTAAAAATTCAAGAATTAGCCGGATGTGCTGTTGGGTGCCTGTAGTCCCAGCTACTTGGGAGCCTGAGGCACAAGAATCGCTTGAACCAGGAAGGCAGAGGCTGCAGTGAGCTGAGATCACACCATTGTACTCCAGCCTGGGTGTCAGAGTGAGACTCTGTCACACCAGCCTAGAGCAGCTGCGTCACCGGGTAGATCATGGCTCTGGAGAGGGGACTGCGAGGGCTCAGAGTCACAGTGTCATCTGAGAGGGACTGTCTGTAGAGGCTGCCTCTCACCCGGGAGCACACACGCACCATGCTGTGAGTCCTGCGGGGATTCGGTCCAGCCTTCACAGGTGTATGCTTTTATGTTTTGGCTCTTCTGTCATGTCCACGTTTTCTCAGAAAATGCAAATTTCTTGAGAAGTGACCTCTTCTCCCTCACCTGAAACAAGACAACGGTGATTCTTAGCCCTCAGATATCCGATAGTGCTGTGATTTTAAATTTTTTTTTTTTTTGAGACGGACTTTCACTCATTACCCAGGCTGAAGTGCAATGGTGTGATCTCGGCTCACCGAAACCTCCGCCTCCTGGGTTCAGGCAATTCTCCCGCCTCAGCCTCCTGAGTAGCTGGGATTACAGGCATGCACCACCATGCCCAGCTAATTTTTTGTATTTTTAGTAGAGATGGGGTTTCACCATGTCGACCAGTATGGTCTCGATCTTTTGACCTCGTGATCCACGCACCTCAGCCTCCCAAAGTGCTGGGATTACATGATTTTAAATTTTCTATGTAACTTTGAAAAGTGCTCTCCCATTCCACCAAGCAAAAAAAAAAAGAGCCCCAGGGCAGGGGTAGAGGGATTGGGGAACCTCCAATTCTCCAATTCCAACCAGAGGAGGGCAGTAGTCCATCTACCCAGGCCCTCCCCACATGGAGGTGCTCCCAGGTCCCCAAGAAAATCTCTTGATCCACTCAAAGAATCCCAAACTACTGACCATTGGTTTCCAAGGTCCAAAAGTCATGACACTCTTAGACTTACGTAGCTGGTAAGGTGCTTCTCATTTGAAAAACATAAAATCAGCCGAGTGTGGTGACTCACGCCTGTAATCACAGCACTTTGGGAGGCCTAGGTGGCTGGATCACCTGAGGTCAGGAGTTTGAGAACAGCCTGGCCAACATGGTGAAACCCCGTCTCTACTAAAAATTCAAAAAATTACCTGGGTGCAGTCGCACAAGCCTGTAATCCCAGCTACTCGGGAGGCAGAGGCAGGAGAATCACTTGAACTCTGGAAGCAGAGGTTGCAGTGAGCCAAGATCATGCCATTTCACCCCAGCCGGGGCAACGAGAATGAAACTCGGTCTCAAAAAAAGAAAAAAGGGGCCGGGTGTGGTGGCTCACACCTGTAATCTCAGCACTTTGGGAGGCCGAGGTCACTTTGGGCGGATCACCTGAGGTCAGGAGTTCAAAACCAGCCTGGCCAACATGGTGAAACCCTGTCTTAAAAAAAAAAAAAAAAAAAAGAGGCTGGGCGCGGTGGCTCAAGCCTGTAATCCCAGCACTTTGGGAGGCTGAGGCGGGTGGATCACGAGGTCAAGAGATCGAGACCATCCTGGTCAATATGGTGAAACCCCGTCTCTACTAAAAATACAAAAAATTAGCTGGCCATGGTGGCGCGTGCCTGTAATCCCAGCTACTCAGGAGGCTGAGGCAGGAGAATTGTCTGAACCCAGGAGGCGGAGGTTGCGGTGAGCCGAGATCGCGCCATTGCACTCCAGCCTGGGTAACAAGAGCGAAACTCCGTCTCAAAAAAAAAAAGAAAAGAAAAGAAAAGAAAAAAGGGAAGAAAAAAAAAAGTCAAAGCTCCTGGCTGAGCAGCTAGAGGCATAAGAAACCTTGGAATCCTAAACCTTCAGGGTCTCTGGCTTTGTTAGTCTCTGCTTGGGATCCAAGATAAGGGAAACCAGGATAAAGAAAATGAATGGGCAGCTTCCCAGGGTGCTGGAAAGACAGTCAGACAGAACTTCCTTCCGTGTGGCTCCAGGGAGCAGAACTCGGGTAAAGCTTCAGAAAGGCTGCTGTGGGCTTCACAGGCAGCTGTTCCTAACCCCTGAGGCTGTCAGAAACTCAGTCTGTCTTGCTAAGGAAGGCAGGCCAGGCAGTGCAGGTGCACGTGAGGGATCCGGGGAGGCAGGAGCTGGAGGCGCTGTGCACTGAGGAAGATGTGGGGCCTTCAGAGTCACACCTCCCACCCCCAGATGAAGATGCTGTGACATGTAACTAGGAAGGGGAGGGTGGGAGGACAGCCACTGAAACAGAGCCAGGACCGCCAGCTCTAAGCCAGGGGCTTTCCTCTCAGCACCATCTGGGGCAGGTTTTAAGGGCAGCTCCCTCTCCATTCACTCTACAACCACCTTTCCACCCACTGGGAGGCATCAGCTTCCTCAGTTGACTCCCACACAGAGGCAGAAGTGGGAGATGCCGCCTCCACCCTGAGGAACGTGGGGGCAAACATCTGCTCCCTGCCATTGTCTCCCCTTATTTGGTGGGTGGGAGGGACCTGGTGGAGCTCTTCAGCCAAATCACGCACACAAGCAGCACCTGGTAAACCCTCCTCCAGGGTAACTGGGGAAAGCTGAACACGCCTGGTGGCGTGAGAGGGGTTTTCAGAATGTCACTTTAATGCTGCATGGGTGGGGCAGAGAGGTGACATTTCCCCTCCTTGGCAGCACCCCTCTTGTCCCTCGTGTATTCTCTGGCTGCGGAGCCCGATGACGCTATGTGGGGACAGATACAGTCACGTGTGCCTCTCCCTCCCCCGTGGGCCTGCCCCGGTGCCACTTCTAACCACCCAGGCTTGCAGCAGAGCGCCTGGATTCTTGGGTGTGCGTGGGTGTTTATCTCATCAGACAACTAAAGACCAGGTGGAGGGGACTGAATCACACGTCTTGCCGGGACTGGGCTGCGGGTTCACGCATTCACCTGCTCCCCTGCTTAAAAACACAGGGTGGGCGGCCGGGCACAATGGCTCAAGCCTGTAATCCCAGCACTTTGGGAAGCCGAGGTGGGTGGATCACGAGGTCAAGAGATCGAGACCATCCTGGTCAACATGGTGAAACCCCGTCTCTACTAAAAGTACAAAAAATTAGCTGGGCGTGGTGGTGTGTGCCTGTAGTCCCAGCTACTCAGGAGGCTGAGGCAGGAGAATTGCCTGAACCCAGGAGGCGGAGGTTGCGGTGAGCCGAGATCGCGCCATTGCACTCCAGCCTGGGTAACAAGAGCGAAACTCCGTCTCAAAAAAAAAAAAAGCAAAAGTATCAGTTGCTTGCTTCCTTTTTATTTGTATTACTCATTATTACAGGCATGTGTCACCACGCTCGGGTAATTTGGTAGTTTTAGCAGAGATGGGGTTTCACCATATTGGCCAGGCTAGTCTCGAACTCCTGACCTCAGGTGATCTGCCTGCCTCGGCCCCCAAAGTGCGGGATTGCAGGCGTGAACCACTACACCCGGCGTCTGTTTTTAACTGCTTCGTGGTTTACTTGGTCTGGATGTCATAATTTATTTGTTTGTTTGTTTGTTTATATTTTTAGAGTCAGGGTCTCACTCCGTTGCCCGGGCTGGGGTGCAGTGGTGTGATCATGGTTCACTGCGGCCCTGACCTCCTGGGCTCAAGAGGTCCTCCTGCCTCAGCTTCCTGAATGGCTGGGACCACATGGTGGCATGTGCCACCATGCCAGCACATTTTATGTTTTTGGTAGAGATGAGGCCTTGCTGCTTTGCCCAGGCTGGTCTCGAACTCCCAGCCTCAAGCTATTCTCCCACTTTGACCTCCAAAGTTGCAATTACGGTTCTTACCCAACTAGATGTGATGATTTAGTTAATGATTTCCTTATTGATAGATATTTTGGGTGCCCTTTTATTTATTTATTTTAGTATTATTATTATTTTTTTGAGATGGAGTCTTGCTCTGTTGCCAGGCTGGAGTGCAATGGCACAGTCTCAGCTCACTGCAACCTCCGCCTCCCAGGTTCAAGCAATTCTCCTGCCTCAGCCTCCTGAGTAGCTGGGATTACAGACACGCGCCACCACACCCAGCTAATTTTTGTATTTTTAGTAGAAACGGGGTTACACCATGTTGGCCAGGATGGTCTCAATCTCTTGACCTTGTGATCCACCCACCTTGGCCACCCAAAGTGCTGTGATTATAGGCGGGAGCCACCGCGCCGGGCTGAATCTTGGTTTTTAAGGAAGTTTCCAATCCCACCTCCAGCCAGAATCCCTCCGGTCCTTTACCTCCCCAGCTCGGGGCCTTTTGTCTTCCACCCCAACCCTCCCTGCAGGTTCCTCCCGCTCGACCAGGAGCTCTCCAGCCCGGCAGCCTCTCCTCTTACTGATCTCTTTTCCAGAGGCTGTCTTCTGTAGCCAGGTCTGCACGACGGAAAGTGAAGAAGGTTGGTAATTATCTAATGAGCCCATACAATGCAGACAGCCAATTAAAATATTCTTGACACAACCAATCCCCTCCCCTATGTTGAAAGCTGAACTCCAACGAGGCCTGCCCCTCACAAAATCTGTCACTTCATCTAGATGATTGGGGTGACAAGAACCCATGTTTATCCAACTAG
This sequence comes from Saguinus oedipus, assembly GCA_031835075.1. Lineage (NCBI taxonomy): Eukaryota > Metazoa > Chordata > Mammalia > Primates > Cebidae > Saguinus > Saguinus oedipus. The sequence goes on along the minus strand of CM063169.1, from coordinate 219,539,772 downwards.
CAAGTGAGAATTTCGGCTTTCTCTAGGTCCGGCTGATATCTCTCCAAATAAACGATACTCAAATGTACCCATAACCCTAAAACAAAAACTACTTTTTTTTTTTCTTTTTTAAAGATGGGATTTCTTTTTTCCTTTTTTTTTTTTGAGACGGAATTTCGCTCTTGTTACCTAGGCTGGAGTGCAATGGCGCGATCTCGGCTCACCGCAACCTCCGCCTCCTGGGTTCAGGCAATTCTCCTGCCTCAGCCTCCCGAGTAGCTGGGATTACAGGCAGGCGCCACCATGCCCAGCTAAATTTTTTTTTGTATTTTTAGTAGAGACGGGGTTTCACGTTGTTGACCAGGATGGTCTCGATCTCTTGACCTCGTGATCCACCTGCCTCGGCCTCCCAAAGTGCTGGGATTACAGGCTTGAGCCACCGCGCCCAGTCTAAAGACGGGTTTCTACCGGGAGTGGTGGCTCACGCCTGTAATCCTAGCACTTTGGGAGGAGGCCGAGGTGGGTGGATCACCTGAGGTCAGGAGTTCAAGACCAGCCTGGGCATCATAGTGAAACCCCATCTTTTTTAAAAAAAAAATTAAAGCCGGGCATGGTGGCTCAAGCCTGTAATCCCAGCACTTTGGGCGGCCGAGGCAGGTGGATCACGAGGTCAAAAGATCGAGACCATCCTGGTCAACATGGTGAAACCCCGTCTCTACTAAAAGTACAAAAAATTAGCTGGGCATGGTGGCGCGTGCCTGTAATCCCAGGTACTCAGGAGGCTGAGGCAGGAGAATTGCCTGAACCCAGGAGGCGGAGGTTGCGGTGAGCCGAGATCGCGCCATTGCACTCCAGCCTGGGTAACAAGAGCGAAACTCCGTCTCAAAAAAAAAAAAAAGATGGGGTTTCACCATGTTGGTCAGGCTGGTCTTGAACTCCCAACCTCAGGTGATCCGCCCACTTTGGCCTCCAAAGTGCTTGGATTACCGGCGTGGGCCACAACACCTAGCCCACAAAAACTACTTTCTTAGAGTTTGTGCGTAATAGTGAACAGAAATCCACCCTCAAAATAGGAATTTCTGTGGAAGGTACTGTTTTCGTGCTATTTCAGATTCCAGCGTTTTTTGGTTAGTTTGTTTTTGAGACGGAGTTTCGCTCTTGTTACCCAGGCTGGAGTGCAATGGAGTGATCTCGGCTCACCACAAGCTCTGCCTCCCGGGCTCAAGCAATCCTCCTGCCTCAGTCTCCTGAGTAGCTGGGATTACAGGCACGCGCCACCACGCCCAGCTAATTTTTTGTATTTTTAGTAGAGACGGGGTTTCACCATGTTGACCAGGATGGTCTCGATCTCTTGACCTCGTGATCCACCCGCCTTGGCCTCCCAAAGTGCTGGGATTACAGGCGTGAGCCACCGCGCCCGGCCTTGATTCGGTGTTCTATCTGTAGGCGTGCTGTAGCTTTTCAACTCCAGAGACCTTGGCGTCCCTTCCTCTTGCCTGTTGAAAAATTCCAACTATAAGAATCTTACAGTGCTGGGCGCGGTGGCTCACACCTGTAATCCCAGCACTTTGGGAGGCCGAGGCGGGCGGATCACGAAGTCAAGAGATCGAGACTAACCTGGCCATGGTGAAACCCCATCTCTACTAAATAAAAAAAAATAAAAAGATTAGTTGGGCTTAGTGGCACACGCCTGTGGTCCCAGCTACTCAGGAGGCTGAGGCAGAAGAATCGCTTGAACCCGGGAGGCGGAGGTTGCAGTGAGCCAAGATCGGGCCATTGCACTCCAGCCTTCCAGCCTGGTGACAGAGCAAGACTCCGTTTCAGGAAAAAAAAAAATCCTACAAAATAAAATGGAATTAATAAGCACTCTTTAGGTGTTTAGGCCTCTGTTTGAAGACAGAAGTGACTTCCTACACATTTATTTTCTATTTGAAAATTTTTTTTTTTTGAGACGCAGTTTCTTTCTTGTTACCCAGGCTGGAGTGCAATGGGACGGTCTCGGCTCACCGCAACCTCCACCTCCTTTAGAAAATAACTAAACCTTTAGAAAATAACTAAAATAATTAAAGTGTTTTGTAAAATAATTGAAATGACATATTAAAAGTTCTGACTAAAATTGTCAAATAGGGCTGGGCGTGGTGGCTCACGCCTGTAATCCCAGCACTTTGGGAGGCAGAGGCTGGTGGATCACCTGAGGTCAGGAATTCAAGACCATCCTGGCCAACATGGTGAAACCCTGTCTCTACTAAAAATTTGAAAATTAGCCAGGCGTGGTGGCGAGTGCCTGTAATCCCAGCTAGTCAGGAGGATGAAGCAGGAGAATTGCCTGAACCTGGGAGGTGGAGGTTGCAGTGAGCTGAGATCACACCACTGCACACTAGCCTGAATGACAGAGTGAGACTCTATCTCAAAAAAAAGAAAAAGAAAAAAGAAATAATGGTGGGTGCGGTTGCTCACACCTGTAATCCTAAACACTTTGAGAGTCTGAGATTGGCAGATTGCCTGAGCTCAGGAGTTCACGACCAGCCTGAGCAACATGGTGAAACCCCATCTCTACTAAAATGCAAAAAATAAAATTAATCAGCCAGGCATGGTGAAAGGCACCTATAATCCCAGCTACGTGGGAGTCTGAGGCAGGAGAATTGCTTGAACTCGGGAGGTGAAGGTTACAGTGAGCTGAGACTGTGCCACTGCCTTCCAGCCTGGGCAACAAAATGAAACTCTATCTCAAAAAAAAAAGAAAGAAAGAAAGAGAAAGAAGGAAAAGAAAAGAAATAACAAAGATACTGTATTTGTAAAATTGCTTTGAAATGAAAGGCAAACCCCTGATTGTTCTATTTGTGTGTGAGTGAGTTTGAGAGACAGCATACTGGTGGTTCTAATGTGAATGAAATTACAAGTACGCTCTATTTGTTGAATTATGCAGGAAATGCTCATAAACATGGCTGAGGGGCAGATTTAAGCCCACAGTGCTTATAAAACCACTTAAGAAAAATATCACACCGGGCATGGTGGCTCAAGCCTGTAATCCCAGCACTTTGGGAGGCCGAGGCGGGTGGATCATGAGGTCAAGAGATCGAGACCATCCTGGTCAACATGGTAAAACCCCATCTCTACTAAAAATACAAAAAATTAGCTAAGCATAGTGGCACATGCCTGTAATCCCAGCTACTCGGGAGGTTGAGGCAGGAGAATTGCCTGAACCCAGGAGGCGGAGGTTGCGGTGAGCTGAGATCGTGCCATTGCACTCCAGCCTGGGTAACAAGAGCGAAACTCCGTCTCAAAAAAAAAAGAAAAAGAAAAATATCACAAAACATTGAATTTTTCACGTGAAAGAAAGGCTTCAGCAAACTTTCACGATGTCTCCATACTTCTCACTCCTAGAGTCTAGGATTCCTAGGCGTCACAGCTCTTCAGATCTACCGGAAGATGCCTTTTCCCTGTATTTCCCTCCAGGGTCCTTCCCCTGGTTATTCTTTCATTCTAGAGTGATAAATCTCTAGGGCACAGTCTCCATGTGCTGCAGGCTCAGCGAGTCACGATGGACAAACACAGACGCCAAACTGTCAAGAGCTAGGAGATCTTGGACAGGTCCCAAAGCCTCTGAGCCCCCATTTTCTGAGCTATAAAACAAACATAATAATGCCAACATTGGTAGGAAATGTGTGAATATTGAGTAAAAATGTATAATTGAAAACAGTTTGTAAATTCTGCAGTGATCTATAAAATACGGTATTAGATTTTTTCCTTTCTTTCCTTTTTCTTTTTGAGACACAGTCTCCTTCTGTTGCCAGGCTGGAGTGCAATGGCACTATCTTGGCTCACTGCAACCTCTGCCTCCTGGTTCAAGCAATTCTCCTGCCTCAGCCTCTCGAGTGGCTGGGATTACGGGCATGAGCCACCAGGCCCAGCTATTTTTTGTATTTTTAGTAGAGATGGGATTTCACCATGTTGGCCAGGATGGTCTGGATCTCCTGACCTCGAGATCCGCCCGCCTCGGCCTCCCAAAGTGCTGGGATTACAGGTGTCAGCCACTGCGCTCGGCATTTTTTTTCCTTTGAGACAGAGTCTCCCTCTGTCACCCAGACTGGAGGGCAGTGGCATAATCTCGGCTCACTACGACCTCTACCTCCTGGGTTCAAACGATTCTCTTGCCCCAGTCTCCCAAGTAGCTGGGATTACAGGTGTGTACCACCACGCCCGGTTAATTTTTGTGTTTTTAGTAGAGATGGGGTTTTAAACCCATGTCGACCAGGCTGGTCTCAAACTCCTAACCTCAAGTGATCTGACTGCCTCAGCCTCCGAAATTGCTGGGATTATAGGCGTGAGCCACAGCACACAGCCACATGCGGCTTTTTAATTTTTTTGAGAGATGGGATCTTGCTATGTTGCCCAGCTGGTCTCAAACTCCTGGTCAAGTGATCCTCCTGCTTAGGCTTCCACAGGGCTGGGGCTGTGGGTAAGAGCCACCCTGCCGGCAGATCCACCTTTTTTTTTTTTTTAATTTATTTATTTTACATTAGGTGCATACTATATCTGGCATTTTTCCCCATGTTATCCCTCCCCACCCTCCCCTCCCTCCCCATCCCCCATTGTCTCTCCCCTACCCCCCCAACTGTCCCCTGTGTGTGATGCTCCTCTCAGAGTCCACGTGTTCTCGTTGTTCAACACCCACCTATGAGTGAGAACATATGGTGCTTGGCTTTCTGTTCTTGGGTCAGTTTGCTGAGAAATGATGGTTTCCAGATTCATCCAAGTCCTTACAAATGACTTGGATGAATCTCATCATTTTTTATGGCTGCGTAGTATTCCATGGTGTATATGTACCACATTTTCTTTGTCCAGTCTATCATTGATGGGCATTTGGGTTGGTTCTAGGTCTTTGCTATTGTACACAGGGCTGCAATGAACATACATGTGCATGTGTCTTTATAGTAGAATGATTTATAGTTCTTTGGGTATATACTCAATAGTGGGATTGCTGGGTCAAATCGAATTTCTACTTCTAGATTCTTGAGAAATCGCCACACTGTCTTCCACCATAGTTGAACCAATTTACACTCCGACTGTGTAAGAGTGTTCCTATTATTGGCCGGGTGTGGTGGCTCACACCTGTAATCCTAGCACTTTGGGAGGCCGAGGTGGGTGGATCACCTGAAGTCAGCCTGGCCATGATGGTGAAACCCCATCTTTCTAAATAAATAAATAATAAAAAAAGAAGTTGGAGTTGAAGCAAAGAAGGACCCAGGAAGAAAGAAAAAATAAAAAGAATCTTCTTCAATGGAATTTTTTTTTTTTTTTTAGAAACTTGGTTTCATTTTCCATTAAGGTGAAAGCTGACATCTGGGTTCAGTTCAGTTCTTAGCCTACACACGGTTGTTTTCTTTCTGTCTTGTCTGCTGTGTTGAGGTGTTTTAGACATTGCTGAGTTTCAGTGCAAGGTGCCATGTAGACACGTGTTGGCTAGCTTTGGGTTGCTTATTACTGAAGAGGTTCATGTCTTTTTGTTTTTTGTTTTTTGTTTTTTGTTTTTTGAGACGGAGTTTCGCTCTTGTTACCCAGGCTGGAGTGCAATGGCGCGATCTTGGCTCACCACAACCTCCACCTCCTGGGTTCAAGCAATTCTCCTGCCTCAGCTTCCCGAGTAGCTGGGACTACAGGCGCGCGCCACCATGCCCAGCTAATTTTTGTATTTTAAGTAGAGACGGGGTTTCACCATGTTGACCAGGATGGTCTCGATCTCTTGACCTCGTGATCCACCTGCCTCGGCCTCCCAAAGTGCTGGGATTATAGGCTTGAGCCACCGCCCCCGGCCGAGGTTCATGTCTTAAAGCTTTGCTTCTTCTCTACCCTCACCGTTATTTTTATAGAGTTTATTCTAGCTCCTATGTAACACAAACATGTGCTTCAGAAAGGAGGGAAAGTCACGTGTGCTCTGAGTCGTAACACTAGGAGGAGAATTGGTATTCACGCCTCCTTCCCCGTGATGCCAGTCAGGGCTGCTGGCTGAAAGCAATACCATCCACTGTGGGTAACTTGAGCAGAGAAGGAATTGACCAAAAGGAAATTTCCAGGAAGCCTGGGGAACCAGGCTGGGACAACGGGCCAAACACTAAGGCCGTCCAGGCACACAGGACACCAGCCAGGACCAGTGTCAGGAACAGCGTGACTGATAAGCCCCTATGGGCACTGCCTCTAGGGACACTTGCCCGTGCTTCTGGGTATCAGTTTTAACCATCTCTACCTCTGTGGCCCTCCCTCCGGATTTGAACGCTTGGGCAGGAATAAATGGGCAATGGGTAAACTGGGCTATCTGTCCAAGCCCACACTCCCTCAGGGAAGACAGAATGCTGGTTCAACCTTTCATGGAGGAAGATGTGGCACTTCCCCACACTTGGACGTCCTCACTGAGAAACACTGACAGATAGGATGGGGTTGGGGAGAGGGCAATTAAAGCAATGGCCCAAGTCCACTCTAGCCCACCCTTTCATTTTCCTGTACCCACATGCAACCTTTTAGGAGGAGCTCCCAGAAGCCATGCGCCTCCCTGTCCATATTGCCTGTCAGAACTCTTGGTCATTGGGATCAGGGAATGACCCCAGCCAACACTTCAGCTCCCCTCTTCCTGTTTGCCTGATGGCACAAGGACACAAAACACCAGGTGTCTCTATTCACCAAGTCCTGGTGCGAGCACTCCCTGTGTGGGTACTGAAGCCTCGAAATCAGTCAAGAACAGATTCATGAAGACAGGAAGCAAAGGAAATCGAACGGATCGTTCAGTGTAACTTCGTCCACTTCCACCTCCTGTTCCTTAGCTCTGAGTACTTTGGCCAATGGGAGGGACCAAACCACGTGTCGGTTACTGATTAAGAGATGTACTAACCTCCTGCCACCTAGCACACCCATCTTTGAAACTGTTAAAATTGTGTCTTTGGAAACCCATGTCGTGTCACTGTTCTATGACTCTAGATAATGGGTACGTAATGAGATGATTGAAACCCGTGACAGAAGCCCATTGCCGCCGGCTTCTCCTCCCCTCCCCCCTTCTCCTCCCCCCCTCTTCTTCCTTCTTTCTTCCTCTTCGTCCTCCTCTTCCTCCTTCCTTCCTTCTTTCTTTTCCTGATACAGCATCTCCAACACTGTTGCCCAGGCTGGAATGCAGTGGTGCAATCTCGGCTCACTGCAACCTCCAGCTCCCAGGTTCAAGCAATTCTCCTGCCTCAGCCTTTTGAGTATGTGGGACTACAAACATGTGCCACCACGCCTGGCTAATTTTTGTATTTTTCGTGGAAACAGGGCTTTGCCATGTTGGCCAGGCTGGTCTTGAGCTCCTGACCTCAGGTGATCCGCCCACCTCGGCCTCCCAAAGTGCTGGGATTACAGGTGTGAGCCACCATGTCCAGACATAGGTATGTTTTCAGTAGAAACAGTGTTTCACCATGTTCGCCAGGCTGGTCTCGAACTCCCGACCCCAAGTGATCCGCCTACCTTGGCCTCCAAAAGTGCTGGGATTACAGGTGTGAGCCACTGCACCTGGCCCAAGGCATTCATTAATTTCACATTTCATGTGTAGCAGAATCAAAGAAAGCAGATATGGGCCAGGCACAGTGGCTCACGCCTGTAATATCAGCACTTTGGAAGGCCAAGGCAGGCGGATCACAATGTCAAGAGTTCGAGACAAGCCTGACCAACATGGTGAAACCCCGTCTCTACTACGAACACGAAAATTAGCTGGGCGTGGTGGCGCACACCTGTAATCCTAGCTACTCAGGAGGCTGAGGCAGGAGAATCACTTGAACCTGGGAGGCAGAGGTTGCAGTGAGCCGAGATCGCTCCACTGCACTCCAGCCTGGGTGACAGAGCAAGACTCCGTCTTGAAAACAAAAATGGAAAAAAGGAAAGCAAACACAAATCCAGGTCAAGTGTCTACTCCAGTGAAGACAGAGGCATTCCTTTCCTGATGGGAGGGGTCTAATGTGATAAACCTGCCACCAGGTAGCTGGCTGGTCTCCTCCACGACTACGTAGCAGAGACAGCGAGCCGGCACGCTGCTAACTGGGCTCACAGCAGTGGCATCGTTCAGGTCCATCTTGATAAGCAAAGGTTCCTGTTGTTGACAAAGCGTAAGACCTCCATTCCTTCCACTGTGACCCTTGGCTCCTGAGCCCCACGCGCAAGAAGGAGGCTCTCTGACATCCGCAGAGCAGATCGTCTTACCCACTCGCCTTTTAGGAAGTGGAGTTCTTTCGATAAGAATTCATACGGGACACAAACATACCACCCAGATCTGCTGCCCGTGGTTATTGAGAAGAATCGATGAGCCAATATACTGGAAATGCATCACACGATTTGCGTTCAGTAAATGGCAGTTGCTGTTACTAAATAACAGAGTATGTGCAGTGTAAAAATCTATCCTAAAATCCCATTGAAAAAAATGCAGTAGAAAATATAACGGTATACCATTTGTACAATGCATAAAGCAACACTCAGAACGGACCCTGGCACAGAAAGAAACCATGCCTATTTTCTAAGAAAGCCTTTACTGATTTTGGTCAAATTCAATACTAGTTACTCTAATCAGGAAAAAAAAAGGTGGCATTTTTATTTAAAATCAGAGTTACAATGTCAGGTTCAGTTGCTGTGTTTGCCTAGAACGTTATGGGTTTTCTTTCTTTTTTTTTTTAAAGATGGGGTTTCACCGTAATGGCCAGGCTGGTCTTGAACTCCTGACCTCAGGTGATCCACCCATGTTGACCTCCCAAAGTGCTAGGATTACAGGCTTGAGTCACCGCACCGGGCCCTTTTTTCTTTTTCTTTTTTTTTAAATAAAGACGGGGTTTCACCATATTGGTCAGGCTGGTCTTGAACTTCTGACCTCAGGTGATCTGCTTGCCTCGGCCTCCCAAAGTGCTGGGATCACAGGTGTGAGCCACCACGCCCGGCAAACTTTGTGATTATGTGATACTCATGGGCCCATGTACATTGGATGGAAGTGGATTCATGTGATGCAGAAAACCACAGAAGGGAAAGTATTTACAGGTTTTTTGTTGTTGTTGTTGTTGTTTTGGTAAAGGGAAATGTTTTGAAGTTAATGCTTTACCTTTATGTGATTTTCTCCCCCTAATGATCTAAAACTGCTTGGTAGGCAACTGTGGTCTGTGGTCACCACTTCACAAAATGGGCAATAAATTTCATTAATAATCCAATTGATATTCGGGTCCAGGGCAGGAAAAAAGTTCTCCAGCTTCTGTGGAGCTCCCATCCAATCCGGGTGAAACAGTGTGCTGCTGAAGAGGCACACATACAGAGCCACGGGGTGAAACGCAGAGCTCCGAGACGTTCTGTGATGGCTGAGCATCTGCAGTTTCCTTCCCCTTAGTCCCTGTGGAAAAAGCCTCGGTCCAGACGGACAGGGACTGCTCCAGGTGCACGGGTAGGTGAACGCTGGACCCCAGGGAAGCAGCTGAGGCTTGAAGGAGAGGCTCTGCAGCCAGGGCACACGCAGGAAATGAAGGAACTCAGAGAGGATGAAGGGTTTAGGGTGGCTTTGTATGTTGAGCACAGAGCTAGCTGGTCAAGAAAACTACAAATTAGGACTGGGTGTGGTGGCTCAAGCCTGTAATCCCAGCACTTTGGGAGGCTGAGGCAGGTGGATCACGAGGTCAAGAGATCGAGACCATCCTGGTCAACATGGTGAAACCCCGTCTCTACTAAAAATACAAAAAATTAGCTGGGCATGGTGGCGCGTGCCTGTAATCCCAGCTACTCAGGAGGCTGAGGCAGGAGAATTGCCTGAACCCAGGAGGCGGAGGTTGCGGTGAGCCGAGATTGCACCATTGCACTCCAGCCTGGGTAACAGGAGCGAAACTCTGTCTCAAAAAAAAAAAAAAAACCCATAAATGAGGAACCTAGTTGACTATGTTGCCCAGGCTGGTCTTGAACTCCTGGTCTCAAGCAATCCTCCCATCTCAGCCTCCGGAAATGAGATTAAAGGCATGAGCCACTGTGCCCAGCCTAGATTTGCTTTTCTTTTTTGAAGTGGATTCTCGCTCTTGTCACCCAAGCTGGAGTGCAATGGCGCCATCTCAGCTCACAGCAACCTCCGCTTCCCGGGTTCAAGAGATTCTTTTGCCTCAGCCTCCCAAGTAGCTGGGATTACAAGCACCTGCCTCCACACCTGGCTAGTTTTTGTATTTTTTAGTAGAGGCAGGGTTTCACCATGTTGGCCAGGCCTTGGCCTTTCAAAGTGCTGGGACATAGGTGTGAGCCACCACACCTGGCCTAGATTCGAGGCAGAGACTTCGAGGACAGGAATGACCTGTGGAAAGGGCACGATGGATTCGCGGACTCCTTTGCTCTCACAGCATCTGCTACGCATTCTGGGTGCCTGAAGAGCAGGCGGCAGGTCGTGGGCGGTGCGCACCCATGGAAGGATTGTCTGAGGTTGGTAAAGACTTGGGTGTACGTCACTGCCGAAGAGGAACGGCAGTGGAGAGAATCCGAATGTGGCTTTGAATAAGTCAGAGGGGCCAGGGAGGCAGAGGAGAGGAAGCGATCCCAGTAAAACAATATCAACAAAGCCTTTGGACTAAAACCCTTTGGAACAGTTATGCCTCATTGGGAAGCTCTGGACTCAGGCCGGCTTCATGGCACAGTCTCCATGAAGCAGCTCCTTGCGAAGTCTCGGGTGTGGCCTTCTCACCAAGTTGGACACCTGGGTTCTACAAAGCCCCGTCTACTTTTAGCCACGTCTTCCTTTTGCCTCACCAGATCCAAAAGAGGCAAGGACACCCCGTCCCAGGCTTGAGAGGCAAAGCCGGCCTCCGTGGAAGGGAAGGAGACAAGGGCTGTGGCTCTCAGTGGGAAACCTCCTCCTGGAAGGGTCCTGGTAGCTTTGACCCCCACGGCCATTTGTTCTCACCTCCCTCCTAGCGCCTGTCACACTGCATTGTCTCCTTTATTTACTCAACAATAATACTCTTCCTTCCTCGCCAGCACTGGGCTTCCTCAGGGCAGTACAGTCAGCCACCTCAGCTTCCGTCCAGGGCTGCCATGCGCAAGAAAGTTGACCAAGATGGGAAATGAGTGAGTGCGTGCTGCTTCCCCAGCTCCAGACGCCGGCATCTCTCGCCTAGGGGCCCACCCGATTCTTGCCTCCCTCCCTGCTGCTTGCCATACTGGGAGAGACCAGAGCCACCTTTCCAACACCCAAGTCCTGTCATGTCTCGCCCAGCCCCAAACCCTTCAAACACTCAACCACTGTTCTTGGAATGACTTCCAAACTCTTCATTGATTCCTTATTTTATTTTTTGAGACAGGGTCTCTCATCCCAGTGCCCAGGCTGAAGTGCAGTGGTGTGATCATGGCTTCTTGCAGCCTCGAACTCCCAGACCCAAGCCCCTTAACTAGCAGGGACTGCAGGCATGTGCCATCATATATATATATATTTTTAAGATGGGGTTTCACACTGTTGGCCAAGCTGGTCTTGAACTCCTGACCTCAGGTGATCCACCAGCCGCGGCCTCCCAAAGTGCTGAGATTACAGGCGTAAGCCACCGCGCCCGGCCCCATCAATCATTTTTTTATTTATTTTTATTATTTTATTTATGTATTTATTTTGAGACAGGGTCTTGCTGTGTCACCCAAGCTGGAGTGCAGTGGTACGATCACAGCTCACTGCAGCCTCAGCCTCCTGGGCTCAAGCAGTCCTCTTGTATTTTTTAGTAGAGGCAGGGTTTAGTAGAGCAGAGACTACAGGTATGTGCCACCTTCACATCCAGCTAATTTTAAAATTATTTGTAGAGAGGGGGCTTCCCTATGTTGCTCAGGCTGGTCTGGAACTCCTGGACTCAAGTGATCCTTCCACCTTGACCTCCCAAAGTGCTGGCAATAACAGGCTCTTTAAACTGACCGGTGAGGTCAGTTGCGGCCTGGCCAGCTGCTCTCTCTGGCCTGCTCCCTACCTGGAGCTCCAAGCTCTCACAAGTGCCTTTAGTTCCCCCAATGTGCCCTGCACCCTTGATTGCCTTTGGTCCTTCACATGATGCAGCAACGTGCTTAGTTTCTCTGATTCCCGTTTCACCTAGGTCATGCCTTCAGGCCTCAGCCGACCGTCTTCCTCTCGCCATCACTAACCTAACCGAGAAGGCTGATGCCCCTCTGCTGGGCTTTCCCGGAGCTCTGCGCTTCCCTCATAAAGCACCTGTCAAGCCACCTGTATCTGCCACGGGGACCATCAGGGCATGGGTGCACCTGCCTAGGTCACCGAGACACCTTCCGAGCAAGCACAACGTGCAGCACTCAGTGAACCGGTCAACACGTGGGTCTAGAAGAGACGAAAGGACCTAACGGCAGCCAGCAGAAAAACAGAGGGAGGAGGAGAGAGAAAGCCCGCGAGTCAGAGAGGGGCGAGAGGGTGTGATCCTGAGTCCGTGACAGGGCCCAGAGGGGAGGGTTCTGTGAGCTGCGTGTGACACGCGCTGGGTCCCTGTGGCAGATGCAAGTGATCCGTCTGTAGATTACTCGTAGGAAGTGCGAAGTCAGTGTCAGCAGAGAGGGAGCCGAAGCTCGCAACTGGAGAGTCACCCCGGGAGAGCACGGAGAACTCTCGGAGGAGCGGGAGCAAGCAGGAGGGGTTAAGGACCACGACAAGGGCGGCGGTTTTGAGGGCGAAGAGGTCTCGAGCATCCTGACGGGGCCGTGGAAAAGCTGTGGAGAGACACAGAGGGAAACATCAGGTACAGGAGGAAAGCCCCGGACCGAGGCCCCAGATGGGCGGTTCCAGAGGGCTGGGCAACTGGCACAGGCAGCAAAATCAGCTCTGGAAAGGGGTAAAGACACCCCTTCTTCGTCCCAGACTGCAGGAAGAAAGAGCAAAGACACTTATCACAGAAGTCCCACGGAGGAAAGCGGAGGGAGTTGACACCCGGCAGCCTCTCCTCTGCATGAAGTTGAAGGTTATCTGGGTTAAGAGTCAGGGAGTCTGGCCGGGCATGGTGGCTCTTTTTTTTCTTTTCTTTCTGTCTTTTTTTTTTTTTTTTTGAGACGGTGTTTCGCTCTTGTTACCCAGGCTGGAGTGCAATGGCACGATCTCGGCTCACTGCAACCTCCGCCTCCTGGGTTCAGGCAATTCTCCTGCCTCAGCCTCCTGAGTAGCTGGGATTACAGGCACACGCCACCATGCCCAGCTGATTTTTTGTATTTTGAGTAGAGACGGGGTTTCAACATGTCGACCAGGATGGTCTCGATCTCTTGACCTCGTGATCCACCCGCCTCGGCCTCCCAAAGTGCTGGGATTACAGGCTTGAGCCACCGCGCCCGGCCCTTTTTTTAAAAAATTAGGTTGTTTGTTAGAGACGGAGTCTCACTGTGTGGCCCAGGCTGGAATGCAGTAGTGCGATCACAGCTCACTGCAGCCTCGGACTCCTGGACTCTGATCCTCCCCACTCAGACTTCTGAGTGGCCGGACGCCAGCTGAGTGTGGGTCTACACCACCACACTCAGCTAATTAAAAATTTTTTTGGGTCGGGCACAGTGGCTCACGCCTGTAATTCTAGCACTTTGGGAGGCCGAGGTGGGTGAATCACCTGAGGTCAGAGGTTCAAGACCAGCCTGGCCATCATAGTGAAAACCCATCTTAAAAAAAAAAAAGAAAAGAAATTTTTTGTAGAGACAGAATCTTGCTATGTTGCCCAGTCTGGTCTTGAATTCACGGCCTCAAGTGATCCTGCCACCCCTCTCTCCAGAAGTGCTGAGATTACAGCTAGGAGCCACCATATCCAGCTGACTTTTTTTTAATTGCATTTTATGTTTTGGGGTACATGTGAAGAACATGCAAGATTGTTGCATAGGTACACACATGGCAGTGTGATTTACTGCCTTCCTCCCCATCACCTATATCCGGCACTTCTCCCCATGCTATCTCTCCCAACTCCCCACCCCCGGCTGTCCCTCCCCTATTTCCCCCTGACAGACTCCAGTGTGTGATGCTCCCCTCCCTGTGTCCATGTGTTCTCATTGTTCAACACCTGCCTATGAGTGAGAACATGCGGTGTTTGATTTTCTGTTCTTGTGTCAGTTTTGCTGAGAATGATGGTTTCCAGCTTCATCCATGTCCCTACAAAGGACATGAACTCATCGCCTTTTATGGCTGCATAGTATTCCATGGTGTATATGTGCCACATTTTCCCTGTCCAGTCTATTATCAATAGGCATTTGGGTTGGTTCCAGGTCTCTGCTATTGTAAGCAGTGCTGCAGCAAACATTCGTGTGCACGTGTCCTTATGGTAGAACGATTTATAGTCCTTTGGATATATACCCAGTAATTACCCAGCTGATTTTTTTTTTTAAGATGGGGTTTCGCCATGTTGGTCAGGCTGGTCTTGAACTCCCAACCTCAGGTGATCCGCCCGCCTTGGCCTCCAAAGTGCTTGAATTATAGGCATGAGCCACCACGCCCGGCCTACCTAGCTGATTTTTAAAAATTGTTAAGGTATTTTATGTGTGTTTATTTTTCCCCAGGAAGCCTTCAAAATCCTGCATACCTCTTACACCTATAGCACATCTCAGTCTGGACTAGCCATATTACAAGTGGTTTGTGGCTCCTCTATCGGACAACACAATTTTATTTCATTTCAATTATTTAATTTGTTTATTTGTTTGTTTGTTTATTTTTAAAGATGGGGTTTCACCATGATGGCCAGGCTGGTCTTGAACTCCTGACCTCAGGTGATCCACCCACCTCCCAAAGTGCTAGGATTACAGGCGTGAGCCACCGCGCCCGGCCTACTTATTTATTTTTGAGACAGAGTCTCACTCTGTTGACCAGGCTGGAGCGCAGTGGCGTGATCTCAGCTCACTGCAGCCTCCACCTCTCGGGTTCAAGTGATTCCTCTGTCTCATCCTTCCGAGTAGCTGGGATTACAGGCACAAGCCACCACAACCAGCTAATTTTTTTTGTATTTTTGGTAGAGTCAGGGTTTCATCATGTCGGCCAGGATGGTCTCGATCTCCTGTCCTGGTGATCTACCCGCCTCAGCCTTCCAAAGTGCTGGGATTGCAGACGTGAGCCACCGCGCCCTGCTCTCGACAACACAATTTTAAAGTGTGCCTCTAAGCTTCAAGGTTAATGTCAAAGGGGCTTCTAGGCACTCTCCACCCGCCGCTGCCTCCCTTGGTACCAGTCAGAGGGTGGATGAAGCAGGGCTGTGCCCAGGAGGCCAATGTTTGTTCCCAGCTGCTCATGACTCAGGAAGTCTGGCCATTCCTTATTCCCGTGATCCCGTGCGGGGCCAGAGGCTGCGGAAATCTCTATCTCTGCAGCCTCAACAGACAATCGCCCAACCAAACTTCCTCCCCAGAGGAAAGGAGCAAACAGAGCCACTGCCCTTCTCCTTGGGTCCTGCAAGTTCACCGCAAAGTGGCGAGGCTGTTTGTTGCTTGCCTTGGAAATTCAGTTACAAAGGACTTGCAGCTGTGCGTTATTTTCAGGCTTCCTCTGGTGCCCTTGCCCCTCCTCGGCCTCCACCCTCATTACCACTGTGTTGACTCACAGGAGTGGGCATCTGGGCCTTTTTTTTTTCCCTTTGCCCAGCAATCTTTCTTTTGGGAAACAGCCCCATCCTATTGCCCTATTTTACCTCACTCTGGTGGGGGTGTCAGTCATAGGGGCCAGCCCCACTCCTATCATGAAGGTGGGCACTTGACCTATCCCACACCAATCACAGGGGCTTTCCCTGGAATTTAAATATGGAGCAGGGGTGGGGCGTGGTGGCTCATGCCTCTAATCCCAGCACCTGGGAGGCCGAGTCGGGCAGATAATGAGGTCAGGAGTTTGAGACCAGTTTGGCCAATATGGTGAAACCCCATCTGCATTAAAAATACAAAAATTAGCTGGGTGTGGTGGTGCACGCCTGTAGTCCCAGCTACTCGGGAGGCTGAGGCAGGGGAATCGTTTGAACCTGGGAGGTGGAGATTACAGTGAGCCCACACTGTGCCACTGCACTCCAGCCTGGGCAACAGAGCAGGGGTCCGTCTCAACAAAAAAAATGGAGCAGGAGGTCAGGCGTGGTGGCTCATGCCTGTAGTCCCAGCACTTTGGGAGACCAAGGTGGGAGGAGCTCTTAAGCTCAGGAGTTCAAGACCAGCTCTGGGCAACATAGCGAGACCCCATCTACAAAAATACAAAATTAACTGGGAGTGGTGGCACATGCCTGCAGTCCCAGCTGTTTGGGAGGCTGAAGTGGGAGGATTCCCTGAGCTCAGGAGGTCAAGGCTGCAGTGAGCCAAGGTACACCACTGCACTCTAGCCTGGGTGACAAAGGGAGACCCTGTCTCTAAAAAGAACCCTAAAAATTAAAATAAATAAATGAATAAATATTGAGCAAAAACAGAGGAGCTGAAGACAATTTGGAGCCAGAATCCAAGATCTACCTAATTTGAGACCCAACCTTTTGAAGCCTGGTCATTGAACTCTGCCTTTGATGCTGTGCGCCCTCCTTCCTGGGCTCCCCGCTCCTTCCTGCGTGCCCTCCTTTTCCTCCTCTTTCCCAGTCAAGGTAGCCAGAATCCATTCCTGTTGCTTAGAATCAAAGAATCCTGTTAACAATGTTTTTTTTAGTCCAAGTAATAGTAAGGTGTCATTTCTCTTTCTTTTTTTTTTTTTTGAGATGGCTTGGCTTGACGCCAGGAGTTTGAGACCAGCCAGGGCAACAAAGTGAGACCTCCTCTCTACAAAAAATAAATAAAAATTAGCCGGACATGACGAGGCACACCTGTAGTCCCAACTACTTGGAGGCTGAGGTGGGAGGGTACCCTGAGTCCAGGAGGCTGAGGCTGCACTGAGCAGAGATCACACCACTGCACTCCAGCTGTGGGTCAGAGCAAGATCCTATCTCAAAAAAAAGGGAGCATTTGCCCCTCACTGCTTTACTAGAGGGACTGTTTGATAATGAACTCTTGCCGGGGCGGGGGAGTTTCTAAGTGATATGAGAAGACCCTCCCTAAATCTGGGCAGCCCATAAAACCTTTTTTTTTTTAAGAGACAGGGTCTCACTATGTTGCCCAGGCCGGAGTGCAGTGGCTATTCACAGGCGCGATCCCACTACTGATCAGCACGGGAGTTTTGACCTGCTGCGTTTCCGACCTGGCCTGGTTCACCCGTCCTTAGGAAACCTGGTGGTCCCCTGCTCCCAGGAGGTCACCATATTGATGCCAAACTTAGTGTGGACACCCGATCAGCATAGCGCACTGCAGCCCAGAACTCCCAGGCTCAAGCGATCCTCCCGCCCAGCCTCCCGAGTAGCTGGGACTACAGGCACGTGCGGCTGCACCTGGCCATAAAACCTTTTATACTCCATAGCTTCGTACCAAACACGTTTGCATCTGATAATTCTCTAGTATTTCTACAATAGAATTTAGGAACAGGAACGCTAGAAATAGAAATATAATTGATGGAGGCAGAAAATCCATAAACAATTGTCTCTGCAATAAACACCAATAGTGAGAAGCAACCAGACCAGTATAGGCTGTGGCTGGATCAAAACGACTGTGCTGGGCCAGAGACCTAGCCCTCGGACCCAGCCCTGTCTTCCAGAGAGAAGATAACATTATCTCTACATTATCGCTTTATATTACTTTCAATTTGGTTTCTTTTCCCCAAACAGCGACTTTGGTTAACTTCATTTAGGGATTCGACATCTTATTCTGTTTACTTAAGTTCTGAATTAAAAGACCTCTGCCGGAATAGTTAAGGAGGGAGTCAGTCGCGTTTCTCAACAAGATTGAAACCTCAGAGCCTGGGGCTAGGCCTGAGGGTAAGCGCTCTCTTTGCCAGGACCATTGGTTGGATTGAAAGAGATGGAGACAAGCCAGAGGGCAGCAATGATGTTGTGCTCAGAGCAAGCAGACAGGCGGCCTCCCCGCTGCAGAAGCGTGCCTGTGAGGACCTTTCCCTGTTTGGTTGGTTGGTTGGTTTTGTTTCTTAGACACAGGGTCTCACTCTGTTGCCCAGGCTGGCGTGCAGTGGTGCGATCACAGCTCACTGCATCCTCAAACTTCTCGGCTCAAGCCATCTTCTCACCTCGGCCTTCTGAGTAGCTGGGACCACAGGCATGCGCCACCACTCCCGGCGAAGTGATTTATTTTTTTGTAGAGATGAGGTCTCACCATGTTGCCCAGGCTGGCCTGAAACTCATGGCCTCAATCGATCATTCTGCCTCATCCTCCCCAAGCACTGTGGTTACTAGCGTGTCGGATGCCCCCGTTTAGGGGTTACTGCTCCTTACAGCAGGAGCTAGCCAGAGAAAAAGGATAGAGAAAAAAGCTGGAGAAGAAGAATGAGAAAAGAATATCCCACAGTCCCGTTCCCGGCCCAGCCCAGCCTGCCACATGGTTGCCCAAACAACTCCTCCTCCAAACCCCCTCCTCCTGGCTCATTCCTGTTCCCCCACCCCCACAACACAATACACCTTTCTCTTCCCAGGGCTCTGCTCTTTGTGTGGTAATTTGCTAATCAGGTATTTTGCTAAGGGACAAACAGGAGACTGGTACATTGGATACTCCTGGGCTCTTAGGTAGAATTTCACATTTAGCATATTCAGTAGTGGTTTTTGGGTGGGCAATGGCTTGGCTTACCAGAACTGTAAAAGGCCTAGAAATCTTGGAATGATCCTTTTTTTTTTTTTTGAGACAGAGTCTCACTCTGTCTCCGAGGCTGGAGTGCAGTGGTGTGATCTCAGCTCACCACAACCTCTGCTACCGAGGTTCAAGCGATTCTCCTGCCTCAGCCTCCCGAGTAGCTAGGATTGTAGGTGCCTGCCACCATGACTGGCTAATTTTTGTAGTTTTAGAAGAGATGAGGTTTCACCATCTTGAAACTCTTGACCTGGTCTTGAACTCCTGCCCTCATGATCCGCCCGCCTCGGCCTCTCAAAGTGCTGGGATTACAGGCGTTAGCCACCGTGCCAGGCCAGAAAGTTCACCTTTATAATGAAAATGAATTATCTGCAATTCTGCCCAAAGATGACAAGGATGGTCTTGTGGATTGAAGTGGGCTCCTCCAGCCCCTAAATTCAAATGTTAAAGCCCTGGCATGAAATGTGACTGCATTTGGAGAAGGGACTTTTAAGGAGATGATGAAAATGAAATGAGGTCTGCCAGGTGCAGTGGCTCACACCTGAAGTCCCAGCACTTTGGGAGGCTGAGGCGAGTGGATCACCTGAGGTCAGGAGTTCGAGACCAGCCTAGTCAACATGGTGAAACCCTGTCTCTGCTAAAAATACTGTCCTCCTCCAGCTCCCACCCTCCAGGCTTCCGCAGTGCCCCCACAGCCAGGGCGAAAGGGAAATGGAAATGTGGCTCCCGACCCAACAGGCCGGAGCAGAGCATGGGGGCACTGAGGACAAGCGGCTGCAGGCTGCACATGGTGGATTGTGGTGGGAATGGAAGCGCAGGAAGCATCAGCATAAGGGGCTTTCCTAGTGCAGACACCCAAATGATGGGGAGGGGTATTTTATCCTGGGTGGATAAGATTCCTTCTTCAGCCTCTTTCCCTGTGACGTGGAGAAACTGTGAGCAGTGGATCCCTCCGTGTGCTCGGCTCTGCCTGTGTGCGTAGGAGAGCCCAGCTGCTTTGGCTGCGGCCATTTCCAGCTCCCATCCCCCCTTGTCACAGCAGGACAGAAGGGCTCTTTGTTACCTGGGAATGGGCGAGAAGGTCACCTGTCCCCAGGCAGCTGCTGTCTGCTGGGACCTCCCAGGTTCTCTGGCACTCTGTGCCTTGGCGGCTGTGCCCCGCAGGTCCCCCAGCCGCTCCTGCCTGTCTGCTTCCCACTTAAGTGTCCGGGCTGGGAGTGGACATGGCCCTTCCCTCCTGCCACCTGCTTCAGCTTGCCGCTTTCCCTGTGCTTGGCACTGACATTCACACTCTTGCTATTGGACTGCGTCACTGACAAGCCGGTTTCATCCACTGGCCCGAAAGCCTCGGAGGCAAGGACTGAGCTTGTCCTCATCCCTGGAGACTCCACCAGGTCAAGAAGTGCCCTGCACCAGCGGTGCACGACCAGAGTCTACCAAAAGGACATGGGGGGGGATTTTGTATGATTTTGAGGAACTGGGTCATTTTCTCAAATTTTTGTGCCAAGCCAGAAAGACCCGACTGTGGAATGTACCACTGTTGTAGGTAGAGCTGCAGCTATCACAGTATCTAGAATCTAAATTCATTGTCTTTCTCTCTCCTTTTTTTTTTTTTTTTTTTTTTGTGAGGTGTAGGGAACAGTCTGGCTCTATCCACTGTAGCCTCCACCTCACAAGTCCAAGGAATTCTCCTGCCTCTGCCTCCCAGGTAGCGGGGATTACAGGCACGCACCACCATGTCCAGTTAATTTTTGTATTTTTACAATATTTGTAATTTTGTAGAGATGGGTTTCACCACGTTGACCGGGCTGATCTCAAGTAATCCACCTGCCTTGTCCTCCCAAAATGCTGGGATTACAGGCGTGAGCTACCACACCTGGCCGCTTCACATTTTTAAAATAATTACATTACTTATTTTTATTTATTTATTTATTTATTTATTTTGAGATAGAGTCTTGTTACATTACTTATTTTATTTTTATTTATTTATTTATTTATTTATTTTGAGACAGAGTCTTGTTCTGTCGCCAGGCGCCAGGCTGGAGTGCAGTGGCGTGATCTCAGCTCACTGCAACCTCTGCCTCCCGGGTGCAAGCAATTCTCCTGCCTCAGCCTCCCAAGTATCTGAGACTACGAGCATGCGCCACCACGCCCAGCTAATTTTTGTACTTTTCTTCTTCTTCTTTTTTTTTTTTAAAGATGGGGTTATTACCATAATGGCCAGGTTGGTTTTGAACTCCTGACCTCAGGTGATCCACCCACCTAGGCCTCTCAAAGTGCTAGGATTACAGGCATGAGCCACCACACCCGGCCTAATTTTTGTATTTTTAGTAGAGATGGGGTTTCATCATGTTGGCCAGGATGGTCTCCATCTCTTGACCTCGTGATGCGCCCTCCTTGGCCTCCCAAAGTGCTGGGATTACAGGCGTGAGCCACCGCGCCTGGCCAATTACATTGCTTTTTAAGATTGTTGAACTCAATGCTAAGGAAAGTGCTTTCTGAGCCACCTGAGAGGCACAGTGCACCATGGTCCTGTGGAGTCCTCTCCAGTCCCCAAGGTAGAGCCCAGTGCTCAAGTGCACAGCTCTCAGGCCCTCCCAGCCCCACCCTGCCGAGGCACGCGGGCCTGCTACTTTCATTTTTTTTTTTTTTTTTTACTTTTCTTTTTACTTTCAGAGAACAGGAGCAGCTGGGGAGAATGAGGCAGCCAGGGAGCCTCCCTTTTCTCTGACTTAAATTTCCTCCGCCCTGTCCGGCTGATCTCTTGCCTGTTCCTATCATTTGATCATCTGCTTGGAACCAGGTTAATTGCTTTTGGGGCTTTTTGCTTGTTCAGGTAACAGTCTGGGATCATCTTCAAAGGCCAAACGTCTGGAAGAGAAGCAAGATGACTTCTAATAATTTACCGGCCTCTGCCTCTGATGAAGAATTCTGGACACTTCAACTTCTGGGACCTGTTATTAGGAAGCTCAAAGTTTTGATTAGAAACGGGGAGATCTGTGCAGTAGGAAGGGCTTAGCAGTTCTGGGAACACCCTACAATATAAGAAAAGAAAAAATGCATAAAAGGGACTAAGAAGTGTCTGACCCAATGGGTATTTTATTTGTTTGCATTTTAATTTTTTTTTTTTTTTTTTTTTTGGGACAGGGTCTCACTCTGTCATCCAGGCTGGAGTGCAGTGGTGCAATCTCAGCTCACTGCAACCTCCAACTCCCAGGTTCAAGTGATTCTCCTGCCTCAGCTTCCCAAGTAGCTGGGACTACAGGCACCTGCCACCATGTTCAGCTAACTTTTTTTTTTTTTTTTTTTGGTATGTTTTGGTAGAGATGGAGTTTCACCGTGTTGGCCAGGCTGGTCTCAAACTCCTGACCTCAAGTGACCTGCCTGCCTCAGCCTCCAAAAGTGCTGGGATTGCAGGTGTGAGCCACCTCGCTCAGCCCTTAAGATTTTTGTTATTGTTGTTATTTATTTATTTAATTATTCGAGATGAAGTCTCACTCTGTTGCATAGGCTGGAGTGCAATGGTGCAATCTCAGCTCACTGCAACCTCCACCTCCCGGGTTCAAGCGATTGGCCTGCCTCAGCCTCCTGAGTAGCTGAGATTACAGGCATGCGTTATGATGCCAGCCTAATTTTTGTATTTTTAGTGGAGACAGGTTTTCTCTATGTTGGTCAGGGTGGTCTCGAACCCCTCACCTCATGATCCGCCCTCCTCAGTGTCCCAAAGTGCTGGGGATAACAGGTGTGAGCCACCACACCCGGCCTTTTTTGTTAATTTTTAAGTGAAGGAGCATTTTCTGGGTGAGTCTCATTACTCTTTTTTTCTTTTTTTTTTTGGAGTCTCACTTTGTCACCCAGGCTGGAGTGCAATGGCGTGACCACCTCACTGCAACCTCTGCCTCCAGCCTCAAGCAACTCTTCTGCCTCAGCCTCCCAAGTGGCCGGGATTATAGCATCTGCTACCATGTCTGGCTAAGTTTTGTATTTTTAGCAGAGATGGGGTTTCACCATGTTGGCCAGGCTGATCTTGAACTCCTTACCTCAAGTGATCCACCTGCCTTGGATGGTGGGATCCAAAATTGCTGGGATTACAGGTGTGAGCCACTGCGCCCAGCCCCATTTCTCCCTTTTAGGAGTTCCCTTAACAGCAAAGAAACACCAAACTCACCACAATCACATAGGAAGCTGGTTTGAGATCAATTGTCTTTGTGTGTTGATCTGGAAAACATATCAGAAAACTTAGCTGGGGAATGAAGGTGGCATTTTCTACTGCTTTCACGGGGGTGTTCTAGACACTGGCATTGGAAATAACGTTGGTCATCCGAGGAGTCTTGCACAGTAGGGAGCCCTAACATTTGCTGATAAATAAATCCCACCCTGATTTGTTGCGGGTATTTCTGGCTTCCTTCCTCGGCCATCAGCCAAAAGGCTGATGCAAAGGCTGATGCTAAGGCTGTTGACTTGCCTTAGCTAACGGTGTCTAGGACTTTTCCTCTGGAATCAGACTGCCTGGTTTGAATCCTGGGTCCACAAATGAGGAGCTGCAGGACCTGGGGCAAGTTGCTGTTGACGCTGGTTTCCCCTCCCATGTGCCCTCACGTTTCCAATAGAGAGTACTAACAGACAGAGCCCATCAGACCTTCCCCGCCGCCGCCCCCGGGAATCACATTCTTGTCCATCTTGTCAGCTCACAGAGTGTGTCGGTTATCTATTGCTGTGTGTGTAACAGATGATTAGAAATTGAGCTGCAAGGCCAGGCACAGTGGCTCACACCTGTAATCCCAGCACTTTGGGAGGACAAGGTGGGCAGATCACCTGAGGTCAGGAGTTCGAGACCAGCCTGACCAACATGGTGAAACCCTGTGTTTACTCAAAACATAAAAATTAGCTAGGCGTGGCAGTGCATGCCTGTAATCCCAGCTACTCGGGAAGCCGAGACAGGAGAATCGCTTGAACTCAGGAGGCAGAGGTTGCAGTGAGCCGAGATCGTGCCACTGCACTCCAGCCTGGGTGACAGAGCAAGACTCTGTCTCACCAAAAGAAAAAAAAAAGTGTATATTTTCTGGCCAGGCGCAGTGGCTCATGCCTGTAATCACAGCACTTTGGGAGGCCAAGACGCGTGTATCACAAGGTCAGGAGTTTGAGACCAGCCTGGCCAACAGAGTGAAACTCTGTCTCTATTAAAAATACAAAAATTCTCCTGGCATGGTGACAGGCACCTGAAATCACAGCTAGTTGGGAGGCTGAGGCAGGGGAATCACTTGAACCCAGGAGACAGAGGTTGCAGTGAGCTGAGATCGCGCCATTACACTCCAGCCTGGTGACAGAGCGAGACTCTGCCTCAAAAACAAACAAAAATAACACAACACGATTACCGAAATGTGGTGGTGGGCACCTGAAATCTCAACTACTCTGCAGGCTGAGGCAGGAAAATCACTTGAACCCGGGAGGTGGAGGTGGACCACCTGAGGTTTGGAGTTCAAGACCAGCCTGGCCAACATAGTGAAACCCTGTCGCTATAAAAAACACAAAAATTAGCCGGGTGTGGTAGCTCAGGCCTTTAGTCTCAGCTACTCAGAAAGCTAAGCCATGAGAATTGTTCAAACCCAGGAGGCAGAGGCTGCAGTGAGCTGAGATCATGCCACTGCACTCCAGCCTGGATAACAGAGCAAGATCCTGTCTCAAAGAGAAAAAAAGAAAATGTTTCATGCAGACCAAAGAAAACACAACTGGGCCCTTATCTAGCTCTCAGGCCACCAGTGTGCAATCTCTGGCTTAAATACATGTGTGTGTATGCATGTGCATGCATGCACATGTATGTGTGCATGAAGAGGCATGTATGTACACGTTTGCATGTGTATATATTTATATGTATGTGTGTATAGATGTGTATGCATGTGTGCACACTATCCTCGCTCTTGAATACAATCTCAGGTTTCAGCTCTTCACAGTCTAAGGCGCAGGCCCTCTCCTGACAAGGCCGTCTGCACTCAGGCGTTCCCACACTCTGCTCTTCTCTCTTACTCCTGCCCTATCCCTACTTCGTGCCTGCCTTCTACAAACGCCCACAACACCCATGGCCAGGACAATTGGTTGGAACCCTGATCAGAGCCCCTCAGATGCCAGTCTCCATGACACATGAAAGTCTGGCTGAAAAACGGAGGGACTTGGGGACATGTCTTCTGTTGGACCAAGCTTCAAGGACGTAATGGAGCTTAAGTAGATACCTGTGGGGTCACGTTGTTTCAAACCAACAGCTTTGTGGAAACTCAGGCAGTGTGGCCGAGTGGCAGGAGCAGGCAGTTTGGATTCGATCAGGTGTGGGCTCAACTCCAGGCACTGATACCTACTGTCCATGTGGCCTCACCGTAAACAGGGGACAGCAGAATCTACCTTACTGTGCAGATAATATTTTCTTCTTCTTCTTCTTCTTTTTTATTTTTTTGAGACAGAGTTTCGCTCTTGTTACCCAGGCTGGAGTGCAATGGCGCGATCTCAGCTCACTGCAACCTCCGCCTCCTGGGTTCAGGCAATTCTCCTGCCTCAGCCTCCTGAGTAGCTGGGATAACAGGCACGTGCCACTATGCCCAACTAATATTTTGTATTTTTAGTAGAGACAGGGTTTCACCATGCTGACCAGGATGGTCTTGATCTCTTGACCTCGTGATCCACCCGCCTCGGCCTCCCAAAGTGCTGGGATTACAGGATTGAGCCACCGTGCCCGGCCAGTGCAGATAAGATTTTCATGAGGTGCCTCTAACCTGGAATGGGATCGGTGATCGTGGAGGGATATGGCAGACCCAGTTCTACCATTTCTTCGTTCGAAATCTCTCTTGGATTTTTCCTTCTCATTACTCCGTGGCCCGGCCTCACCTGTGGATGCCTGAGCCTCTGACCCTGCCTTCCAGCAGCTCTCCAGCCAGAAGCGGGCTCTGCTCCACTCAGCACCACCTTCCACTGTCTCTCAGCTCTGTCCGTGTGCAGCCAGACTGACATTCCTTCGTCGCCTCTCGCTTTTGCCAAGCCACTTTCTGGTTGTCCTGATGCCTCACAGTTGCCTGTGGCACTGGGTGCAATGCTACTGTGCAGAGCCTCTCACAGCCCGAGCCTCCTCCTTGGCATCCCTGGCACACACGTTCCCATCTGGACAACCTGCCTCTTGGCGGCCCTCCAATTCCTGGGCTCCTGCCTATGTTCCCTGCTGGCTGCCATGTGGTGCACCACCCTCCCTTGATGGAAATCACATGGCCTGTTAAGGCCCAGGCTGGATCCCACCCACAAAGCCTTCTTTCACCACTGTAGCTCAACGCAGTGCAACCTGTGTTTATTGAGCAACTGTTATGTGCAAGGAACTGTTATCAGGAAGGCCATAAAGTGGGGCAAAATGCAACGTTTTGTCTTCCTAAGGAAAATATATTTTAAAAGTGGCATTTGAGCTGGGATTAGAAGGAGGGTCAGGATTTTTCTAGGGTGAAGTGGGCAAGGTAGAATGACTGTGGTGAGCCTGTCCGGTCGGATTCATCTTCAGCTGCCTTTTACAACAAATGCACCCTCCATGTGCTTCTGCGCACGAGGAAGGGCTGCAACAGCCATGTCTGTGCTGAAATTCTGTCCTCCCTGGCTGTAAGTGACACTGGCACAAGCTGCTACTCAGATCTTCTTATGAACTTGGAATTGGGGTTCGTGCATGCTGGTTAGCCTCTACAATTGAAGACTTAAACTTGGGGATATAGGACAGGACCCTCCACCATGGGCCAAGCATGCCAGGGAGAGGGAGAATGAGCCCCAGGCTCACAGTTAGAGAAGACGAGGCCATTGTTCCGCGGAAGCTGTGAGCTTTTCTCAGGTTCTGATTCACTCCTCGTGAAGCCTGACCAGATACCCGACTGTTGGTTTTATGAGATTTCATCATATCCTTATAATGAGCTTTCCCTCTTTTTGGTTTATCTGTGTGTGTGTTTCAGTTACTAAAACCCAGAAGTGTTTGGCCAAGACCCAGAGGCCTACACATTGGAGTTTATGAAAAGAGGGGGGTCTGAGATGCCCCTTTACCCACAGTACAGTGGGGAAGTCCCTGGACATCGGGCTGGAAGGGCAGGCTGGAGGCGCATTGTGGAGAACCTTAAACGCTTTCTATGCAGGGTAGGATAATATTGCTCACTATGAACTAAGAACTGTGGAAGTTTTGTGCAGAGGAGTAATTCCCAGCTTCAGAGGTGGGCTGCAAAAAGCAAACTCTGGATGGAGGCCACAGAGCATGGATTTGAGACGCATCTGTAAGTGGCAGCATTTTCCAGCTTCATTTCTAGACTGTGGTCAAATTACCCAATCTCTTAAGTTTCTGCATTTATAAAATGAGAATATTAATGCTCAGCTCATAAGATTTGGGGGGAAATTATATGAAATAATAAGTTAGCAAATACCAAGCACTCAAATGTTCAATGTTATTTTATTTCTCTAAATTCCTGTGACGCTTACTGCCAATACCTACATATTACACTTACTTATGTTTGAATAATTTCAAGTATGCTCATCTTGTCTCACCATCAGACCAAAAGCCTCTGTGCAAAGATGATGTCTAAAACTCTTTTCCTCTCTCAGAATTCCTCTGCGAGCTTTTGGGCGCAGAGATGAAGAACTCAATATTCATTGACTGGTTGTTGGGGGCAGCAGAATCACTCTGTCTAAGACGGTAGTTAGTGGCCGGTAAACATTTCCACATGTTGCCTCCTCATGAACTGACGGTCTGGGTTTGGGGCTTAGCAGGAAAATGACCACATTATTGAAGCCACTTCCCAAATTACAAGATTTAATGAGCCAAGGAAATTTAATTATTCTCTGAAGTGTATTTTCTGGTTTTGATTATGACCTGATTGCCTCATTTGTTACCACCAAATATTTTGGAAAAATTCCACACAGATACAAATAGACCTGGGCTGAAAACACTATCATTTTATTTACTCATTCATGTTTATTAAGAATTTCCTTGGCCAGGTGTGGTGGCCCAAGCCTGTAATCCCAGCACCTTGGGAGGCCAAGGTGGGCATATCACGAGGTCAAGAGCTCGAGACCATCCTGGCCAACATGGTGAAACCCCGTCTCTACTAAAAATATAAAAATTATCTGGGCATGGTGGCGTGCGCCTGTAGTCCCAGCTACTTAGGAGGCTGAGGCAGGAGAATTGCTTGAACCCGGGAGGCAGAGGCTTCAGTGAGCTGAGATTGTGCCACTGCACTCCAGCCTGGCACCTGGTGACAGAGTAGGAATCTGTCTCAAAAAAAAAAAAAAAAAGAATTTCCTATATGAAAGGTAAGTCTCATGCAAGGATGTGATCACACAGACTATGATCCTTGTCCATAAATAGTTTGCTACCTATCAGGAAAGCAAAACCACAGAAACAAATCATTGCAATACAAGGTAGTATGTGATATGCATAATGAGAAAGGCAGAAAGTCTAAAAGAACTAAGCAGAGTGAGAAGTCGGAAAAGGCCTCCTGACAGAGACTGCAGTGAGCCGAAATCACGCCACTGCACTCCAGCCTGGCAACAGAGTGAGACACCGGCTCAAACAAACCTCATGAAAGGGCGGGGCGCCGTGGCTCACGCCTGTAATCCAAGCACTTTGGAGGCCAAGGAGGGCAGATCACCTGAGGCGGGGAGTTCAAGACCAGCCTGACCAACATGGTGAAACCTCGTCTTTTAAAAATAAAAGAAAACCTCGTGAAATAAGTATGCACATGGGCTGTGAAGGATGAGCAGAATTACCACTGCTAGAGCTGGGTAAAGAGCAGTTGAAGCTGAGTGGTGCATGCAAAGACAGAGCTCAAGGAAGTCCAGGTGGTTAGAACATGAGGTGGGCAGAGGGGGCAGGGGGAGGAGGAGACGGTTGGAAACCAGAGCCAGAAAAGCCTTAAATGCTGAATTATGAGCTTGCATTCTATATGTTCAACAAGTAGGAGGTCTTTTTTTTTTTTGAGTCCGAGTCTTGCTGTCGCCAGGCTGGAGCACAGCGGCACAGTCTCAGCTCACTGCAAACTCCACCTTCAGGGTTCAAGGGATTCTTCCACCTCATCCTCCCAAGTAGCTGGGGCTACAGGCTCGTGCTAAACCCCCGGCTAATTTTTTGTGTGTATTTTTAGTAGAGACGGGGTTTCACCATGTTGTCCAGGATGGTCTCGATCTCCTGACCTCGTGATCCACCCGCCTCGGCCTCCCAAGGTGCTGGGATTATAGACATGAGCCACTGCGCCCAGCCAGGTAGGAGATCTTAAGGTTTCCGAGTAGAAGAACGACGCGGCCTTTACTGTGCAATTATTATTAGTTTGTGGTGAAGTGTGGGTAGGAGACCCTACAGGTCATGGGAACAGCCCAGGCGTGAAGTATGGGGGCTGAAATTAGGCAGTAGTGTTAGAGACGGAATGGGTATAAATAAGCAAAGGATTGGCAGGGCACGGTGGCTCATGCCTGTAATCCCAGCACTTTGGGAGGCCGAGGCGGGTGGATCACGAGGTCAAGAGATCGAGACCATCCTGGTCAACATGGTGAAACCCCGTCTCTACTAAAAATACAAAAATTAGCTGGGCACGGTGGCGCGTGCCTGTAATCCCAGCTACTCAGGAGGCTGAGGCAGGAGAATTGCCTGAACCCAGGAGGCGGAGGTTGCGGTGAGCCGAGATCGCGGCATTGCACTCCAGACTGGGTAACAAGAGCGAAACTCTGTCTCAAAATAAATAAATAAATAAATAAATAAGCAAAGGATTATAAAAGATTCATTAACTATTTGGACGTGGAAGCCTGAGGACACGTCAAACGTGCTTTCCTGAGGTGATGTACTGGGATGTGGCTGTGTTGATTTGGCACTTTCGGGACCTGGGGTCATAGGGAACTGGAAAGGGAGCCAGACAGAGAATTCAAAACGAAACCATTACTACTAACGTTGGTGAGCATTTATGATCAAGGCACTATCCTCCAAATGCTGTCCGTGCATTCGTGCATCAGATTCTCACCACGTAATGAGGAAAGTACCATTATCTGAGGAAAGTGAGAGCCAGAAAGCTCAAGCATCTTGCCCAAGCTCACGAGGCAGGGCTCAGAGCCCAGAGTGGAACACAGTGTGAATCTGGTCTATACGCCTCTAAGGTCAGGGTAGAGGGCTGGGGCACTGACTTCAGGGGATAGACTGGGCGCGGTGGTTCACGCCTCTCATCCCAGCGCTTTGGGAGGCCAAGGTGGGCAGATCACCCGAGGTCAGGAGCTCCAGGCTAGCGGATCACCTGAGGTCAGGAGTTCAAGACCAGCCTAGCCAACACGGTGAACTCTCATCTCTA